>SJYW01051681.1:0-31089 GCA_006410735.1 Raphicerus campestris
GGGAAAGATATAGAATAAAAAAAAATAAGTAAGTGAAAAACATTTTTTGAGACAATTATGACAAATGTTAAGGAGCCGGGGGCTGGGGGAAGCAAAGAAGAAGGGTGGGAAGGGCTGAGCTCTGAGGGGTCATTTTGGATAGAGATGCTAGGAAAGATCTCTTTAAAAAGGTGACATTTGAGTCAAGATCTGGAAAGAGCGATCCAGGTGTAGATGCCTGAAGGCTGGAGAGTTGGAGGCCAAGGAAAGAGCATGAACAAAGGCTGTGGGGAAGCCAGGAAGCTGTATCTTAGAGGACTGGAAAGAAAGTTTAAGATTTGACGTTTAAATTCGGACAGTTGTTCCTGTGTTACAGTCTTGCCCACCACCTCCTGCTTAATAATATGCCTCCCACTAACTACCCTCTGCAAGTACAAGCTGTTTGAGGCCACTAATATTTTCCATAAGGAAGTCAATAGGGAGTTGAATGAGTTTAAAAATGGTAACATTTTCTAGCTTGCCATCATGTACCTACCTGTATTCTGAGGCTCTGCTCTTCAAGTTGTTACAAATTGAGTTTATTACAATCTTGAATTTGTTACGATATTTCTTCTGTTTTATGTTTTGGTTTTCTGGCTTCAGAGGCATGCGGGATCCTAGCTCCATGACCAAGGATCAAAACCCCACCCTGTGTTGGAAGGCGAAGTCTTAAGCACCGGCCCACCAGAGGAAATCCCTGCTTGTCCATTTCCAGCCCAGTTTTTGCATTTCAGCCTGTCCTCTCCCCCTTAATCTTTCCCCTCTTTCCTGGTGACTGTGGTGATTATGTTGGCTAAGTACTGATCACTACCTTGTGCTGTTGTTTCTAAAGGGCACGAGCGTTTTTTGACTCCTTGTCATGCATAGCACACTTGTACTCTCTATGAGTGTGAGTGTCCATTGCTCAGGCATGTCTGACTCTTTGCAACCCCCCAGACTGTAGCCCAGCCAGGCTCTTCTGCCCATGGAATTTTCCCAGGGAATAATAATTGGACTGGGTTGTCATTTCCTTCTCCAGGGGATCTTCCCAACTCAGTGATCCAATCCAGGTCTTCTTTTACCTTCTGAACTACCGGGGAAGCCCTCTCGATAGAGGCTTCAAAAAAGAAGTGTAAGCCACTTTCTGCCAAAAGTTGCTTCCAGACTCAGAGAAACAAAAAAAGACTGTGTAAATGTAAAGTATAAACCAGGGTGTTTTGGTTTGTTATAAGTAAATGATAAGGGTTAGGTAGGAGAGAGCGGGGGAGTTTGAAGATAGTGAAAGTAGCTGGCATTTGCCATTTGTATGTGGAGAGGATTAGGACTTTCACTTCACCAGTGTTCTGGGGATTGCCTGTGGGATGGGGTTGTCCCTGAAAGGGGAGACTGTGTCTGTTGTATGCAGTGAGCAATTTTAATTTTTCATGCTTGTGTTATTTCAGAGTGCCCCACTGACCCCCCACATGGGCCTTCATGAGTCTCACTGACCTTTGGAGAAAAGCTCTTAAAGGAAGGGGTGTTTTGGCAGTCCCTAGGAACATTTTTCTCCTAACTTGAGTTGCTTCAAACTTCCTGCTGACTCGACTTAGATCATCCCTTGAGAATCGCTCTTGGTAGGATTTAAGAGATTTGGCATTCATCTCTAAATTCTAGTTCTGAAGATAAAAATGGCTTCTTTCCTACCTTGGCTGGCTGAAAAGAATCTTGCTACTAAAAATGCTATTAATATAACAGAACCATCAGAGCGATGCAGGGAACGCTGTAATTCTTGAAGATTGGGGCCATTTGCTTTAGGAAACTGCTCCTGAGGCTTTTAACTTGATTAGTTTTCTGTTGGCAGAAACAAGCCTAACCAGAAATTTGTTGTTGAGAATATGTCTGTCAATTTATATTTGCAAACTTTTGTATACAGCAGAAGGGGAGCTCCATCTGAGCATATTGGGGGGTCCATTCGAGCATATTTGGGGTGACAGCTTTGCCTTTCTATCCTGCGGTTTCTGTCACCTCCATTCTTTCCCTCTTTTGAGTTTAAATCTATGTGGCTCTTAAAATGGGACTGTGGCTAATACTTTTTCTAAACTTTTAATTGCTCCTTGACAAAACATATAGATACATAGACACATTCAGGTCTCTTTCTTCTTTTTTTTTCCAGCTGTGCTGGGTCTTCTTTAGACTATGTTCAGGCTTTCTCTAGTTGCGCTGAGTGGGGATTACTCTTTTTGGGGGTGCGCTTCTCTTCTTGCGAAATCTAGGCACGTATGCTGCGGTAGTTGTGGTATGCAGGCTTAGTTGCCGTGCTGCATGTAGAATCTTAGCTCCTGGACCAGGGCTGGAACCCATGTCCCCTGCATTAGCAGGCAGATTCTTAACCACTGGACCACCAGAGAAGTCCCCATCTATGTATCTTCAAGTGAAAGTCACTCAGTCATGTCTGACTCTTTGCAACTCCATGGATTGTAGCCCGCCAGGCTCCTCTGTCCATGGGATTTCCCAGGCAAGAATACTGGAGTGGGTAGCCTTTCCCGTCTCCAGGGGATCTTCACAACCTGGAATTGAACCAGGGTCTCCTGCATTGCAAGTGGGTTCTTTACCAACTGAGTTATCAGGAAAGCTGTACCCTTAAAAAATCAAGAACCCTGAGACACTGGTCATGGCGTTTAGCCTTACTTTAGATGCTTGTTAAAATATTTTACTTGTAAAAATGTAGCACATGATATTCTTAGGAATATAGATCACATAAATGGTCACACATGGACCATGAATCTTTTCATTTTCCCTGTACTGAGTTGAGTCTCTAGGATTTTTTTTTTTTTTTTGCTTCTTAAAGGTACCAGCCAGAGAGGCGTGAACTTATTGCTTTGAAGTATATTTGCTACTAGTAAAAGGATGATTCTCTTTCTTGGAAACTTTGCTCTCAGAATCATATGATGTGTGACCTGGTAGGGAATATTCCAGTATGGGAATAGCTTCACATCTGGTGTCTGTATGAGTTACCTCTGAACTCATCGGAACATTCAATGGAGGTTTTTCCCTTCTTGTTGCCACAAATTTCATTTCAGTAAAGATGTGCTTGTAGGAATTTAAGCTGCCTTTGAGACTGAAGAGTAGGATTATAGAGTGGTCCTGGAGCACTGGGAAGGAATATATTATATTGCAGGGGGTTTCAAACTGTAATGGATCCAATAAATTTTTTCCTCTTTCCCTCTGTACCTTTTGCTTTTTTGTTTATTGTATCCCTTCCCTGGCTTGGAGTTATCAGTTTCATGAGAGTGGAGAATGTGTATCTTTTTTTCTCTGCTGTATTTCTGGTTTCTGGGACACGGTAGCTATGCAGTATTTATTTTCTTTCTTTCTTTCTTTTCTTCTTTTAAACAGTTTTCAGGATTGCTCAGCCAGTCAAGGCAGAAGCTTTCATGAACATCGGGGCTCCATCCCCACCTCTTTGTTTAAAATATACTACTACTACTACTACTGAGTTGCTTCAGTCGTGTTCCACTATATTATTTGGCTACATCAGGTCTTCACTTTTGGCACTCTGAATCTTTTAGTTGCTGGCATATGGGATCTTAGTTGCCAGCTGTGGGATCTAGTTCCCTGTGAAAGGGAAAGTGTTAGTCGTTCAGTCCTGTCTGACCCTTTGGACTCATCCATGAACTATAGCCCTCCAGGCTCCTCTGTCCATAGGGATTCTCCAGGCAAGAATACTGCAGTAGGTATCCATTCCCTCCTCCCAGGGATCTTCCCCACCTAGGGATCCAACCAGTGTCTCCTGCATTGCCAGGTAGATTCTCCACCATCTGAGCCACTGAGTTCCCTGACCTGGGATCAGACCCGGGCCCCCTGCATTGGAAGCATGGAATCTTAGCCACTGAGCCACCAGGGAAGTCCCAGTATATATATTTTCTGAATGAATGACCGTGTAGATGATTGTATATGTCAACTCAGGGATGCGCTCAGCTATTCTATTTTTCTTCTCTCCTTTCTGACCATTTTCATGTGTGTTATCCTAAGTGTATACAGTTGAAATGGTCTAGAGAAACCTCACTGCAGAGCAAGGAGAACAAGGCTAAATAGACTCATACTTGTCGAGCTTTGAGGATGTTTTAATTTCTCACTGTGGGTAACAGCCCTCAGACCAATGAGAGACACTGGAAAAATTTTACGGAAAGGACTTGAATTAACCTGGGTAGCTCCAAAAGGCTGAATCACATTTAGTGATTTCATCATGTGAATTTCTGTGTGCAGGGCACTCTGTACCAGATTAATGTTCTTGGGTTGGATTTGCTCCCAGAAATGAACCCATTAGTTTGCTGCTGGGCAGAGAGTGGGGTTTCTGTTTTGTTTTGGGGATCTCCCTCTCCCCTTCCCTCTTTGCCCCACCTCCCCTGTTAAGATTTTCAGAAAGCTGTGGCATTAAAGGTAAAAAGCCTCCCTCCCCTCTTTTTTGACTTTATCAGGAAGAGTTGATTGGACTTCACTTCCGGTTTTTGTTTGATTTTGAAGTGTAGATGAAGTCAGGATGAAACGGAAACCTATGGAGAGGAAGCGCCTTTATCCAGGGCATCTCGGAATTTTGCCTGGTTTTTTGAAATATGTCATTTCAAACAGAACGTTACTCAAGCAGACACCTTGGTTTGTACTTTTTAGAGTTTTTAGTTGGTGGAGAGGCGTAGAGCTTTAAATAGACAACTCTAGAGGTTAGGGAGAAGAAAGCAGGTGTTGCCGGCTGTACGAAAGCAAGTCTGTGCCATGCCTGGGGTGCTGCGCCCCTCCCCGGGCAGAGGCCCGTGTCATCCCCATGACCTTATTTATGTTCTTATTTCACATCTCTGCAGTAGTCTCAGCAGGTGATGTTAGTTCTTACCTGCTGCCGCGTTGAGTCCAAGCGCCCGTCAGGTGCATATAGGCGCCGCTGTTACCTGCCAAACTGTCTGCCCTCCGTAGGTACCGAGCTTTTCCCGTGAACCGCCCGTACCCATGGGTGACTCAGTGATCTTCTCCTTTTTTTTTTTTTTCCCCTTGCTACAGACCATAAAACCATGGGAAACGCANCAGGTGCATATAGGCGCCGCTGTTACCTGCCAAACTGCCTGCCCTCCGTAGGTACCGAGCTTTTCCCGTGAACCGCCCGTACCCATGGGTGACTCAGTGATCCTCTCCTTTTTTTTTTTTTTTCCCCTTGCTACAGACCATAAAACCATGGGAAACGCAGAAAGTCAAAATGTCGTGCATGAGTTCTATGGAGACAAGCACGCCGTCCTGGGGCGCAAGCACACGTCACGATCCCTGCGCCTGTCACACAAGGCGCGGCGGACCAGGCACGCCTCCTCCGGCAAGGTGATCCCCAGGAACTCGGAAGTGAGTACCCGGTCCAGCAGCACCCCCAGCATCCCCCAGTCCTTGGCTGAAAATGGCCTGGAGCCCTTCTCCCAGGAAGGCACCCTCGAGGACTTCGGGAGCCCCATTTGGGTGGACCGAGTGGATATGGGCTTGAGACCCGTGTCTTACACTGATTCCTCCGTCGCTCCCAGCGTGGACAGCAGCATCGTCCTCACAGCAGCCTCTGTGCAGAGCATGCCAGACTCGGAAGACAGCCGGCTTTACAGGGATGACGCGACGTACTTGGCGGAGGGCGGCAGGCGGCAGCGCCCCTATGCCTCCAATGGGCCCGCGTTCATGGAGACGGCGAGCTTTAAGAAGAAACGCTCCAAATCCGCAGACATCTGGCGGGAGGACAGCCTGGAATTCTCACTGTCTGATCTGAGCCAAGAACACTTAACAAGCAACGAAGAGATCTTGGGTTCCGCTGAGGAGAAAGACTGCGAGGAAGCTCCGGCGATGGAAACCCGGACGGGTCCGCGGCAGCTCAGTGTCTGTCAACGGGCCAATTCCCTGGGGGACTTGTACGCTCAGAAGAACTCTGGGGTGACGGCAAACGGGGGGCCCAGGAGCAACCTTGCAGGCTACTGTCGGAATTTGGTGTCTGACATCCCCGATCTCGCGAACCATAAGATGCCACCAGCTGCAGCTGAAGAGACTCTCCCCTACAGTAATTATAACACACTCCCCTGTAGGAAATCTCACTGTCTCTCTGAAGGTGCCACCAACCCACAGATTAGCCATAGCAGCAGCATGCAAGGCAGAAGAGCAAAAACCACTCAGGTAAAGTGCCTGGAATCTGTTCTGGTATTTTGGAAACTGGTGCATGACTCCAAGTGCATGATTGGGCTCTTAGAAGGCTCCCATCTTGTGCATGATTGGGCTCTTAGAAGGTTCCCATCTTGTAGCTGCGTGTTAACCACAGCTTTTCCCTGGTGGGTGCTGCCTCTCTGAAGATTTGTCTGTCTGCTGCTTCACCCCTCTTGCAGTTCTGTTGCTGAAGGGGTGGGAATTCAGGAAGAAGCCTGTGTGTGTGTGTGTGTGTGTGTGTGTGTGTGTGGGTGGGTGAGGTGACAGGAGTGGGAATGAAGCTGATAAGTTCGTATCGGGAAACTGCCTCTCTAGTTCAGCTCTGAGCAGCATCTCACTGGCTCTGCGCTTCCTTCCTAACGTGGCTTTCTCTTCCCTGGACAGATGGGGAAGGTGGGCTGTGGACTCTTGGAGCTTATTTCTTCCATGCTGCAGGTGGGAAGAGGTTAGTCGGCAGGCGGCTCCTTGGAGGAAGCCTTTTTTGATTCGGGGCTGGCTCTGGTCATTTGTCAGCTTCTGTCTGAGGTTGGCAGGCTGACTGCCTTCCCGGGAGCTATTTCAATTTCCTGTTCCTTTGTGATGCTGGCCAGCCCTCTCTCTCTGGACGGAGGTGTTGCAAGGAATAACATGGGTGGGTTCCAGGTCTGCTCTGCAGCCAACTGGCTTCTGACCTTGGGCAAAACCCTGACTTCCAGGTGCCCTTCAGAACACTGGGGTGAAGATGCTTGAACCACCTGCTTCAGGGTCTGGGGCATGACAGTGTGTGTGTGAAGGTGTTTTCAAAGATTTAACATGTGTCTTGCTAATGAAACGAAGACTGCCCTCGCATTCCCTAATCATTACTGATAATTACTGGGCAGGCCAAAGAGTTCATTCAGGGGTCTGGTCACCCCTGTACAAACTTTGTGACCAACCCAGTGTCACGAGGATGATGACGTGTCAAGTAATCCTGCCTGCGNTTACTGATAATTACTGGGCGGGCCAAAGAGTTCATTCAGGGGTCTGGTCACCCCTGTACAAACTTTGTGACCAACCCAGTGTCACGAGGATGATGACGTGTCAAGTAATCCTGCCTGCGTTGGCCCTTTTCTGGCCCTGGAGCAGGGTTCTGGGAGTCCTGGCTCGTGTTGAGGATGGGTTGGTGGTTTACAGGATGGCGTTTCAGATCCAGAATCCAGGTGGGGTTCCTTTGCCCTGAAAGTTGAGTTGGTCCCCAAAGTGAGCAGTGAATGCCACTGAGGTCAGCTGGAAATCAGCAGGTGTGCTCTGACCTTGCCAGCAGGGTGACGTTGCGCCTCCGGTCTTGCTTCCATGCTGGTCAGGGGGGTATTGTGAGGTTCAGTTGTCTTGGGAAGGGTGTCTAAGTATAATGGACAGGTGGTCATCTTGACCATTTTTCAGTGTGTGGTTGAGGGGTATTAAATACATTCACATGGTTCGTGTAGCCATCACTGTGCTTTATCTTCAGAACTCTGGTGGAACTGCAACTTCATCCCCCTTAAACAGTGGTTCCCCTTTTGCCCTCTCCTCAGCCCCTGGCAACTGCCATTCTACTTTCTGTCTCAATGAATTTGACTCTCGATACCTCATCTAAAGTGAATCATACAGTATTTGTCTTTTCGTGACAGGCCTATTTCACGGGTTTCCCTGGTGGCTCAGATGGTAAAGCATCTGCTTGCAATGTGGGAGACTGGGGTTCAATCCCTGCGTTGGGAAGATCCCCTGGAGAAGGGCATGGCAGCCCACCCCAGTACTCTTGCCTGGAAAATCCCACAGATTTAGGAGTGTGGTGGGCTACAGTCCATGGGGTTTCGAAGAGTTGGACACAACTGAGCGACTTCACTTTCACTTATTTCACTTAGGTTGATATCCTCAGGGTTCACACGTTATAGCAGGTGTCAGAATTTCCTTCCTTTTTCAGGCTGAATAATATTCCACCAACACTTCACTCTCCCCAAACAGCCCCCCCCCCCGCCATTCATTTGTTGAAGGACAAGTTTGGCTGATGTCCAAGCTCTTTTTACCTGAGTAAGTTTGGGCACAGTTTTTTAAAGTCTCTTGAAGCCTTAATTTCTTAATCTGTCAAATGGGCAGAGTAATGAGATTTTTGAGGAAATGGAAGGTAAAGACTAGTGCTTGGTACTTTAGAAGCCACCAGTAAGGGACAGTCTGTTACTTGTGATTTTCAGTATCCTGAATGGTGTTCTATGAGTTGAGGACCCAGGTAGTTTGGTGTTTGTATCAAACTTTGTGTCTTGGAAACAAAATGATAAAAAAGGCTGATTCGGAGGTGTGAGAAGGTGAGTGTGGATATTGCATTCAGATGCCCTCCTTAAATTTTGTCCCATCTCTTTTCTTTTTAAAAAGTATCTTTAATTAGTTACTTTATTTTTGAGTGTGCTGGGTCGTTGTTGCTGTGCGCGGGCTTTCTCTAGCTGCAGCGAGGGAAGGCTTCAGCAGTTGTGACACCTGGGCTTTAGTAGCTCCAAGGCATGTGAGGTCTTCCTGGCGGACTAGGGATCGAACCCGTGTCCCCTGCATTGGCAGGCAGATTCTTCAGCTCTGGACCACCCGCGGTCCACCAGCTCCTGACCTGTCTCTTTTCTGAAACATGATTGTAATGCTAGAAATGACCCTGCTGTGGTCCCTCTGTCTACCCTGGGCAGGACTCTACTTGCATTGGCAACTTGATTGGTCAGGACACAGGTGAGATGGAGGTCCTATTAAAGGATCCCCTGAAAGGCACCACAGGCTTTGTCCTTTAGACATCATCAGATTGGCACTGCAGGCCTGATTTGCAGAGATGGGCTTGGCAGCCCCACCAGGCTCCATTGATCCAGACTCTTTTGAAGGAAACCTGACCTTTGTCACTTTTACCTGGAACAACGCTGTTAGCACCCATTCTATATAAGATTTGAGGGGGTTGCTGGGTGGCATTCTGGCTCTCTGTCTCCGACCCTGGGGAACAGTTGGACTCCTGCTTCCCCCACCCCTCACTGATGGGGCTATGAGCCTTTGAGCCTTGGCTGCCCCCAGGAGAGGGGCACAGCTGGTATCACGGGAAGTTCTCACGTGTACTTGTTGCATGCCACTTCCACTCTTTGGCTTGCTGCCTTCTAAAATTGTTAATATATAGAAGTGAGATCATCTCAGAGTGCTGAAGCTTAACGGAGCACAGAGTACAGGGGACCGGGAATCCTGAGAAGCACATTTGCTCCTGGCTCAGTCCTTATCGGCCGGTGACCTTAGGCGAGTCATTTCATCACTGGCTCCTTGTCTGTCCAGGGTGAGTGACACCAGCCTCCAACGGGGCCAGTAGGAGAACCAAGTGGGATTCCATACATAGAAGCCTTCTGCAGAGTCTATAAAATGAACGGAAGTCTTATTTTGGTCTCAACGTTACGTGTTGAGTGAGGATCTTTAATGACTTGAAACAAACCCCAGAATTATGCACAACACTCTCCACCCACCCACGCTTCCTCATCTTAAGTTTGGCGTGTTCATCCAACACGATTTTTTGAGAACCCACTATGTTCCAAACAGTGTATTTTAAGAGACAGTGGGTGTGGAGGCTTCTTTGAAAGTAATTCTTTTTTCGTTTTCTTTTGTTGGTGAAAGTTTCTAACCTAGGGGCCCTCTCCTGTGAGCTCGGATCATAGATATTAACAGTCTCCTTGTTTGCCCTGGTGATGAAGTCGAATCTGTAATAGTCTTGTCAGCAGTTTTTCTCCTCAGAAAAGAGTTCCTGGCAGGCATCTGGCCCAAGGGCCTGGCCTCTGAGCCTGGGGGACAATGTTTTATCTGAACAAACATGAAGAACATATTTTTATTTGCAAATGATCAAAACAGAGTTTGGAGCCGTTCTTTCTACTTTTGTATTTGAGTAGTAGTTGGACATGTTACTGGGCTATGAATCCGAAGGCAGCGGGGTTCACATATCGGTTTTAAAAAGTGGCACATTTCATGGGTCTGCTGCCCAGTAAGTGCTGAGGAATTCTATTTGTTGAATTCAGTACATGTGAATATGTGTGTGTGCCATGTGCATAAGACAGTATCTTGCGAGTCAGTCTGTTCATTTGTTGAGGGGATTTACCCAGACTATGTTATTTACCCAGAGTTTATTTGTATTGACTGCTGTGACATCCCAATAGATTGCCTCTTGATTTAATGAATGCCTCTTTGGTTTCTTGGCCTGAACTTTACTTTCTCTGGTTAATGGATAGAGGAGGGGCAGCCTACTGTCCTGCAAAGAAGAGATTCTGAAGTCTGGCAGGTCTGAGCTTGCAAGTTGGAACCCTGTTCCCTATTGGCTGTGTAACCCAGAAGGATCTCATGCCTCTTGAATAAGGCTAATGTGAGGGTTAGATACATGGAATTTAGAACTCCTGGCATAATGTCTCACATTTAATCAGTTCAGTTCAGTTGCTCAGGCATGTCTAACTCTTTGCAACCCCATGGACTGCAGCACGCCAGGCTTCCCTGTCCATCACCAATTCCTGGAGCCTCAGACTGATGTCCATCAAGTAGGTGATGCCATCCAACCATCTCATCCTATGTCATCCCCTTCTCCTCCTGCCTTCTATCTTTCCCAGCATCAGGATCTTTTCAGATGAGTCCATTCTTCATATCAGGAGTTTCAGCTTCAGCATCAGTCCTTCCAGTGAATATTCAGGACTGATTTCCTTTAGGAAGGATTCTCAAGAGTCTTCTCCAACACCACAGTTCAAAAGCATCAATTATTTGGTGCTCAGCTTTCTTTATAGTCCAACTGTCACATCCATACATGACTACTGGAAAAACCGTAGCTTTGACTAGACAGACCTTTGTCAGCAAAGTAATGTCTCTGCTTTTTAATATGCTGTCTAGGTTTGTCATAGCTTTTCTAACAAGATGTAAACATCTTTTAATTTCATGGTTGCAGTCACCATCTGCAGTGATTTTGGAGCCCCCCCCAAATTAAGTCTGTCACTGTTTCCATTGTTTCCCTATCTATTTGCCATGAAGTGATGGGACCAGATGCCATGATTTTATTAGTTTTTTGAGTGTTGAGTTTTAAGCCAACTTTTTTACTCTCCTCTTCCATTTTCATCAAGAGACTCTTCAGTTCTTCTTTGCTTTCTGCTATAAGGGTGGTGTCATCTGCGTATCTGAGGTTATTGATATTTCTCCTGGCAATCTTGATTCCAGCTTGTGCTTCATCCAGTCTGACATCCAGTGGAGTCTGGATATGGGGGATAGATTTTGTGTCTAATTAGGCTGTTTTTAACCATCCTTGTCCAGAGAAGGCAATGGCAACCCACTCTAGTACTCTTACCTGGATAATCCCATGGATAGCAGAGCTGGGTGGGCTGCAGTCCATGGGGTTGCAAAGAGTCAGAGACCACTGAGTGACTTCACTTTCAATTTTTACTTTCATGTATTGGAGAAGGAAATGGCAACCTACTCCAGTGTTCTTGCCTGGAGAATCCCAGGGACGGCAGAGCCTGGTGGGCTGCCATCTATGGGGTCGCGCAGAGTCAGACACGACTGAAGCAGCAGCAGCAGCCGTCCTTGTATGATGATGGCTTCCAGGAATTCTCTCCCATTACTCTTCCAGTTCACCCAGAATTTGTGACATCAGTGTGCAGGTGCAGAAGTCACATCTCAGTGTGAATTTGCCTCATGGCATCCAGAGTAGACAGTAGACACCACACTGTCTCTCCATGTTCAAACAGGTTTTAGCTCCTGTGCCTTCAGAGTTTAACATACAAACCCTTTGGTACAGAAGCCCAAAGGGGTGGTGGGCTGAAAAGAAAAAAAGTAACTGTTTACTGCTGCTGCTGCTGCTGCTAAGTCACTTCAGTCGTGTCCGTCTGTATGTCTTTTTTTGGAGAAATGACAAAGATGGCTTTAAAAGGCTCTATCCCTGATAAAACTTTCTTGCTTGGATAAACAGGTAATAGGACTGGTGATTTCAGCCAGATAGAGGTGCAGCATGGTCAGAAAGAGATCTTGAGTTCTCATAATAAACTCTGTTGGTGCTTAAAATTTTGGTTTTGTCTTATACTTAGCTTAAATGGTTCAAAGATAATATGTTCCCTGAGCTGAGAATTGGCATCAGCCTTCAATAGATTCCTTTGAGAATCAGATGAAAAAATTGCATTTTTGGGGGTCAAACACAGGAACCACCCTGCTGTGTATCATTTCAGGGGATCCATGGGTCCTCTAGCATCCATCAAGAAGCTTCTGATTAAGAACCTCAGGTTAATTTTTCATGAAACAAAATATTTTTATATACAGTCCACTTAAAACGACCTCTTCCTTCACTTCTCGTTTTTGATGCTTCTTTTTTCTTTTATCTTTCTTTTTCTGGCATGTAAGTTAAGCAATGAGATATTTATTTTGAAAAACAGCCCATCCATTTTCAACATGACTATCCATCTCCTTTGCCAAGATCTTTTGAGGAGTGGGAGTAGGTAGCCAAGAGATGGCTTATATCAGCAATTCTCAGACTCATTCCTACTCTTACAAAGTATTATAGACTCCAAGGAATTTCTATTCATGTTTATATCTATAAATATTTATCACATTAGGAATTGAACCAGAAATAAAAAATACTTGTTAATTCATCTTAAAATAGCAGCAATAAAGCATTACATGTTCACATAAATAACTTTAATTGTTAAATTTTATCTTCTAAAATTAAGAGAAAGATCGAGAAGAAGAGTGTTGTTTCTTTGCTTTGAGTTCATTTTGGTGGAGCTGGGTCTTTGCCACTATGCGCAGGCTCTCTGTCGCAAGCGGGGGCTATCTGTTGGGTGCGTGAGCTTTTCATTGCAGTGGCCTTTCTTGTTGCAGTTCCTGGGCTCGGTAGTTGTGGTGCTTGAGCTCAGTTGCTCCACGGCACGTGGAATATTTCCATACCAGGAATCAAACCCATCCCCTGCGCTGGCAGGCGGATTCTTATCCACTGAAGCACCAGGGAAGTCCCATTTTGCGTTTTTGCAACTGTCTGCAATTTCTAACCTATCAGAAGAGACTGGAGTCTTGCAGCTGCTCTGCATTCACTCTTTTGTGATATGCTCTTTTGTTGGACTATTTGGGGGAAGTCTTGCTTCGAATAGGTAGTTGGAAAAGGGAGGGCTTTAGGGGCCCCCTGAAAGTATTTAAGGAACTCCGATCCCCACTCAGAGAGCAGCTCATTTATACTAATATAGCTTGGGGAGGTCCAGACCTCTGAAAACCACATTCTCCATTTAGTCTGTGAGGAGAGGCGAGTAGGTATCCCTCAACATAAATTGTGTCCTGCAATGCTGTGTAATTAATTACTGGTTTCTCAGTGTAACCGGGAAGGGTAAAGCGCTGTGATGGGAGCTTGGAGCCTCCCAACCAGCCTGCCTTGCAGCCCTGAGAGCGTCTCCACGGAGCCCGGGGCAGGGAACACCCACAAGCTTTTCACTCTGTGGTTGGGGCCCCATTTGCTTTGAACCTCCCGTTGACAGAATATCTAGTGTGGGCCATAAAACAGCCCAATATGTCTTTCTCACTTTCTCTCCTTTTAAAAAGATGAAAGAAAAAGCCATGTAAATGAGCTCTGGTTGTCTCCATAAAAGACATCATAAACCCGGATCTTCGGGGGAAGGTGGCGAAGTCAGGCTTTCCAGTTGTGACTTCAGCTGGAGTTGATAGTGAGCTGAGCCTGCAAATAACTAGATCTTTAAATCAAACTCAGGTTTATTCCATGAGAAATGATTTTCTTGTTGTTAGAGGAGGGTGGAAAATGAACAGCAGTGAAGTTGTTCAACAGTGTGGGGGTTTTTTTGTTTGTTTTTAAAGTGCCTATGCCATGCGAGGCACTATTCTTGGCTCTTGGGAGGTGTCAAGAAAAGACGACTGAGCCTAGGGGTGAAGTGCGGGTGTGTCCTCAGCAAACAATTAGCACAACAAGTACAGGACATGTATGGGAAAAAGAGAGCAAGATGGGGAGGAGTGGGCAGTGGTGGATGCGGTGACAATTCCAGATCGCGCAGGCTGCCTAGAAAGGGCAGGCCTGGGTAGGGATTGAAAGGAGAGACTGGAGTCTACCATTGATTTGGAAACTGGGGTCATGCCCTGCACTTTTGAGAAAGAGCAAAGAGGCCAGTGTGGCTGGGGTGGTGGTGGGGTAGGTGTTGAGAAGTTTCATGGGGATCAAAGGAGATTAAAAGAAGGCTTCCAGCTGAGCCTTGAAGGATCAGTATTCCTGGAATTCCTAGAAGCAAGAAGGGCTGGGAGCATGCACTGGCAGGAGTCCTTCAGTTTCACTGGTGGTGGGGTGCCTCCAAAGGTCTGGTGCTAAGGCTGGATACCAGTGAAGGACCGTGATGGACAGCCTCAGGAGCCCTCCACCTTGTTGCTGGGAGACTTACTGTACAGGATGGCTTATGGGAAGAAGGTAGTCAGAAAAGAGAGTTGATGACTAGAGATGTGAGATGAGGGGTTGGGGAGGGGGTGGAGAGTGAGAACAGGGACTGAGACACACTCGTAGAAAAACAGATGAAAGGAGAGGAGATGACTCACTGACCTCAGCACAGTGCTGACTCCAATCTGAATTTACCTGGAGCAACATTTCAAGCATTAGACAACTTCTGAGTCCCTTGTGAGCAGCAGTAAGAAATTCACTTCCAGCGGTTGTAATTGAGAGAAATTTTGAGTCACCCCTGTTGGGAATCATTAGCAAGGATAGGACTGAGTGCTGGAAACTTGAAAGGGCATGGAGTCTTTGCCTTGGGAAAGGAAGAAGTGAGAAATGGAGCTGGTTTTTAGAAATGTCTCGGAGCCAGAACACGTGTAAAGGGGTGAAGAGTAGGAGGCCCAGGAGCTGAAATTGACAAACTTCTGAATCACAAACTCAAAAAGGCACTGGTCATTTGTTTATAGAGGTGGGGGGGGGGGAATCTTACAATAATGGAAAATGGAGACTGGAATATTTTGTAAATCAAGAAAGGTGATTATTATAACAGTGCCTAGCAACTACTTGCAGCATAGGAAGCATCATTTTCTTTGTCTGTTGTGCAGTGTTATGAATGTGAAGAGGATTCAGACGGATTACACTGGCTCACACCAACCTTGGTCTGCCTGTCTTTTTCCCCATAAGGCCTTGTTTCTCCCACATTCCTCAGCAACACACTTTTTCTCTATTAGTGCAGGAAGCTAGGAAGTGAGGTCAGGCAGTGACCCCCCTCCTTGGGCTGAGATGGATACGATCTGTGCAAGTGCTGTGTGCTGGGTAGAGTTCTAGACAAGTGAGTTAACTCTATATCACATCTTACAGTGTGTATTGCCATTCCCATTATACAGGTGAGGAAACTGAGGCAAGGATTGGTTCAGAATGACATGCCTAGACATGATATATGCTGTACTGAGATATACCATGGAGAGAGTGTTGGAAACCAAAGACATTATACACGTGTATGCATGTATGGGGGGTGGAGGTACTCAGATTTGGGGGATAAGAATATGATAAACTACAGGAGGAATATTTTAGAATTTAGTCAGTCAGAAATTGTTCTAATTCAAGGCTTCCACAGGTCCATAGATATATGCCCAGGAGTGGAATTGCTTGATCATATGGTCAGTAAAGAATCTGCCTGCCAATGCAGGACACCTGGGTTCGATCCCTGGGTTGGGATGATCCCCTGGAGAAGGAAATGGAAATCCATTTTAGTACTCTTGCCTGGGAAATCTCTGGACAGAGGAGAGAGGAGCCTGGTGGGCTAATATCCATGGGGTCACAAGAGTCGGACGTGACTTAGCGACTAAACCTCCATCACCACCACAGGTCAGAATCTCCTCCCATCCCTGAAATCCCTTGAACTCTCCTCTACTGCGTTTACCATCCCTATACAGGTGTATTGATGCAAAGCTGGACTCATCAGGGAAATTAAAGAAAGTGACCAACATAACAGTTTCTAATTGCATTCGACTTAAAACTTCTCCCAGGGCCCTTGAACTTAGTGGCTAATGACCTCTTCAGAATTGTGATCACACATCATTAGCACAGCAAACCTGTTCCTTTGGGTATTTCTGAGTCCCTGGTGGAAACGAGGTGAGCTTTGCCACAATGTGTCATTAGCCCATGTTCATGCTGGGGGACCCTCTAGTTTTCAAGGCCGTGCAAACAGGCTTTGAATTTACCTCTCACCGCCTCCGCTTTAGTACCAGAGCTCATTTAAGCTTTGTTGCCTGGCTGAAATGACTAAGAAAACTTGCACTGTTGAATGTTTTGGGCGACAGCTGGCCACTTGTGCATCCTGTGGGAAAGTGCATGTGTTGATTTCGGCTGGTGGAATGGAAGCTAGTGAGTGAAAAATCCGGCTTGGGAGGATTCATCCAGGAAGAGCAGGGCTTAAGAGCCTCTATATTCCATGAATGTTATTTATAATTGGAAGCCTCTTCAGTGGAGTGGTTCTAACACGGGGAGTTTATTTTGAGCTATTTTCAGGAAATCTCCGGCCAGATCATGCATCATGCTGAGAGTTACTTCTCTGTTTAGCTAGGGTCTTACTATTTCCCTTGATCTCCTCTGACTTTTGCTTTAAATTTCAGTACATTTGGTTTGATATTCTGGGACTGATCATATGCTAAGGCATCTAACTAGATAAGAGGGAACATACTGTACATTGGGAATAAAGACTCTTGCGTTCCCATGGAACTCTTCCCTGAAGTTGACCACTAGAAGAATGGGGGTGGTTCACAGATGCTTTTGAGTGTGGGGAGAATCAGGTTTCTCAGGTATAAAGTGTCCTTGAGATGGAGGTGGTTGGAGGAGGAGCCCTTTGGAAGAATGCACCGGGGTCATTTGCATCACAGTGATGCTGTCTTCTGCATGACTGGAAACCACGGGGCAGTGCATGCACCTGACATTTGAGGAGGTTGGGTGTTTGGGATGCAGCCTCAGAGCGATCTTGCAGTGTGTGAACCTAGAGTCTCTATATCTGTGTATCTGACTTTGGTTTCTTCTAGAGCTTCTGTGACCTGTAGGCTTCTAACTGTTGTGTGGCACGTTGTTGTTCATTGTTCCGTTGCTAAGCGGTGTCCAACCCCGTGAACTGCAGCACACCAGGCCTCCCTGTCGACCATCTCCTGGAACTTCCTCAAACTCATGTCCATTGAGCTGGTGATGCCATCCAGCCATCACGTCCTCTGTCCTCCCCTTCTCCTGCTGCCTTCAATCTTTCCCAGCATCAAGGTCTTTTCCAGTGAGTTGGCTCTTTGCTTCTGGTGGCCAGAGTATTGGAGCTTTAGCTTCAGCATCAGTCCTTCCAATGAATATTCAGGGTTGATCTCCTTTATATTGACTGGTTGGATCTCCTTGCAGTCCAAGGGACTCTCAGGAGCCTTCTCCAGCACTACAGTTCAAAAGCATTAATTCTTCGGCGCTCAGCTTTCTTTATGGTCCAACTCTCACATCCATACATGACTACTGGAAAAACCATAGCTTTGAATATAAAGGCCTTTGTCAGCAAAGTAATGTCTCTGCTTTTTAATATGCTGTCTAGTTTTGTCATTGCTTCTCCTCCAAGGAGCAAGCTGTATAAAACAGCCCCATTGTAGATGACTCCTTCACTGTACTGAAGTTGGAGATGGCTGGTGTAGGGGATGCGGAGTCCTATTGACCATTCAGGTCTTGAGTAATGCCTCTGGCTGGGTGGACATCATTTTCCACGGTGCTAGAGCAAGGATTTCTGGGTATCTGGGAACATCCCATGCTTCATGGTCATACAGAGGCTGGGGCTGGACAGGCAGCATTTGTTTCTGGGCAGGCTGGGTCACATATCAGAAGGGGGATGTGTACCACTGAGCCTGCTTAACTGCTTGTGGAGACTAGGTGGAGCTGCCTTGGGTCACAGATGGGGAGCATTCCCTGGCGGTTACTCTCCCACAGTAAGCCAGCTCATCTGGGGCCAGCAGGCCTATTACCTGGAGAAATCACTGCTCAGTTCAGTGACTGTCCCAGAGTTGAACATGCACAGCCTGAGGAATCACAGAGTTGCAGCATGAGTTGGCATGAGCACATGCTTAAGTATGAAAAAGAGGGGAGTGTCTATCAAGTCCTTAACTCTTAGTTCCAATAGGGATGTCAGGGGATTCTCTAGGGGTTCATGGTTTGTGGGGATGTAGTAGATATTAAGTGGAGAGGGGAATGGCAACCCCATCCAGTGTTCTTGCCTGGAGAATCCCACAGACAGAGGAGCCTGGCTGACTACAGTCCATGGGTTCGCAAAGAGTCAGACTTGACTGAGCAACTAAGCCCAGTAGATGTTAAGAGACATGCCTGTCTATTCTCTGCTTGTTTCACTCAGATTCTTTCATCTCCCCCTTCCCCTTCCCGTCACTTTGGAGTTTGAGCTCTTTGCTGGAAAGTCAAGGTATACAGATGCCCAGTCACGCAGTCTTGTTGGGAAACCCTAGAAGAGGCACTGTTGGCAGACAGAGGGGAAGGCATGGTGTTGACTGCTGAGACAGGACCCTATCAGGTGCTGCCTGCAGCTGAGCCATGGGGACGCCTTGTCAGAGCAGAAGAGGGCATTGGAGGCATGGGTTCTTACCTCCAATCTGCCACCCACCAGGCTGTTGACTTTCTGAGCCTTAGCATCCCCAGGCATTCACCAAGGGGACGGTTTTGCAAGGTTCTTTCCTGTTCCCCAGCTCTGGAAATTATCAGGTGCCTGCTATCAGTGTCTCCTTTTTTGTTCTGAACTCTTTTTCTTATGACCCAGGGAGGTTACCCCTGTGTAGCTGGTCATTCCCTGTCTTACAGCGAAGCAGTTCATCATTTTTCATTTTTGAGGCAAATTTGTAGCTGATTTTTGTCCCGTCTCCCAGAGAAGGACTGAGATGTGAAAATGAGTCCAGATACTGGGGAGACTCATACAAATTCCTCATTTCCCACCACCCATGGTTATCTTGAATAATCGGTGATGACTGACTTTACTTATTATCATCAAAAGGGACATATGGTAAATGTTCTTGCCAGAGAGAAACATGGGTTGGTAACACTGCTCTCCTGTTTGTACTGTGGAGTTTTTTTACATCCTGGATCCCTGGATCCCTGGGTTGGGAAGATCCCCTGGAGGAGGGCATGGCAACGCACTCCAATTTTCTTGCCCAAAAATCCCATGGGCAGAGGAGCCTGGTGGGCTCCATGGAATCACAAAGAGTTGGACGTGCCTGAAGCGACTGAGTATGCATGCTCACTCAATGGCACAATATATGTATCTCATGCCTTCCATGTGTGTGTCCTTGATGACCATTGGTGGTGAGTAACAGGCAGGCCAGCAGGTAGGATGATAGTCACAGGGTCTGCATCTTAGCTGTATCCCTGGTTTCTTTGACCCTCTTAAGTCCCTCTGTATCCCAGGACCTAAACTCCATTGCACGTGTCATTAGTCCTTAGCAACTTGCTTCAGCACTTCCTGCTACTGTCTTCCCATCTCACCGCCCCCTTGTTTCTTCTTTTTTTCCTAAATAAACTTTTTATTTTAGAACAGTTTTAGAATCAAGCAAATGTTGCAAACATGGCACAGAGGGTCCCCAGGTACCCTGCACTCAGTTAACTTGAGCACTTGGTTGAGGTAGTACTCGACCAGTGTCTCCAATGTCAACTTTCTGTGCTTGGCACACTGTACTTCCTTGTGTTTTTGAAGATGTACACTGTGATGGTTTCAGTTCAGTCGCTCAGTCGCATCTGACTTTTTTGTGACCCCATAGACTGTAGCACGCCAGGCTTCCCTGTCCATCACCAACTCCCGGAGTTTAATGTACGTATGTATTGTGAAATGATTGCCACAATCAAGTTAATTAACACGTCCGTCACTCACGTAATTACTCCTCTCTTCCTTCCTCCCTCCCCTCCTCCCTACCTTCCTTTTTTTTTTTTTTTTTTTTTGTGGTGAGAACACTTACAGATCTACCCTCCTAGCAGATTTCAAGGATACAATACAGTATCATTAACTAGAGTCATCTGGCTGTATATCAGATCCCCAGAACTTAATTGATCTTGTAACTGAAAATGTGTAGCCTTGACCAGGATCTCGCATTTTCCCTAGTCCCCTAGTCTGCCAACTGCCATCCCATTCTATGTGTGGGTTTGGCATTTCTACATTCCACATAGAAGTGAATCGAACAGTATCTGTCTTTCTGTGCATCCCATGATGGTTTTCGTGTCTGCCTGTGCCCATCGTTTAGTTGCTAACTTAGGACCTATTTGTGATGAAGGTGAACTCTAAAGGCCTTGGCTTAGAATTGACCACATGAGATGTGCAGAGATTAGGGCACAGTGCCTGTTGCAGGACAACGTTATTGGCTTGGCTGAGAAGTTCGTTCTGGTGTTTCTGTAGCATTGTATGAAAACCCAGAATTAACTTTTTGGCCAACCCAATAGTTTGTGGCTTGGTTCATTCTGCCCCATTACCTGGCAGCAGAGATTTGAAAGCACAGCATTCAAATCATTTATACGGCAATTGGAATATCCTGTTAGCGTTTACATTTTCAAACCGTAATGAACTATTTATAAGACTAAAGGCTTAAAACACGGTTAGGTCTCCAAACCACGTATTACTTGCATGTCGGTTTCACGTTCCCATCCTTTCCCTTGGAGAAAACCCAGTCCCGTTTCTTATCCCTGAGACTCTTGAGCTGTCCTGTTGAATTCTGCTTTCATTATTCTCCCTTGAAGACTACCCTTCTTTAATTATTGTTTGTGGAAAATGCCTTTAGCACTTCAGAGCAATCCAGATTGTGATTTAAGAACAGACCTGTCTGTGTCCCGTTGAGCCTGAGAGCAAGGCCAGCTTTTTGGAAGTTCCAAATGTTTTTAACTGAGGGATGGATACCCCCCACATCTTGGCAGTTGCCCCGAGCTGTCACTTGGCCCCCAGGGCAGTGAGTAGCTTGCTCCGGCTCCTGGCATCCCAGCTTTGAAAGCGCAGGGTAATTGGAGAGTCTGCACTGGAGCCTTGGGCCCCACAGACTTGTTTAGCTCAAGTGCAGAGTGAGAAGCTGCTTGTTTTCAAGAAACAAAGCGGATTGGAGCATGAGGGCTCTCCCCTGCTCCTGGGCTCTGGGTCCTTGTTGGGTGAGTGGGTGGGGTGGTATGCTAGTTATCTTTCTAGTCACCAGATCATAAATTAGACTCCTAACTCAGCGTTTTGTTTATTTATTTGCCTTTTTTTTTTTAAGTATGAGCTATACAGATGTCATTATTCCCTTGGAACCCCCTCCCTCTGGAATAAACTACCTAATCAGCCAGCAGAGTTTCCTGGAGCGCCAGGCTGGCTGATGAGGACCAGGGTGCTGCGTTCTCTCAGCAGGGCAGTGGGGGGATTCTGAATAGCTGATTTGCCCATTACTTAATTATCTAAGTCAGATCATTGATAAGTTCTTTGAAATGTTTCTTGCTTTGTGTGTGTGTGTGTGTGTGTATTGTGAATGTTCTGAATTGTTGACATTCATACTGGGGTGGCTTCATGGTTTTCCTGAGCTGCTCAGCAGGCAAGTTGGGTTTGAGGGGGTTGGGGGTTGAGGGGTAATCGGTCCCGGGAAGGTGGGGAGCAGTGACACGTTGCAGGTCGCCAGCAGCTCCACAGCCTCCAGCCGGAGCGACAGGAACCCCAGGTTACTTCTCTGTGTGACGCATGTCTTCTTTCTTCTCCCTTTTGGCTCCCAAGGATGTTAACGCAGGTGAGGGTAGCGAGTTTGCCGACAGCGGGATCGAAGGGGCCACCACTGACACGGACCTCCTGTCCCGGCGATCCAATGCCACTAACTCCAGCTACTCGCCCCCTACCGGCCGTGCCTTTGTGGGCAGCGACAGCGGCAGCAGCTCCACCGGGGACGCGGCCCGCCAGGGGGTGTATGAGAATTTTCGCCGGGAGCTGGAGATGAGCACCACAAACAGCGAGAGCCTGGAGGAGGCGGGCTCCGCGCACAGCGACGAGCAGAGCAGCGGCACCCTGAGCTCCCCCGGCCAGTCCGACATCCTGCTCACTGCCGCACAGGGCACGGTGCGCAAGGCCGGCGCCCTGGCCGTCAAGAACTTCCTGGTGCACAAGAAGAACAAGAAGGTGGAGTCAGCCACACGGAGGAAGTGGAAGCACTACTGGGTGTCCTTGAAAGGTGAGAGAGACAGAGAGCATCCTTCTTGCCACGCTGGGTAACCCCTTACACATGATGGTTTTTAATTACATGGAATTTCTATCTCATGCTAATTTCAAAATTGTTTTATGGTGGTAAGAGTACTTAACGTGAGGCCTACTCTCGTGGGCTTCCCAGGTGGCACAGTGGGAAAGAATCTTCCTGCCAATACAGGAGACACAGAAGACACAGGTTTGATTTCTGGGTGGGGAAGAGCCCCTGCAGGAGAAAGTGGCAGCCCACTCTAGTATTCTTGCCTGGAGAATCCCATGGACAGAGGAGCCTGGCAGGCGGTAGTTCATAGGGTTGCAAAGAGTCAGACATGACTGAGCGTGCACACACACACACACACACACACGCACACCTTCTTAGCACATTTTTAGCTGTATGTTTCAGTGTAGTTGAAGAAGGCACACGGTTGTACAGCACATCTCTAGAAACATCTTATTGAGCTGAAACTTTATGTCCCTTGATAGTCACTCCCCATTTCCTTTTCCCGTCAATGCTTTATAGTCTTTACTTTTTCACATGTAAGCTATTAGAGCCTCTCATGCCTTGTTTTCTTATGTACAGCTGGTTGTGATGACAGTTTCAGTGCCTTGAGTTCCAAAAAAATTTTTTTGAAATCGTCCCCAAAAATATGCCTCCCAGAGTAACTGTTTTGGAGAGAAAAACCAGTAGTTTGAATCTTATGAAATTGCCTTTTTTTTTTTTTCATAAACAATGATGGAATATTGTTAACTTCATAGAATTTAACCTAGTGTTTAATGGGATGTCTGAGCCATCTACGTTTGTGAAAAAAAATCACTGTTCTGCAGTCACACTTTGAATACTTGAGTGTGTGTGTGTACATGTATACATGCATGTATATATATGCACTGCCTTTTCATCGATAAGCACGATGTGCTTTGATGTGCTGCTGTTCATTAAAGTTTTGCATACATTTTAGAAGCATGTGCATGTGTATTTGCCCATTTCTGCATGTCTTGATGGCATAGAAATTGTAGCATATTTGTGAGCTCTGTGTCTTAAAAGGAAAGACACTTCTCAAGCCCACTTAGAATCCTTAACAGAAGCTGGATTTGAAGCAGGTTAATGTATGGCATGAAGGATGGGTCCCAGAGAAAGAAGCCTGAGCTTACCTGGTGTGGTACATCCATTACACCATCTGATACTGGGTTTTATCATCTGTGGCTGGTGTGGAATAACCAGTCCTAGGGGCACACAACAGCCTAGAGCTCTGTTCAGTGATGTGCAGGTCAACCCCTGTTCGGGGTTTAGGGTGGGTTGCATTACTTGTGGTGCCTACTATTGCTTCAATACCTGGCCAAACAGGGAAGGAGCATATTAATTGGGCTATAGGTCTTGTTGCATGTCATAGAGACCTATAGTGACAATGCCTCAAGCAAGCCAGGACTTAAATTCCCTCCCACCTAGCAGAGGTAGACCTTCTAAGGGTGATGGGTCGACTCTTTGCTGTGACGTCATCCAGAAGCCAGGGTTCCTTTTATCTTACTGCTTAACTGTACCTAGAGCATTGTTTTCATCTGAACGATCAGGAGAGCTCACCGGCAGGTCCAGTTCCAGTGGAAATATGGAGGTGTGGAGGGCGAATCCCTCTGCAGTGAGAGTACAGCCTGGAAGCTGACTGAATCTCTTCTGCTTCCAATGCATAGGCCAGAAATGAGTCCAACCTAGCTGCAAGGGAGGCAGGGATGGAGACTCAACCAAGCACTGGGGTTGCTAGTACTGCAGAGGAAAGGAGGTTGGGCATGTTGGGGAGCAACCCATTGTCCCATAGAGGGACAAGCCTTTACACTTGTCAGCCAGTGCAGGGCAGTTTCCCCCTCCTTTCTGCCAAGAGCTAGTGTGTCTAATGTTCCTGCATGTGTAGCGTAGGATGCTCTCTTTAGTTTTTAAGACTTGGGTTATTACATCTTGTTGCTCCACTTCTAAGGATGTCTCGAAAAGAGTCAGGTTCTTCTTCTTCTTCTTCTTCTTCTTTTTTTTTTTTTGATTAGTTTATTTTAATTGGAGGATAATTACTTAACAATATTGTGGTGGGTTTTGCCATACACTGACATGAGTCAGCCATGGGTTCTTTTCTCATGTCCTCTTCTCGTTCTGAAAGTCTGTCTTGGTGGTTTCAGAGTTTGAATAGATGTGGAATTCTGGTACCCATAGTATCTTCTGTGGAAAATCTCAGAAAATATTGATAGTAAACTTTAAATTTTGGTGTCTATGCAAAATCGGATACCGTACTATAGTCTACATAAAGTGCATATAAAATTTTGAACACAGATGTGAAGTATCTGTGTTCAAAACACAGGAACATTGGATTTGAGCTAATTTTATTGGGTGATATACACACACACATACACAGAGCACATTTTGCTTTTCATTTCCCATTGTGAATTTCGAAAAGACTATTTGATGTCGTGGTTCTGCTTGTGAAACACAGTTGTCTTCCTGTGGGGGCATTTTTGAGACCTGCTACCATTCTTTTTCACATGAGACCTGCCTTGCCTTAATTTGAAGGCACTATCGGGTCGTGTCTAAGGGGCTCTGGATCATATTCACTGTCCTGCTGTGGCGTGTGGGATGAGACATTAGGGAGAAAGACCCCTTCTTCCACCTCCTTCTCCTCCCTAAAGGTCCACAGCACTGGACCCCGCAGCCTCTGTTCCCTTTAGCAGCCTGTCTTATCTTTCATTTTATTACTTAATGTTGAGTTTTTAACAACATGATTAGAAGACTGCCTGCATCACAGAAGCCTGAGTCGCTTCCTGGGTTATATCCATACCTGTTGAATCTCACACAGAGTCGGACACGACCGAAGTGACTTAGTAGCAGCAGCAGCAGCAGCTGGATCTCAAAGTCTGAAGGTGGTTCAGTTCAGTTCAGTCACTCAGTCGTGTCCAACTCTTTGCAACCCCATGGACTGCAGCATGCCAGGCCTCCTTGTCCATTGCCAACTTCCGGAGTCAACTCAGACTCATGTCCATTGAGTTGGTGATGCCATCCAACCATCTCATCCTGTGTCGTCCCCTTCTCCTCCTACCTTCAGTCTTTCCCAGCATCAGGGTCTTTTCCAATGAGTCAGTTCTTCACCTCAGGTGGCTAAAGTACTGGAGTTGGGGCCCTGTGTTAATCCCTGTATTGGACCTGCTATAACCAAGTACCACAGACTGGGTGGCTTTAACAACAACAACAACAAAAACGGATTGCCTCACAGCCCTGGAGCCTCGGAGTCTGAGGTCAGGGAGGCAGCAGGTTTGGTGTTCTGTGTCCTCTGTCTGTGCCTGTCTATGTCCAGCTTCCTCCTTCTTATAAAGACAGTGGTCATAGTGGCTTAGTGCCCACCTGAACACCCTCCTTTTATCTTAATTACCTTGGTAAAGCCCTTGTCTCCCAGTATAGCAAAGTTCTGAGGCCCTGGGCTATGACTTCAGCCTAGGAACCTGGGGGATAGGATTCAGCCCATGACAGGCCCTGAATCTGTGGTTTAAACAAAGTTCCCAGGTGATGCTTAGACTCAGTTTGAGAATAACACTGTTAATGGCATAGGATAAAAATAATTAGGTGATTTTTTTTACTTGGGACATGGAAGCGGGGGCTGTTTTGTTTCTGCTGTTCCTTTAGAGAATAAATGATCAAGGAAGGCAGGATGTGGGCACTCAGGAGCCCAGCCCACACACCCATTAGAGGAGGGAGCCTGCACTTCCTTGGTGACCCAGATCTGAATGACACAGTCTGTCAGGATCCAGACTGGAACACACAGCTGCCGAGTCTTTTCCTTCTGGCTCATGACGGGTCCCATTATAGAGTGACAAACTCGGGGCTTGTCCCTGCCACTCACAGGCAGGGCTCACTGCTGACTTGGGTTTGGAGATGGAGAAATAAAAAGCAGGGTACTTGGAAACCGTGGGCTAGAGAATTCTTCAAAGATTCTCTCTCGTTCCACAGAATAATTAATCTTTTAAAAGTTTAAGAATTAGACTCTGGAGTGTCTCCATCCATGACTGGAAAGCAAACAGATTACGTTCAAGATGAAGGTAAAGAAGATGTTACCAGGGAGTGTGTAGTGCCCAGCCTTACTTTAAGACTGCTAGTCTTAAAGTTGAAACACATTGACAATTCAACTACCCACTGTCATGGATGACTGTAAACCAAAGTTGAAAAATGATAGGAATGGCAATTTGGGGAGACATCAGTATGTGGACGTTGTATATCCATGATCCACAGGCTTCGGTTTCTGTTCTAACTATAGTAAAGCTGCATTGTCCCTTTTCTGTTAAGAGTCTGTTCATCGTAAGTGTGATACTAGTCCTAAGGATTATTTAGAGTAAGGTTTCTCAGTAGCGGGACTGCTGACATTTTCTGGATAATTCTTTGTCATGAGGCTTGTCCTGGGCATTGTATGTTAGACAGCATCCTTGTCCAGTCAGTGGTCCCCGGCCTGTATGGCACCAGGGACCGGGTTTCATGGAAGACAGTTTTTCCATGGGGAGGTGGAGAGGATGGTTTGGGGATGATTCAAGTTTATTACATTTATGGTGCACTTTATTTCTTGTATTGTATTAGCTCCACCTCAGATCATCTGGCTTTAGATCCTGGAGGTTGGGGACCCCTGTATTACCCACCTGCTTCTGTCCCCCACCCCCAAGTTGTGACAACCAAAAATGTCTCTAGACTTCACCAAATGTCCCTCATTCAGCAAAAATGCCTCCACCTCGGGAACCTCAGATTTCAAGGAAAATACCCTCTTCTTTCCATTTCTTTTCTTTTTCTATCTCTGAATCTATGCTAGCTTAAGACATGAAAAAGAGGAGATTCAGTTGTTTCTGAATGTGAGCTCTGTGTTCCTGTAAAAACTTGAGCTCTTCAAAATAAGAGGGATTATTAAAAAATATATATATAGTGTTAGGGTCATAGGTCTATAGTTAAACTATATGTATGTAACTTATACCCCCAAAGCATAAAAACAAAGTAAAACCCTACTAAAATTACATAACACTATATATTTCCAACAATAAGTGTCATAGAAAACATAGGACTTTATCCTTGGGGCAGGGGTGGAGGGTGGGAAGGTGAATATAACTTGAATGGGTTGGTGGGAGAATTGAAACTCTTGAACTATGGATACAAGGACAACAGTTATAAAATCGTGATGTTCAGCAGGACTACGCAGTAGACTCTTTGGCTGAGCTCGTGGTCAGGTGCTACCGCAGGAAGCACCGGGAAACCAGCGGGGCTTGCCAGGCAGTGTGTGGTGTGCATTTGTGCTGGAGGCACTGCATCCAGCAGCTGTTACGTGCTCCTGTGAAATTATAGTCAGGTTAATTTCTTCAGTCGTATCTGACTCTTGGACAACCCCATGGACTGTGTTCCACCAGGCTCCTCTGTCCATGGAATTTTCCAGGCAAGAATACTGGAGTGGGTTGCCATTTCCTCCTCCAGGGCATCTTCTCAACCCAGGGATGGAACCTGCATCTCCTGCATTGGCAGGCAGATTTCTTTACTGCTGAGCTGGCAAGAAAGCTGTCCTGAAATATTAAGGGCTAGGAAAAAAATGGCCTTTGCAACTCGTGTGACTTTTCAATTGATCCCTATCATTGTACACTGTCAATTAGAAATTTGCTTTGCAGAAGTTCATATTGCAGCCGAAGAGATGGTACTTGGAAGGGCTTTGGGATTCACATCAGTGGTGGCCCTTGCTTGTGGTAAGGAAGATGTTGAAAACTGACCAAGTGGCTTATGTTGAAGTTAAAAGAATTAGAAAGTTGGGCCCCGGCCTCCCCTAAAATTGAATTTGATGACTTGAGAGTAAGTCCTCAGTGAGTAATTACTAATAAAGTGCACCTCACCTGCAGGCCATGGTTGGAGGGTATCTGTGGAACCCAGCTGGCCACAAATCTAGGCCAGGTTTCTACTCGTTTCGTAGTTTAATTAAGCGTGGCCCAGGCCTCCAGCTTCCCCTAGGCCTTCATACACGTATCATGTGTTTGTTCTTCCAGGAAGAACAAGCACTTCGTTGATTTCTAGGAAAGCATTTTATAGACAAGATTGAGACTCAAAAGTCCATCGTTTCTTTCCTTATCCTGAAAGCACCTGAAGTCAGTGTTGTATTTTGTCTTCGCCAAGAGCACAGTCAAGAAACCCAATAGATGGTGTTTCCTGGTTGCATTTCCTGTGAGAGATTTTGGGAGGAGGCTGTAGGGGGAGAGTCCCGACTGCCAGGCCTCACTCAGCACTGCTTGCTCTTCAGACCCATGGAGCTGAATTTACAGCCTCCCCAGGACCACAGAGTCAGACCCTACTGAGCGACCGAGTGCGTGGTGCGTGGTCCTGGTCAGAGGAGCCTTCAGATCCCCACGTGCCTCTGAGGATACCCAGAACAAAACATTCTGAAGTGGAAAGTAAGGTCTCGGAGAACTGGAGGGCATGCGTGATGACACTGAGATTTGAGTCTTAATGGGAGACTTCCCTGGTGGTCCAGCGGTTAAGACTTTGCCTTCCATTGCAGGCAGTGTGGGTTCCATCCCTGGTCGGAGAACTAAGAATCCCACGGTACTGTGGGCCAAAACCCAAAACATGAAACAGAAGCAATATGGTAACAAATTCCAGGAAGACTTGAGGGGGGAAAAAAGTATTAGCACAACATTGTAAATCAGCTATACTTCAATTAGGGGGAAAAAAGAAAGATCCTCTCTTAATACAAGCCTATCCAAGACTTAGTACAAGCATAGCCCCCTTCTCTTTACTTCCTCTGTTCCAGTGTAATTTCCAGTCCTTTGCTAGTAACAGCGCTCAAGCCACAGTTGTCACTCCAGACTTTCTGTTGCACCAAGCACTCACGCAGACGCCGCTTTGTTTTCNACTCTTTCATTCATAAACGAGACTTGTGTTTGTAAGTATGAAGTATTTGGTAAGTCCTAAATTAATGGGAAATAGCAGTATGACCTTGGGCAAGACACCTTCCTTTTGGAGCCTTAACTTTTTGTGTGCCAGCTGTCAGGAATGGGCCAGATGATCTCCGCAGTTCCTTCCTGCCCTGAGATTCTGTGACTGCGCATCTGTAGCTCGTGCTCAAGGATTTGGGGCAGGACACTCATCAAACCAGTCAATTCTAAGGAAATCAATCCTGAATATTCATTGGAAGGACTGATGCTGAAGCTGAAACTCCAATACTTTGACCACCTGATGTGTAAACTGACTCATTGGAAAAGACCCTGATGTTGGGAAAGATTGAAAGCAGGAGGAGAAAGGGATTACAGAGGGTGAGATGGTTGGATGGCATCACCAACTCAATGGACATGAGTTTGAGCAAGCTCCGGGAGTTGGTGGATAGGGAAGCCTGGTGTGCTGCAATCCATGGGGTTGCAAAGAGTTGGACACGACTGAGCGACTGAACTGACTGACTCAGTGCTGGGGCAGAAGCCCTTCAGGCATCTGTTTGGCAAGTCTTCGTTAACCTTCTATTTATTTTCAGCTTGACTCAAGGAATGATATATTACTGGCAGAGAAATATACCAAAACGCTAGGGCTATAATTGCTTTGCTGTGTTTTCTTAGCCTCATTTTCTATTCATGTAATGCACTCAGGTTTTGTAAGACCCAGGACTGCTGTGGATGTCTTTGGCACTCACTTCCATTTGTTCACTGGACAGTTGTGGACACTAATATAATACATGGCCTTTGGCTAGCACTTGAGAGTTTATCTGGTGTCCACAGTGTTGGCTGAGGAGCTCTAACCCTCAGGTTCTATCCCAGCTCATTCACATAGACTTTAGCCAAATGACTTCTTCCACACTGTACCTTAGTTTCCTCACATATCAAATGGAGAAATAATGGCACTTTGCCCTATACGGCTGTTGCAAGGATGAATAGATTTGACATCATATGAAGCACTTAGTATTAGGTCCAGAGTAATAATTAATGCACTAGCTATTATTTTTATGGAGCACTTTGTATTAATTTTCTGATTTGACATATCTATTGATTCTGTAAGGCTGGAATGATNATTTGAGAATAACACTGTTAATGGCATAGGATAAAAATAATTAGGTGATTTTTTTTACTTGGGACATGGAAGCGGGGGCTGTTTTGTTTCTGCTGTTCCTTTAGAGAATAAATGATCAAGGAAGGCAGGATGTGGGCACTCAGGAGCCCAGCCCACACACCCATTAGAGGAGGGAGCCTGCACTTCCTTGGTGACCCAGATCTGAATGACACAGTCTGTCAGGATCCAGACTGGAACACACAGCTGCCGAGTCTTTTCCTTCTGGCTCATGACGGGTCCCATTATAGAGTGACAAACTCGAGGCTTGTCCCTGCCACTCACAGGCAGGGCTCACTGCTGACTTGGGCTTGGAGATGGAGAAATAAAAAGCAGGGTACTTGGAAACCCTGGGCTAGAGAATTCTTCAAAGATTCTCTCTCATTCCACAGAANCGGGTCCCATTATAGAGTGACAAACTCGAGGCTTGTCCCTGCCACTCACAGGCAGGGCTCACTGCTGACTTGGGCTTGGAGATGGAGAAATAAAAAGCAGGGTACTTGGAAACCCTGGGCTAGAGAATTCTTCAAAGATTCTCTCTCATTCCACAGAATAATTAATCTTTTAAAAGTTTAAGAATTAGACTCTGGAGTTTCTCCATCCATGACTGAAAAGCAAACAGATTACGTTCAAGATGAAGGTAAAGAAGATGTTACCAGGGAGTGTGTAGTGCCCAGCCTTACTTTAAGA
>SJYW01051685.1:0-11105 GCA_006410735.1 Raphicerus campestris
AAGTCTGAAGGAGTGCTGTGTATAGCTGCATGTATAAGCCAGGGTGGGAGAAAACACGAGTTGAAATAGCAGATCTTAAGTAAGCTTCTGTAGCCAGTCCAGTGCCCTCTGCTTTAAAAGAGATAAGAAATTAGAGTCTACATAATGAGGTTGTCTTTTTTCCTATTACTTCTCACTGTAGGCAGAACAATTTTCCAGCGATCCCAGGTTACAGAGAAGAGGGTGTCCCACCCTTCCTCTCTCTCTCACAAGCTTTTAGTGAACAACAGAAGAGCCCTTTATTTGATCCAGGACGTGGGCAACTGTGGCCTTTCCTTCCTGTCTCCTTTGACTCCACCTGCCACCGGACCAGTGTTTCTGCTCTGCCCCCACCCCCAGGTGGTAAGCACACCTCCTTCCTGTCCTGGCTTGCTTTCTAGGGGCAGCTCTGCAGTTCCAGGCCTCCCTTCCTCTACTCTTAGGGCTCAGCAGTGTTTTCCATCTTAGCTGTTCTGATCTACTCAGCAGACCCAAACTCTCTCTTCACTGGATAGTCCCAAGGTCTGGATTATGGGATGAGGTAATGCCAGTGGAAGCACACCTGATTTTATCCACAGGTTAAGCTGGAGTCTCTTGCTACATTTTTTACCACAGTAAAACTGCAGTGTTCCATTTGCAGTAACATGGATGTGCCCAGAGATGATCTATTATGGACCCAGAGAGTGAAGGAAGTCAGAGACAAATGCCACATGTTATCACTTCTAGGTAGAATCTAAAAAGAATGATAAAAACAAACTTATTTTTAAAACAGAAACAAACTTACAGACATAGAAAACAAACTTTTTTTTGTTACCAAAGGGAAAATGGGAAAATGAATAAATTAGGAGTTTGGGATTAACAGAATCACACCTCTGAACTGTATCTGAAATAGATGAAAAACAAGGGCCTACTGAATAGCACAGGAAAATATATTCAGCATCTTAATAACCAATAGTGGAAAAGAATCTGAAAATATACATATATATATATAAATCTGAATCAGTTTGCTGTACCAGAAACTAACAACATTGTAAAAAAATACTTCAATAATAATAAACCCAAGATTAAAAAGCCCTATACACTCTATACTGTAGCAGGAGTGACTTTTTACACACCCAAATCTAATAATGTCAATTTATTTTCTTCAGTATTTAACATTGTTTATTAAATAATGTCTAAATGCCTCAGGTTAGAGAAGCAAACCTTTAGTGATCTCTACCTACCTGCCCATTGACTTGCTTCTTCTGAATAAATTCTGCACTTAAGAAAACAAACAAAAAAACCTCAACTGTTAATTCCTATCTGTTCATATTCAGGGTCCATCTTTTAGGTGGCTTAGAACTCTGAAGGAAATGCACATTACTATTTACTACTCCTTAATAGCCCAACCTTCACCATTATGATGAAATGTTATTTGGTATTATATTTATATTGAGCTCCTCAAGAATAGCTGCTGTAAATAACTGATCCCTGAGAACAAGATTGTTTTATTTTAAACAGGACACTTCTTCCATATTAATGTTTATATAAATACTAAAGAAAGGCCAAATATAATTTTATTTAAAAAACTCTAATTTTAAGTATATTTTAACATTGTACTCTTAATTCAGCTAACTCTCACCTCCTGCTCCTCCATTAAAACATATCTTGGGAGGTTTATAAATGGGAGATAGGAAGAAAATAGTTTAGTGTTATATTAATATAACATTATCAGTTAATAGGTTTGTACTAATTTCATTAAATTTTGTGGCAATTGATATTTCACAGAGAAATCAGGCATCAATATTTTCATTGCTAAGCAAATTACTTCAAAAGAAAAAGGTATTTCTTAATTCATCAAATATATATATAGAAATTACCATGTGCAATACAACAGAGTAAGGATGATGGGGGCAGTGTGGAGGTGGAAGCTTTAGTTTAGGTAGGTGAGTAGTAGGTTTCACTAAGATGATGCTATTTGAACAAAGACTTTGAAGAGATGAGGAAGCCATGTAGATACTATGAGGTCGAACATTCCAAGTAGAGAGTACAGTCCTTGAGCAAAGGCTCCGAGGGACCACGTGTATGAAAGAAAGGAAAAATTAAGACAAGCAGGAAGGATGGTGAGGAAGGTATGTGACCAATAGAGAGCTTGGGTAGCAGGTTTTCATGCCTTGTAGGCATTGTGAGAATCTTGACCTTTTCTCTGAGAGACTAGAAAGGCATTGGAAGATTTACTGGAGGAGGAATATATGACTTAAGGTTTAATAGGATCTTTCTGGCTGCTGTGTTGAAAAACTAGACTTTTGGGAGATGAAGGCAAGGAGGCAGATTTGTTAGAAGGTCCTTGTGATGAAGAGGTGAGAAATAATGGTGTAATCACCTCCATCAGGTGACACTGGCGGAGGTAGAGAAGTGGTTGGGTTCCTGATATATATATTGAAGTGTTGAGCCAAAAGGGTCTACTGTTAATTGGATATACAGTGTGAGACAAGTCAAAGGCGGCTCCAGGGTTTTGAACTCATTAGATGGTTAGATTTTCTACTTACTGAGATGGGAAAAGTGGTAGGCAAAACAGATTGGGAAGGGATAAGATCAGAAATTTAGTTTAATTAAATCTTAAATGTGGAATATTCATAGGAATCTAAGAGAAGTTGTTGAATACACTGTTGCACACATGAGTTTAAAGTTCAGGGGAGAAGTCTCTACTGTAGATACACATTTGGAAGTTGTCAACAGAGATGATATTTAAAGACTGACTGTATTCTCTGATAGAACACTCTCAGTGCCTATAAAAAGGAGACTTTCTGAAGTCCTGTGAACGATGAGCTTTTCTTCTCAGCCAAGTTTGAGATTCCATAAAGGCTGGCACTTTAAAAAGGAAGCCTTGAATGACAAACAAATTTCCTGCTGAAAAGTGACATCAAAAGGAAAAAAAAAATTCCTTCAATATCATGTACCTCACCTCTGCAATTAAAGTGGAAAGGATTCAGAGAATCCAAAATTAATTTAGAGAATTCAGAGTCAGGCAGGTACCAGCTTCCATATACTGAAGCTCCCTTAATTCTTTGCAGCTCTCTCCTACTTTTGTGACCATGCCCCAGCCTGACTTTCAGCTAAGATCAGGGGTCTTGCAAGGTTCAGTGGTTTATTTTTTTTTTCCAGAGGAAAAAATAAAGCTCTTCTACCTATTAGTCAAAACTAATCAACTTTTATAAGGCATTTATTTACTGTACAAAGGAGTTATTTGATGCTACACTATAGGTCTGAAAGAGTTAGTTCATTCCTCCAAAGAGCCTAATGCAATCTTAAGGAATTTCCACATTGGGAGAGTCTGGCTCAAAATAACCATCTACACAAGACGTTCTGAGTCAGAAAAGTATTTAAAGAAGAGTATGCTAAACAGTAATTGCAATAAATACTGGAAAATCTTTTGCTGTTGAACATACAATAATAGAAAGGGTGAATTAACTGTCTTTAGACCATACAGTGGGATGAGTGCAGGGAAGGACAAAACCAGTTTCTGCCTTTCAGCTCTGTGGCCAGGCCCTTGGTGACATGCCTCAATGTCCAGAACTGAATGACACTGGTTCTGACATTGTCAAGCTGACTTCCCTGTGATTTACCTCCTTGGCACAAAATCATGTAAAATTATACTTCTGGCAGAGTAGCCACCATCAAGAGCCTTAGAAATACTCTTTGAATGTTCAGGGCCCATCAGAAGAGAATGCCAATTAAAAAAATGTAATTAAAAAAATAGAACAAGATTTTGCTAAGCTTAATCTTAACATGGGCTTCCCTGATAGCTCAGAAGGTAAAGAATCTGCCTGCAATGCAGGAGACACAGGAGATGAGGGTTCGATCCCTGGGTCAGGAAGGTGCCCTGGAGGAGGAAATAGCAACCCACTCCAGTATTCTCGCCTGAAAAACCCCGTGGACAGAGGAGCCTGGCAGGCTAAAGTCTATGGGTCACAAAGAGTCAGATAGGACTAAGCGACTAAGCACATTCTTAATTTTTTCTTGGAGAGACTGTCTTGAAAACAGTCATGAAAATATGAAAATATTACAGTGATTGCCTTCTTGCACAGGATTTAAAACTACCAGAGAGATGAATACTAAATTTGTACTTGGTAGCTGGGCTGGGTCAAAGGTCAAAGATCAACAGCTTGAAAGAGGATGAATAGCTTGATTCACTGTGTAAGGTGGAGAAGCCGGTCCATGCTTTCGACACTCCTGTAATCAAGCAGGACCCTGGACAGGGCTTCCCCCATATCCTCTGCTTTAGCTCTTCTCCCAAAGTACCTATATATTAACATATGATGCACATTTCTGCATTGCTTTGCAAAAGTAAAAAACAATAACAAAAAGACCCAAACCTCCCCTTCTTCAACAAAAGGAAGGTGCTGACTACTTGGGGACCACGGGCACACAGCCCCAGGCCTCCTGGAGGCTAAGGACTGATAATGTTGACCCCTGTGACACCATCATACTACCTACCATCAGCCAGTCTGAGAGTTGTGCCCAAGCTGGCCACAGACCCTGTGGCCACCCCGCCCCCGCCATCCTGCCTCCCCAACCTGGCTTTTCAAAGTATTTTCCCAAAACACTTCAGGGAACTCAGGCTTTTTCAGGTCTCCTCTCCTGGCCTTACAATAAACTTTTCTCTGCTCCAAACTCCGAGGTTTCCGTTTGTTCGGCCTCACTGTGCCTAGGGCACAGGAACTTGTCTTAACACTCTGGATTTCCTCCTCTTTCTGCCCAGACTATAACCTGTTTCTCTTCCCTGCTTCTGTTGAGCACCAGCTCCCATGTGGGTTTGATCTGCGCTGGGAGGGAGATTGGAGGTCTTGGGAGGTGGGAACCAAGAGAGCCCTGGGCATGAATTCTGGCAACAGATTGCTCCTTCCTACTCGGCGCTGAGCCACACACACTTGTGCTACCTAGTGTGCATCACTGGTGAGCTGGGGATCTCTTCCTTCAGAGAGCACAATCTGCGAGCCTTTCCTCATTTACATAGAGGAGAGGAGAGGGAATACTAATGATGTCTATCTGTGGACTCCATTTCCATCTATCTTAATTGTCCACACTTTCATCAGGTAGGAAGATGGAGGGCAGAGGGGAACGTGCCAGGTCAAGGGACTTTTCGAGGTTCCTTCCTTCCAGCTCACAGGACTCCAGTTTAAGAGGATTGCAAGTGATTTTAGTTAGACTCACTTTATCTTTAGTTAAAATGGTTTGATGGTCTGGACGTGGGCACCCTTGTGTTTTGGATCCCGCGTTAAAACTTAAGGAAACTGTTATTAATGTTCGTGAAACTGTTTTCCAAACCAACAGCCCGTGAGGCATTGTACAGGAGCAGAAGACACCGATTTCATAGACCCGTTTCTCAAAAACCGTACCAGTATCTGGATGGATTTGATTACCTTTGCCTTAAAGGGCATGCAGGTGCCCCTCAGGTTCTTTGGGGATGATATTAGGACTAGAACAGTTTTTGGAAACTGCTGCCAAGTGAATAAAGGCCTGATATGATATCCAAAAAGCACTCATTTGCTCTCTCCAGACCTCACATAAGTTTGTTAAATTGGGAAAGCTCAGCAGGTGGTGTGTCTGAAATCTTTTTTTTTCTTTTGCACTTAATTCTGGCTACTCTTGCCAAGGCGTGAGGCTTTGAAACTGACACAAAGGCACAAAGACACACTGAAGCTGTTTGGTCAAATCTCCGGTCTCAAAACAGAGGGCTGCCTCTCTTCAAGAAGAAACAGCAGCCCTGGGGATTCAGTAATTGCTTTCTCAGTAGTCTTGCCCCTTGCTCCCCGGAGGAGATTTTAGTTAAATGGCCCTGAGGTTTGTGCTCCCAGCTACTGAAGAACGCTTACCTACTTGTCATACAAATGGGACCCTTCCCGAAGAAAAACATGAACTATTCTTCTAATTAAAGATTGAATGCTATTTGCACTTGCCTCTCCACAGAAAGAGAGTCTTCCCACAGTGAGTATTTACTCACATTCCTGTCTGTATCCCCTTCCCTCTCTGTGAGCCCAGGCCAAGGTCACCTTCCTCACCTTTCACCTGGGTCAACTCACCACTAGCTTCGGGCTGGTTAGAGGGGACTCCTGGAAACAAACCTCACTTGGACTATGAATGCTTGCCTTCTGCTCACTCCTTTCAATCTGAATTTATCTGCTTCCCCTTCCCCAGGCTACCCCCCCGTGTAAGACATCTATGACTCTCCGTGCACACTATGGTGCATGTTAGTCCAACATTCAAATGAAAATTGTCCTTTTTTTAAAAGAATCTTTTATTAATATAGAGAAGTCTCTTCCAACTTATTTAATTCTGTCTCATCTGTGCACTCGTCATATCTGAAGTCCTTTGCAGCCAAGAACTCTGTCTGCCTCCTGTTCTTCTGAATCCTAAAGGTCCCTTATCCATGTACCTTTCACACTGCTGCTGTGGGAGACTGGGAGGGACTTGGGGCAGATGACTTTACCTCTTACCTTTCTCTCCGGGTCCCTCTGCAAGTACAAACTGTCACTTGCCGTGAGCACTTGCGATCTACCTCTACAAGGATTAAATCGTGTGCTGCTGCAGCTGCTGACCTTCAGCAATCCCCGAAAGGAGTCCAGGGTGGAGATCAGGAATGAGGCACTCTGTGCTCTGGAAAACTGGCAGAGCAGGTGTTCTTCAGATAGTTAGATATTGTCAGGAGCTGATATTATGAGCCCAATTCTTGTATCTCCTCATTAGAAAAACATTTAATCCCTTTGTGGTAACAACAGCTCCTGGTGACTAGCAGAATACCTACAAAGGTAGGTGCATTCATATACCTATGGCTGGGGCTTCCCAGGTGGTGCTAGCTGTAGAGAATCCACCTGCCAATGTTGGAGACTTAAGAGACGCAGTTCAGTACCTGGTCAGAAAGATCCCCTGGAGGAGGGCATGGCAACGCACTCCAGTATTCTTGTCTGGAGAATCCCATGGACAGAGGAGCCTGATGGGCTATGATCCATAGGGCCACAAAGAGTTGGACATGACAGAAGTGACTTCACACGCACACACACACACACACACACACACACGCCTATGACTGATTCATGTTGATATAAGGTAGAAACCAACACAATATTGTAACACAATTATCCTCCAATCAAAAATAAATAAATTTTTAAAAAGATAAGCACTTGATTGCATGAACTCCCCTTTCACCAAAATCACATATATATTAAACTCCCTCCCCCACCCAACATTTTTGGGACAGTTTCCCAGAACTACCTGAGGTACTGTCTCTTGGGCTGCAGTCCTCATTTTGCCCCCAGTAAAACTTAGTTTGCACCCCTCACATTGTGCATTATTTTTAAGTCAACAACTCATGGTGCAAGACTTGGCAAGAAAGTTGTCCCGACTGGATGAGAACACAGACCATCTTTCCTTGTCCCTTAGGTATTCAGGTGAGAGGCTTCAGGTGAGAAGACGGGACTCAGACAAGGAATTCTTCAGTTGACTGAGCACTAGGTGAGAGAGCCTCGATGTGTTAATTCCCTAACCTGCTCCTGTCCAGTTCCGCTTAGTCACTAAACACGCCACTGGGGACTGTCCCTGGTGCTAGAGTCAAGGATTAGAATGGAAGAGGGAGGGAGGCTGGGAAATCCGGAGATGTTGGAGGAGAGAGGGATTTGCAGAGGTAGCCACTCAGTGTGTGGAAGGAGAATTTGTACCCTCGGGAGCTGATGTGAGGCCTGCATTCCACCATCTAAGCCATAGTCCATCCCTGAGGACCTCCCCTCACTCCTTCCAACCAAGTTCTGTGAGATTATCCCCACCTTTCTGGTTCTGTGTTCCCTGCAAACAAAGACCCATAATTTCTCTAAGCTAGGACAGATTTCGGAGAAGGCAATGGCACCCCACTCCACTACTCTTGCCTGGAAAATCCCATGGACAGAGGAGCCTGGAAGGCTGCAGCCCATGGGGTTGCTGAGGGTCGGAAACGACTAAGCAACTTCACTTTCACTTTTTACTTTCATGCATTGGAGAAGGAAATGGCAACCCACTCCAGTGTTCTTGCCTGGAGAATCCCAGGGACGGGGGAGCCTGGTGGGCTGCTGTCTATGGGGTCGCACAGAGTCAGACACCACTGAAGCGACTTAGCAGCAGCAGGACAGATCTGGGATATACATGACTGCTGAAAACTATCTCCTTTGGGGAGATTTTGGCATTCTCCAAGTATTAATAGTTTGAGATTTTCTGAGCCAGGAAACTTTTCTGGTTCAATATTTGCCAATGAGTGGTCCTTCACAGCTCTTCCCACCTGGACCCAGTGGGTTTCAACAGATGCTATGGATGGGGCTGAAAGAAAGGACAATGCATTTTGACTATTATCTTTAGTTTGAACTTTTCGTAGGAAAGAGAAAGAACTCATTGATTAGTAAGCCTTGAAGTTACACATACTCTTNATCTGGGATATACATGACTGCTGAAAACTATCTCCTTTGGGGAGATTTTGGCATTCTCCAAGTATTAATAGTTTGAGATTTTCTGAGCCAGGAAACTTTTCTGGTTCAATATTTGCCAATGAGTGGTCCTTCACAGCTCTTCCCACCTGGACCCAGTGGGTTTCAACAGATGCTATGGATGGGGCTGAAAGAAAGGACAATGCATTTTGACTATTATCTTTAGTTTGAACTTTTCGTAGGAAAGAGAAAGAACTCATTGATTAGTAAGCCTTGAAGTTACACATACTCTTTGTTTTGCACTCATTTAGTAGAAGTATTTACTTAAAAAAGCAACCCCCACCCAGGTTACTACATTATTCAGGATCGCAAGAACTCATTTCATGTTTATAATTGTTAAATTAAAAAAAACTGAATGAACCTTTCAAAATGAGTAATTTTTTATTTGAATTCTACGTCCTTATGTATTATGTAACAATTAGTAATGATGTGATGGATAATTTTCTTTGGAACAGTTCCTGATTCCATTACTCAACTACTCGATCGACCAGTAATTATGAATCATATCTTTAATTAGCTGCTGCTCTTCAGAAACATATGAAAGCCAAGGGCATAAAGTAATTGGCATAAAAGTTTTCCTAATTAATTTATCTGTCCGTGTAAGTAACCGGGGCTGGAGTCTGGGGATCATTTATAACTCCGGGAAGACCAGCCCTAAAACTCACTGTCGAAGGAGATTTATATTTGTGAATTATAAAAAGACAACAAGCCACAAAATTGCATTAGCCCCCAACTCTAACAATGCAGCCCCTAACGTGCCGTTCAGAGATGAGCAAAAAGTTCGTATTGATCCAATTCATTTTCATCATATCCTCCAGTGAATCTTTCAAATCTCTCTTGCCTTTTCCTCATTCAACATTGTAACAGTAATCAAGCACATTAAGCAATTCATTAAACAAGAGCCCCGCTGACCACAGGGAGTACTGCAGCTAACATTCATTAGGCAGCCAATAACTTTATTTAAGTAGCAAAGGGCTTGGGAGTAAAAACCAGCTCCTTTGTCTCTCTATACGGAAATACACATTTCAGCAAGGGCCAAGGCACACACCCTCTGGCTCACAAGGTGCTTTCAAATGAGGATCTGTCTTTGCATAAGGCAAAATTCGGGTAGGACTGAGGTGTCCCGGAGATGCTCTCTCCTTGCCAGAAAGGCAGTCCAAGGCTTAGCTCACTGCTGAACATGTCTGTGGAAGATTTATGTCAAGTCTGGAAACACAATGTTCAAATGTTGATATTGGGGTGCCTGATTTTCAGATCTGACTTTAAAAATGCTAAATGATGGTTGTATGGCTTCAGAGAACCCTGGCTGGCTTTGTGTGGTAATAAAAGTGATGGATGTCTTTTCTCCCTTGACAACAGAAAAAGAACCGAAATAACAAAAGCAAGGAGCACAAATTGTTTCTTCAGACCGTAGTTAGAGGCATCCTAGAAAAGTCCTATGTGTCCTTCTGAGGTTGGACATGAGAAAGGTGGAGGTAACAAAAAGTGGCACCAAGACTGTACTTTTCAGAGAAAGCACCTTGCTAATATCACTTGAGGTTTGGGATTCTTGCACTGCTGTTCTTGAGCTTTTTTCTTTATCCGGTGAACTTTTTCTTTATGGAGAATGTTGTTATGTAGGTTAAGTCTTCATAAATAACACTATCTGGTTAGAAGAAACTATTTTCAGAAAGGATTTTTTTTTTCCTTGAGGGGACCAAAGGAAATCCTGTTTTCACGTGGTATTATTTTATTGCCTGAAGAGTCTCTAGGGGAAACACATAAGAGAGTTGCATTTTAAGACTTTCTCTCCTCCTACATCTGAATAGTCAGCTATGTGTCAGGATTAACTTTCATTTGATGAATTTTCCTCTTAATTCACAAAGTGTGATTTTCTTCTAAATCTTGAGTCTCCTGCATAAGGTTTTGGCATCCTTCTTTCTAGCCTATATCTATTGATTAAGCAACTGACAGTGTGCAATCAGTAAATAAAAGAAAACTGTGCTGGTTTTAGACTTTCCTCTGCAGTACAGCTAATAAAAGCAGATGGTTTATCAGGATTGATGGATGATATTTCCCCCCTGTCTGCCAGGCTGGAGATCTGGGCTCAGAATGGGGTTCAAGCCATGTTTGGGTCATTTCTAAGATCATCTCTGAGTTTTGAGAAGAAGAATTATATGTGAGGCATGAAGCAGAGTGAAGACAAGGGAGGTCTTTAAGACTGAGACTCAGAGCTAGGTGAGAATAATTCACGTGAATGATGCTTCCAATGAACATTAAGGACTTAAAATTGTCACCTTCAGAGAAAGTGTTTTAAAAACATGATTAACAGATGCAAGTTTTACACCCTCAAGGGTTTACAACAAAGTCAATTTTTTATCCTTAAAACAACTACTCAGATACATTGGAATTGTACTTCTGCATCATAACAATTATATACAGAATCATAGGTTTCAAAATGGAACAAATTGTTGTACCTTCTGTGTTATAGCACCAGTGCTACCATTCTCAGGCTGCGGCTGAAGGCAAAGAAAAAGAAGGAACATTTCTAATTTTGTTGATTTGATTTTTTTCTCTTTGTTTCTTGATGAGTCTGGCTAATGGTCTGTCAATTTTATTTAT
>SJYW01051700.1:0-13323 GCA_006410735.1 Raphicerus campestris
TCAGAGGCAACAAGGAATCTCGTCTGTTTTCTGCACTTTCTCTGTTCGCCTTGAGGATGCTGGCATCTCCTGGTGTTTCAGAATATAAGGTGGAGACGCTGTTCCTGTCACGTTTGGTGACCCCACAAGTCACAAGTGCTTGTGTCTGTGCGTGCTTTCACACTCATGCACCAGCGTGAGTTTCTGTAACCCTGAAAGCTTCGGGGCCTGCAACTCATCTGCAAGCCTTTGTTTTCACGGTTGCATATGGTGTTGATAATTACCAATGTCTGTAAAATGGAATGGTACTGACTGGCAATCCATTCGGAAGACTCCTGGCCGTAAAAAACGTGTTACCATGCGTTGTGGGTGGGCACTTGGAACAGAGAGAGAACCAAGGCTAACGTTCAGTGCGTAATCTGTTTGTGGTTGTCTTGTTTTCAGTCCAACACCGTGGAGTTATTTTAATTTTTATCAGTGATCTCAGTTTAAGTATAGTTTCTGTGCAGTATTATACAAGGTACAGGTATGCAATATGGTGACTCACAGCTTTTTAAGGTTATACTCCGTTTATAGTTATTATAAAATATTGGCCATATTCTGCATCTTGTGCAGCAATATCCTCCATGTAGCTTAGTTTACACCTGGCAGCTTGTACCTTNTTCAGTGCGTAATCTGTTTGTGGTTCTCTTGTTTTCAGTCCAACACCGTGGAGTTATTTTAATTTTTATTCAGTGATCTCAGTTTAAGTATAGTTTCTGTGCAGTATTATACAAGGTACAGGTGTGCAATATGGTGACTCACGGCTTTTTAAGGTTATACTCCGTTTATAGTTATTATAAAATATTGGCCATATTCTGCATCTTGTGCAGCAATATCCTCCATGTAGCTTAGTTTACACCTGGCAGCTTGTACCTTTTAATCACCTCCCCACTTCCCTCCAAGCCACAGGTAACCACTGAGTGCTTTCTGCATCGAGTCAGTGTTTCTGTCTTGTGATATTCACAAGTCTGTTCTATATATTTTAGATTTCCCATATAACTGATGTGATCCACTAGTTGTCTTTCTCTGACTTATTTGACTATGCACAATACCCTCCAAGTCCATCCATGTTGCTGCAGATGGCAAAATTTCATTTTTTATGGCTGAGTATTATTCCGCTGTATAGATGTACCACATCTTTTTTAATCCATTCATCTGTTAATGGACATTTGGGTTATTTTAATGACTTGGCTATCATAAACAATGGTGGTGTGAACACTAGGGTGCGTATGTCTTTTCAAATTAGTGTTTCTGCTTTCTTTGCACATACACCCAACGGTGTAATTATCTTTGACAAGGACAATGGGCGCTCTGAACAATTAAATAATTGTACATAAAGATCACGCCAGGACTTTTGAAATCAGGACAAAGAAAGGAGAAACATGTATCTTTAGAAGTTGCATAAACGATTTTTAAAAATAGGAATCTAACAGTCAATTAAGCCTGCACTTAATCATCCCCCAAATCTCTAGTTAATTAAGTCCCTTATAAAAACTCAAGAAAGTCAATGCCATTATTATAATGGTCAAGAGAAACATATGACAGCTTCAGAAAGTAATCTTAATGGAACTTTTATTATTGCTGAGTTAGGCTTTTTTTCTTTAATTGATCAACCTTTCTAATAGATGCCACTGCGTCTGTTTCAAACATATCCTGCTGTTTCATCAACATGAGTTCCGTTAACTTTCTTTGGAGTTGACAAAAAGTTTTCCCCTTTACCACTTTGACATATTTTTTGAAATAGAATTCTTTTGAATTCTATTTGAAAATTCAGTTGCTAAGTCACTTCAGTCACGTCCGACTCTGTGCGACCCACCAGGCTCCCCCGTCCCTGGGATTCTCCAGGCAAGAACACTGCAGTGGGTTGCCATTTCCTTCTCCAATGCATGCAAGCAAAAGGTGAAAGTGAAGTCACTCAGTCATGTGCAAGTCAGCGACCCTGCGGACTGCAGCCCACCAGGCTGTGTGTGTACGGGTTTGCACAGTGTATTTCTTTCTTTGTTTTCTGAGTGAACCTGTAAATTACAAAGAACCATGATTCAAATGTGAGTTTACTTAATGGCATTGGTTAGCAGTTTCTAAGAAAATATGGAAATTTTTGCTCCAATACCTTGCTCTTATTTAAGAAAACTACTTACTGTGAGTTATTACAAAAGTATAAACTTTTGTAATATATTTGCCTGGATACTTTTTAGAAAAATTATGTATATGTAATCATTCTGTTCTATAAATTGTTGCTGGCCATAGCTTGATCTGATCATGATCTCATTTAAGCAAGTCTTCACTTTGTGTTCTGAAGGCCTAAATACTTTGAGTTACCTATGTACTGGTTCATCTTGATAATGTAACCAATATCATAGTCAGTATGTGTTACAATTGTATAAGTGTTTACTGAAACTAATTATAGGCCATAGCTATATGGTAAGGGATTTATTTATCTCCAAAGAAAAATAACAGTGTATAAAAATCAGCAAAATTGTGGGAAAAGGGTTTACAGTGAGACTTTCCAATTAACAGGAGTTAATTTCTTCATCCTTTATAAGAATAAAGAGTTGCCATTTTATTTTTCATTTGAACAAACTGAGTACAATTTTGAATCTATAAAAGAAAGTAATTCCTAAGTGAATTTAAAAGAGACTCAAGCTGATAATTTAACAAAGCAAACGAAATTAAATGAAAATACTGGATTGGCCAAAAAGTTCATTCGACTCTCAAGCTCTTAACAAAAAAACTCAAACGGACTTTTCGGCCAACCCAGTAGAAAAGAGAAAGAGACAAAGAGCTTAAGAATATAATCTAGTAGTTATCTAAAGGTCAGGAGAGGCAGAAGAGAACAAAGAAGTTAGTAATGAAACAGAAAGACAAACCTTTTAAAGCAAAAAAAATAACAAGAGTGGCCAAACCAATCTGACATCACTTATAAAAATAAATATCCATGGAGTAGAAATACTTACAAAGACAGACATTGTCAGGCCAGCTCTTTGCTGTGTCTGCAAGACACAAATGTATTAAATGCTCCAGGTAATAGATCTAAGGAGAGAGTTGTGTGTCTGGTGCGTATCTTGTGCGATTTCTAGAAAAGAAAGTTGTCGATTTTTAGATGATACCTGAAGGCATCGAATTGAACTGCGCAGTGAGAGTGAGTTGGAAGACACCTGTTCTGGGATGAAAATGAAAAGTTTCAGATCTGGCAAAGGACAAGTATACTACAGTGGGGTCCAAGAAGGATTATCTGGAAATGTCAGGTAAAATCCAAAGTAATGTGATTTTTACAGAAGCCAGAGTTTAGGCACAGAGGAGCATGTGGTCATATTTTCGGGGTTATTGGATCATCCGAGAGACGACCTTTTCTGAGAACCGAGGCAGGCTGCGTCAGGCCTGAGGAGCTCTCTGTCAATTTCTCAAACCATCTGGAGAGGAGTTTTGCTTCATTTTGTTGTTTGATGGCTAAGTCATGTATGTCTCTTCTGCCTTCTACGGGTCACCTCTACTCCAAGATTTTCACGACATGACTGTTAGGTTTTGTTTCTGTTTTTCTGAATTGTTTTTGAGGAATGATTGGACTCGGGAAACAGTTTCAGCAGTCCCTACCAACACCTGTGACATTTGCTCTTTTGCAAACCGATTCAGTTCTTATGAATGACCTCACTGGGTTCTTCCCCTCAGAATGTGTCACGTTCCAATGGCTTTCTTCTTGGCATGCTCTGCAAATAACAGCTTCGGTTGGAGNTCCCTGGGATTCTCCAGGCAAGAACACTGCAGTGGGTTGCCATTTCCTTCTCCAATGCATGAAGGTGAAAAGTGAAAGGGAAATCGCTCAGTCGTGTCCAACTCTGTGCGACCCCATAGACAGCGGCCCACCAGGCTCCCCTGTCCCTGGGATTCTCCAGGTAACAACACTGCAGTGGGGTGCCATTTCCTTCTCCAATGCATGCAAGCGAAGGTGAAAGTGAAGTCGCTCAGTCATGTCTGACTCAGCGACCCCGCGGACTGCAGCCCACCAGGCTGTGTGTGTACGGGTTTGCACAGTGTATTTCTTACTTTGTTAGTTTTCTGAGTGAACCTGTAAATTACAAAGAACCATGATTCAAATGTGAGTTTACTTAATGGCATTGGTTAGCAGTTTCTAAGAAAATATGGAAATTTTTGCTCCAATACCTTGCTCTTATTTAAGAAAACTACTTACTGTGAGTTATTACAAAAGTAAAAACTTTTGTAATATATTTACCTGGATACTTTTTAGAAAAATTATGTATATGTAATCATTCTGTTCTATAAATTGTTGCTGGCCATAGCTTGATCTGATCATGATCTCATTTAAGCAAGTCTTCACTTTGTGTTTTTCTGAAAGCCTAAATACTTTGAGTTACCTATGTACTGGTTCATCTTGATAATGTAACCAATATCATAGTCAGTATGTGTTACAATTGTATAAGTGTTTACTGAAACTAATTATAGGCCATAGCTATATGGTAAGGGATTTATTTATCTCCAAAGAAAAATAACAGTGTATAAAAATCAGCAAAATTGTGGGAAAAGGGTTTACAGTGAGACTTTCCAATTAACAGGAGTTAATTTCTTCATCCTTTATAAGAATAAAGAGTTGCCATTTTATTTTTCATTTGAACAAACTGAGTACAATTTTGAATCTATAAAAGAAAGTAATTCCTAAGTGAATTTAAAAGAGACTCAAGCTGATAATTTAACAAAGCAAACGAAATTAAATGAAAATACTGGATTGGCCAAAAAGTTCATTCGACTTTCAAGCTCTTAACAAAAAAACTCAAACGGACTTTTCGGCCAACCCAGTAGAAAAGAGAAAGAGACAAAGAGCTTAAGAATATAATCTAGTAGTTATCTAAAGGTCAGGAGAGGCAGAAGAGAACAAAGAAGTTAGTAATGAAACAGAAAGACAAACCTTTTAAAGCAAAAAAAATAACAAGAGTGGCCAAACCAATCTGACATCACTTATAAAAATAAATATCCATGGAGTAGAAATACTTACAAAGACAGACATTGTCAGGCCAGCTCTTTGCTGTGTCTGCAAGACACAAATGTATTAAATGCTCCAGGTAATAGATCTAAGGAGAGAGTTGTGTGTCTGGTGCGTATCTTGTGCGATTTCTAGAAAAGAAAGTTGTCGATTTTTAGATGATACCTGAAGGCATCGAATTGAACTGCGCAGTGAGAGTGAGTTGGAAGACACCTGTTCTGGGATGAAAATGAAAAGTTTCAGATCTGGCAAAGGACAAGTATACTACAGTGGGGTCCAAGAAGGATTATCTGGAAATGTCAGGTAAAATCCAAAGTAATGTGATTTTTACAGAAGCCAGAGTTTAGGCACAGAGGAGCATGTGGTCATATTTTCGGGGTTATTGGATCATCCGAGAGACGACCTTTTCTGAGAACCGAGGCAGGCTGCGTCAGGCCTGAGGAGCTCTCTGTCAATTTCTCAAACCATCTGGAGAGGAGTTTTGCTTCATTTTGTTGTTTGATGGCTAAGTCATGTATGTCTCTTCTGCCTTCTACGGGTCACCTCTACTCCAAGATTTTCACGACATGACTGTTAGGTTTTGTTTCTGTTTTTCTGAATTGTTTTTGAGGAATGATTGGACTCGGGAAACAGTTTCAGCAGTCCCTACCAACACCTGTGACATTTGCTCTTTTGCAAACCGATTCAGTTCTTATGAATGACCTCACTGGGTTCTTCCCCTCAGAATGTGTCACGTTCCAATGGCTTTCTTCTTGGCATGCTCTGCAAATAACAGCTTCGGTTGGAGACTTTGCATGGAACACATTTAGAGGCCAAGCATTCCTGCCCCATAAAGGTGACTAAGCTTGGATGTGCTCACAAATATTTAACTCGTTCGTGAGAGATGTAAGACAAAGACAGACGTGGCAGGTTGCCGTTGCTCAATCTGTCTCCCGGAGTTTGCTCAAACTTGTGTCCACTGAGTCGGTGATGCTGTCTAACCATCTCATCCTCTGCTGACCTCTTTCCCTTTTATCATCAGCCTTTCCCAGCATCAGGGACTTTTCTTCCTGCCTGGAGGACCCCATGGACAGTATGAAAAGGCAAAAAGGTTGCAAATGGCTTCAAAGCTGTTTATGTGAAGGTGGATGACAGATAGCATGTAAATTAAAAAGCATCCTCTAAATTTACGTTGTGTCTTGCTTTTTTTAATGACAGTGTTCAGTGCCACTCTGGAGTCCCAGAACCAAAATGAATTCTTTGATACTCAGACATTTCAAAGTAGAGCTCTTGGGACTTCCCCTGGTGACCCAGTGATTAACACTCTGCGTTTCCAATGCAGGGGTGGGGCGGGGCACAGGTTCAATCAATGGTCAGGGAACTAGGATCTCACATGCCGTACAGTGTGGGCAAAAAAATAAATAAATAAAATAGAGCTCTCTGCCAGTTAGGCCAATTATGTGTTTTCAAAATAACACATTTCGGAGGAATTCATATAATTCATGTGTAAAGAATAAACAGCGCATCTTGCCCATCATGGTATACAGGGCTTTACTTGTGTTGAATTATGGAAAATATGTGTGTACAAGCGAGTGAGACAAGTTCAGCGATATAAAATCAGTATTGCTGACGTCTATAGAGAGAACAAAGCGGGAAGGAGTTGGGGGCATCCCTTGAATATCTATGAAGCTCTAAAGAGAAAGATGTGATTACTCTGACAAACAATCGGAAACGTTCATATAGATCAGACTTGGCATCCTGAAATTCTACTCCGTTTTGTGTTTCGCAATAAATTCCTTAAGGACATTAACTCGTATTTGTTGGGAAATTGACTTGCATCAGCTAATCAAACTTCAGTGCTTAAGACCTAATACAGGTTGAATCCATCTTTCAAATGATGAATTAACTACAAAACTGGAAAGCTTTTAAGAATTATTTAATCTCTGGCAATACAGTAGCTCTCATGTTAAATGAAACTCCTAATTCTGAAAATGCCAGTAACCCATATTTTCTNAACTCGTATTTGTTGGGAAATTGACTTGCATCAGCTAATCAAACTTCAGTGCTTAAGACCTAATACAGGTTGAATCCATCTTTCAAATGATGAATTAACTACAAAACTGGAAAGCTTTTAAGAATTATTTAATCTCTGGCAATACAGTAGCTCTCATGTTAAATGAAACTCCTAATTCTGAAAATGCCGGTAACCCATATTTTCTGAATGCAAATGGATTGCTTCTAAGTTAGCATCATTGTTTTGTTTGGTTGTATGGAAACTTGAATCTAGGGACAAAGGGGCCCAGATGTATACATGTGACGGGTTTGTGATTACTAACGTTGCTCATTATTTACACAAAAGCATTTACTGTCTCGAAACTGACAGGTCATTGGGCTGGACAAGTGGTTATCGTGGGACAAAGGATCTCAGAATACCGTGGGTCCTTTTCATTGTTGTTGCTGGATCCCAGGGTACATAGGAAGTTCTGCCAGTAGCCAAGCCACTGTAAAGTTGCATCAGTTAAAACCGCAATTTTCAGAATATGTCATTAAAATTTTTTTTATATTTGGTTTTTCCACATCTTAGTTGCAGCATATGGGATCTTTAGATATGATATGCGGGGTCTAGTTCTCTTGCATGCACACATGTGTTCAGTTGTGTCTGACTCTTTGTGACCCCAGAAACTGTAGCCCACCAGGCTCCCCTGTCCCTGGGATCCTCCAGGCAAGAACACTGGAGTGGGTTGTCATTTCCTTCTTCAATGCATGAAAGTGAAAAGTGAGAGTGAAGTCACTCAGTTGTCTCCGACTCTTAGCGACCCCATGGACTGCAGCCCACCAGGCTTCTCCATCCATGGGATTTTCTTACCAGGGATCAAAGCCAGGCGCCTTGCACTGGGGGCTCAGTGTCTTAGCCACACTGCACCATCAGAGAAGTCTCAAGTATGTCATTCTTTTAAAAAAAATATTTATTTTAATTGGAGGCTAATTACTTTACAGTATCGTAGTAGTGTTTTTTGTTAAAGATCGACAGGAATCTGCCACGGGTGTACATGTGTCCCCCCATCCTGAACCCCTCTCCCACCTCCCTCCCCATCCCATCCNAAACCGGGGTCTCCTGCATTGCAGGTGGATTCTTTACCAACAGAGCTATCAGGGAAGCCCCTAAAACTTGCAAAAATTTGGAGCAAAGAAGAATTTTGCGGTGAATTTTATGCAGATATCTTCTCTCATTGTACAAGCTACACATGTCCTCTGGGCTTGGAAGATGATACTTCTTCAGAATATAGTTCTGATTCAGACAAAGTGAGTATTAGACCAACAAAAACACAAGAGACTGTAGTGACTGATTCTGATGCGGAAAGTGAACATGAAACTCACTGTGCTGGAGAATGTTCTTTTGCTTCTACAGAACAGAGGATTGAAGAAAATTCCCAGAGATAGTAAAGAACAGGGGAGCCTGGCATGCTGCAGGCCACGGGGTCACAAAGAGTTGGATATGATTAAGCAACTGGTCGGGAACAGTGTCAGGAGGAGACAGTTAAGTTTATTACCTGGATTGTGGNGAAGAAAATTCCCAGAGATGGTGAAGAACAGGGGAGCCTGGCATGCTGCAGACCACGGGGTCACAAAGAGTTGGATACGATTAAGCAACTGGTCCGGAACAGTGTCAGGAGGAGACAGTTAAGTTTATTACCTGGATTGTAGTGATGGTAACATTAGTGTACAGAAATGTCCAGAGTCAGCAAATTATGTACATTCATTATCTGAAGCTTTTTATGTACTCAGTAGACTTCAATAAACCTGGAAAAAAAAAAAGTTTCACCCAGGAAAAAAAAGTTGAGGTTGCAATTAAAGATGTAATCACTTACAGTGATGCTTATACGATTAACATTTATATTGCAGAGGAAATAATGTTTCAAGTCACTGACTTAGTTTTGTACTTTAAGCAGCTAGAAAATAAACCAGATATAAGCAGAAAAGGGGAAATAATAACAAAGCAGAAATCATGAGCTAGAAAACAGATAAACCATAGAAGATAGCAAGGAAACCAAAGGTGGTTCTTTTGGAGATCAATAGAATTCCTAAGCATTTGGCCAAACTAGAAACAATTTACCAACATTGGAAAGGAAAGATCTCTTATCACTCCATTTCTGTAGGCCTTAAAACCATAAGAGCAGACTAAAAGCAAGTATATGAGAATTACTTCTATATACGAGTTTCCTGGAAAACACGAAGAACAACATTCGCTCAACAAGAAATAGGTAACCTGAATATCCATAGAGGTATTAAATAAATTGAATTCTTTTTTAAGATCCTTTCCACCAAGAAATCAGCAGGCCCCAGTGATTTTCCTAAACATTTTTTTGTTAATCAAAGTATAGTTGATTTACAATTGTGTTCAGTTCAGTTCAGCCGCTCAGTCGTGTCCAAGTCTTTGTGACCCCATGAATCACAGCACGCCAGGCCTCCCTGTCCATCACCATCTCCCGGAGTTCACTCAGACTCACGTTCATCAAGTCTGTGATGCCATCCGGCCATCTCATCCTCTGTCGTCCTCTTCTCTTCCTGCCCCCAATCCCTCCTAGCATCAGAGTCTTTTCCAATGAGTCAGCTCTTCGCATGAGGTGGCCAGAGTACTGGAGTTTCAGCTTCACTATCATTCCTTCCAAAGAAATCCCAGGGCTGTTCTGCTTTAGAATGGACTCGCTGGATCCCCTTGCAGTCCAAGGGACTCTCAAGAGTCTTCTCCAACACCACAGTTCAAAAGCATCAATTCTTCGGCGCTCAGCCTTCTTCACAGTCTAGCTCTCACAACCGTATATGACTACTGGAAAAACCATAGCCTAGTTTCACATATTCAGCAAAGTGACTAAGTTATACACAACCCCCAGATATATAGGTGTGTGTGTGTGTGTGTGTATGTATGTGTGTGTGTGTGTATATATATATATATATATATATATATAGTTCAGTCACTAAGTCGTGTCTGATTCTTTGTGACCCCTTGGACTGTAGCACACCAGGCTGCAAATATACATGCCTGCATATATATTTACAGGCTACATATATCTATTCTTCAAATTCTTTTCCCTTTGAGGTTATGAAAAGACACTGAACCCTCTGTCCACTGGATTCTCCAGACAAGTATACTGGAATGGGTTGTCATTTCCTTCTCCAGGGGATCTTCCAGACCCAGGGATCCAACCCAGGTCTCCTGCATTGCAGGCAGATTCTTTACCGTCTCAGCCATCAGGGAAGCCTATACTTTCTTGGCGCTTTAGAGTAAATCCTTATTGGTTGCGTAACAGGATATATATATGTTAATCCCAAACTCTTAATTTATCCGTCCCCTTCGTTATTCAACAAGGTAGGAAGTAGAAGTCTTCTTTGCTTCAGTAAGTCAGTCCAGTTGCTCAGTCATATCTGACTCGTTGCAACCCCATGAACTGCAGCATGCCAGGCCCCCCTGTCCATCACCACTCCCAGAGTTTACCCAAACCCATGTCCATTGAGTTGTTGTCTAACTGGCCACTGGCCTTAAGATGCCCCCCATGGTAGGAAAAGGTGTGTTAACTAATAGTAGAGGAAACTTCACACCTGATCATATAAATTGTGGCTACGTTGCCCACAGCTTGAGTTAGAGCACTGCATAACAGAATCAGTTCAGTTCAGTCGCTCAGTGGTGTCCAACCCTTTGTGACCTCATGGACTGCAGCACGCCAGGCTTCCCTGTCCTTCACCAACTCCTAGAGTTTACTGAAACTCATGTCCATGGAGTCGGTGATGCCATCCAACCATCCCATCCTCTGTCATCCGTTTCTTCTCCCACCTACAAGCTTTTCCAGCATCAGGGTCTTTTCCAGTGAGTCAGTTCTTCGCATCAGGTGGCCAGAGTATTGGAGTTTCAGCTTCAGCATCAGTCCTTCCAATGAACACACAGGACTGATCTCCATTAGGATGGACTGGTTGCATCTCCTTGCAGTCCAAGGGACTCTCAAGAGCTTTCTCCAACACCACAGTTCAGAAGCATCAGTTCTTCCGCGTTCTTCCGCGCTCAGCTTTCTTTACAGTCCGGCTCTCACATCCATATGTGAGTACTGGGAAAACCGTAGCTTTGACTGGACAGACCCTTGCTGGTGAGGAACACGTATCTCACCTCAGTGACGCCCTTCTGTGTCTCCCTGTTTATGGATTTCCCGACTGTCATCTTAGCTCTTCCACTGTGCTCCCTCCTGCATGCAGGCCCACTCCCATCTCTTTCATAGAGCCCCAGGCTCCACCCACCCTGTGCCTGGCCCCGCCCAGATGAAATCCAACTCTTGGGAACGATCCTTCATGCAGACGTGCTTGCGTTCATCCCTGGCCCTCCAGACTGCTTGCCATTCCTAAGTTAGCTTGTCCTGCCCACATACACGCAAGGGTATGCACCGCCCCCAGCTACATTCCGAATCATATGGAGACGACAGGTTTGGGGCTCCCAAAACAAGCTGGGTGAGATGATTCAGTTCAGCAGTTGCGTTCAGGACAAACTATATTTTGGCCTTCCCTGGTGGCTCAGATGGTAAAGAATCCACCTGCAGTGCAAGAGACCAGACTTCGATCCTTGGGTTGGTAATATCCCCTGGAGGAGGGCATAACAACCCACTCCAATATTCTTGCCTGGAGAATCCTCATGGACAGAGGAGCCTGGCGGGCCCCAGTCCATGGGGTCGCAAAGAGTCAGACACCACTGAGTGACTAAGCACATAGTTGGTTTTTTTTTTTTTTTTTTTTTAAATAAAAGCTTTGGAGAAAACATACAATGGGCTGAGCGAGGAGCACAGCAGGAGTCTAGGGATTGTTGTCAGAAATCTTGCTAGTGTGCACACTGGTTACATCATGGAACCCGTACCCATCACAAGACAGATTCACTGGCTAAAGTGTATTTTTCCAGGTCTGCTCCGTATCACGCACGGAGCCCTTGCCTCGGTAGGACTGTCACACGTGTAGGAGATCTCGTTTGACCAGATTCTCCAGACCGTATATTCCTACTTCCTTACTTACACACCGTTACGTTCCTTACGTTCAGCCTTCTCTGTCATCTGTATAACATTTCAGACAATGTGTGGGTATCTTGTCTTGCTCCAGATCTGACTTTAGCCTGACAGAGAAAGAGCTTTTTTTTTTTTTTTTGGCAGATGCATCCTGCTTGTTACTAGAAATAAGGGTTTATTACTTCTCAAACCTGGTTCTTTTGCATTGCAGGCAGAATCTTTACCATCTGAGCCACCAGTGAAGCCCCATTACTTCTCACAGTTCTACAAAAACTGTCATCAACTGACAACATTTTTTTGATAATCTGAGTCTAATTATTTCCACTAGTCTGATAAATCCATTTTTCTTTCCTGTCATATATGATAAAAATGTTGAAGGGAAAGCAAGGGAAGGTGAAAGCTTGTGTATGATATTCAGATCATGTCACTGCAGTGTTCAAGGTTTTCCCTTTAGAAGTAATTACTGTGCAAAGAACGCCTCAAGGGCCCTATATTTTTCCATCATAAAGCAAAACATAGATTTAGTAAAAGGGCCTGAAGACCGGCTTCTGGCACCATAATTAACTTTCAAAGGGGTTGTTTGAATTTTTTGACTCATTAAACCCTATTTCAGATTCAGTTTGGTCTGTAATCAATACGTCGCAGTTTTCTCTTTTGTGTGTGACATGTATGGAAACTGTTTTGTTCTGTTGTTGTAATTCACACTGCATAAATAACACTATGATGTGTATCATAAATGTTGAGGATGCGGAAACTGGAGAATATGTCAGCGTGTAGAATTGACTGACTGGATTGTTGATTTCTTAGATGTGAAAAGGAAATAAGGTAAAGAAATAGTGTTCATTTTCTTGGAAGGGAAAGAAACCAGAAACTGACAGGCTCATTCCAAGAGAGAACCATGCTTGGGTTTGTACCCCCGACAAAAACTGAAGGCTTAGTAAATCTTACTCTGGGACAGGACAGGGAGTTTGCGTTTTTAACTGCTGCCCCAAATATTTTCAGCATCTGTTTTCCACCTTTTTCGTCTTATGACTATGGTAAGTGACTGCAGCCATGAAGTTAAAAGATGCTTACTCCTTGGAAGAAAAGTTATGACCAACCTAGAGAGCTTATTGAAAAGTAGAGACGTTACTTTGCCAACAAAGGTCCGTCTAGTCAAAGCTATGGTTTTTCCATAACCTCAGATATGCAGATGACACCACCCTTATGGCAGAAATTGAAGAAGAACTAAAAAGCCTCTTGATGAAAGTAAAAGAGGAGAGTGAAAAAGTTGGCTTAAAGCTCAACATTCAGAAA
>SJYW01051702.1:0-15529 GCA_006410735.1 Raphicerus campestris
CCACCTGACCTGCCTCTTGAGAAACCTATATGCAGGTCACGAAGCAACAGTTAGAACTGGACATGGAACAACAGACTGGCTTCAAATAGGAAAAGGAGTACGTCAAGGCTGTATATTGCCACCCTCTTTAACTTATTTGCAGAGTACATCATGAGAAATGCTGGGCTGGAAGAAGCACAATCTGGAATCAAGATTTCTGGGAGAAATATCAGTAGACTTTAACATGGTAAACAGTTTATCCAAGTGTTATACTAGCTTATAGTCTCATCAGGTACCAATTTGCAGTCCAGCAAGCAATATACCAGAGTGTAAGAGTTCTCATCACTTCATACTTGGTATTCTCTAACTTTTTATATGTCTCTAGTCTGGGAAGTGTATAATGTAGTGAGTTTTGCTTTATAATGAGCATTCCCTGATTGCTATTAATACTAAGATTTGGCTCATATTTTTTTTCTACTATGATCATTTTATGCTATATATTTTATGTCAATTTTGTTTTATTTGCATCCCACTTTAATAAAATGCAATTTATTGTTGTAATTCTAAATATATGATAATGTCCATTATAATTTGTTCTTTAATCTAGGAGTTACTTCAGAATTTGTTAAACTTCCATAGGTAGGCTATCGGTGTTTTTTATCTTTTAATTTTGTCTTTATATTCTCCAGCAACTCCAGTGATTGACTCTATTTTCAGGGTTTTTTACCCCCACTTCAAAGTAACAAAATTTGTAATCACTTAATAACAGTTAGCAGTGTGGGGTGGGGCAAACTACACTGAAATAGATGGTGGACTGGACCACTGTTCTCTGCAGACACTTGATTCAAATTCATGCCTCAACAAAATTACAAATTACAGTGTTTTACTAAATTTCAAATAGGCCATATTTCAAAATGAGTATTAGAATCTATGAATTATATGGCAATTCAGTTCAGTTCAGTTTAGTTGCACATTTGTGTCTGACTCTTTGCAACCTCATGGTCTGCAGCGCGCCAAGCTTCTCTGTACATCACCACCTCCCAGAGCCTGATCAAACTAATGTCCATCAAGTCAGTGATGCCATCCAACCATCTCATCCTTGGTTGTCCCCTTTTCCTATTTAGAACTAGTCTGTTGTTCCATGTCCAATTCTAACTGTTGCTTCGTAACTTGCATATAGGTTTCTCAAGAGGCAGGTCAGGTGGTCTGGTATTCCCATCTCTTTCAGGATTTTCCACAGTTTATTGTGAGCCACATAGTCAAAGGCTTTGGCATAGTCAATAAAGCAGAAATAGATGTTTTTCTGGAACCCTCTTTTTTGATAATCCAATGGATGTTGGCAAGTTGATCTCTGGTTCCTCTGCCTTTTCTGAAACCAGCTTGAACATATAGAAGTGTATTGCTGAAGCCTAGCTTCAAGAATTTGGGGCATTACTTTACTAGCGCGTGAGATGAGTGCAATTGTGTGGTAGTTCGATGGACATAAGTTTGTGTAAACTCCAGGAGTTGGTGATTGACAGGGAGGCCTGTCGTCCTGCAGTCCATGGGGTCTCAAAGAATTGGATAGAACTGAGTGACTGATTGTAGAATAGCATTGTTGCTTCAAGGCTTCCCTGGTGGTTCAGACTCCAAACTATCTACTGGCTATGTGGGAGACCTGGGTTCTATCCCTGTGTCAGGAAGATCCCCTGGGGAAGGAAATGGCAACCTTCTCATATACTCTTGCCTTGAAAATTCCATGGTTGGAGGAGACTAGTGGCTGCAGTCCATGAGTTGCAAAGAGTCATGCAGGACTGAGCCACTGCACTTTCACTTTCACTGCTTCAGGCTCTTCTCACTATGTCCCGCCCGCCCACCAGATTAGTCGAGGTAAGTCATCAACCCTTGACGCTGTCATTGGAACTTTTGACCTTTCTCTGTGGAGCAATGTTAGTTCTCATGTTACTTCCCTAAGTGATAGTTACTCAAAGTATATTCTACTGATAATAACTTCTAAATCTCCTAGTATTCTTGTTAAACATGCAGGGTCTCAGGTCGTACCCAGACAGGCTGATCTCTAAGGGGTACTTTCTAAGAATCCACATTTAAAACCAAGTGAACCAGGCGAGTCTTTTGCACAGAGCCAGATTCCTGGAAGTGTGACCTGTGTAATTCCACTGGGCCTTGCACTCGGAAGGGTCCTGCACTTGATTTAATGCTTTGCCGTTGGTCTCGAGATTGTTAATCATTTTGAACAAGGTGCCCAGTTTTTCATTTTACATGGGGCTCCACAAATTCTTTATACAGTTCTATTTATGAGAAGTGCTAACGTTTGAGAACTACTGGCCTAGTTCTGTCCTTAACATACTCCCAACTTCCTTCTCATTCTCAATGGCCTTTGTCATAGTTGGCCCAGCATGAATTTTACAAAAGTAGTGGGGATTATTGCACTAGGTAATTGGAAATGTTGATATGGTTTTTGGTAGAAATTTAAATGACAAGAAGTATGTGTTTTTTGAAAAGTTTAGTAACATAGTGCATTGTGGTTTGTAGAAAATAAAGAACGCAGGCATAAGCTTTTATAGATAGAATGAGTGATCAACAAGGACCTACTGTATGGCACAGAAAACAATATTCCATATCCTGAGATAAACCATAACGGAAAGCAATGTAAAATTTTATATAGGTATAACTGAATCACTTTGCTGTGTAGCAGAAATTAACACAATTTCAGTAAAAAATATTAAAACTGAAAAAAATAGACAGGAGTTTGGGAGGCAGTTTAGAAGGCATTTGTAATAAATTATACCTGAAGTAATGAGAGTTTGAAAAACAATAGTAGTTGGGATGGAAAGGAAGTAATGAGTGCTAAAACCAAAGGAAAAACATTTGTAGAACTTGGCAATTAATTACCTAAAGAGTTTCCAAGACTTGGGGCCTAGATGAACCAAATAGATTTTGTTATGAGGGGTATTTGGGTGCAGAAGGAAAAAGATATTTCATTTTTGATAGAATTTGGTGGCAGGTAATCCAGGTGGAAATGCCCAATTGGATGTTACAAATTAGAGCTAAGGGTTTGATGCAGAAATTAAAGCTTGGAGTGTCTTCAAAAAAGAGGTAACACTTGAAGCTGTGAGAGTACATCTACTAGACTGGAAAGATGTTGAAGTGTAAAGCAAGTGAAAGCCGGATGGGTTTTTGCTACCCATCAGCAGGAGGTAGGAGAAGTGCTATAAGGGGAAAGGAAAGAGTTGGCATGGATACTTTAGGAATCTTACATTTGTTTCAGCTCAGAGTGAGTGGAATAGATAGGATAACCACATGCTTGTTTTGGATTCATAGCCTTGTGAGTCTATCACACTGCACAAGGATAATTATTATTATATGGCTGAGTAAAGGCAATTCCTTCAAGAGGTGAATCTTTCTCTGGTCATCTCCAGTTGCACATAGTGACATCATTTGTCAATATCTATTATACTGCAAATTGCCTTAAGAGACTGTTCAAAGGAGCAAGGAAAAAAAATGCACACCAGGAATCTACAGATTACTACTTAAAAATAACACAGTATGTTGACTGGGTAATGCACTTGCTTTGACTATGTTATGATATAGGTTCAGATTTAAAAGAATGAGTGTTCTTTTCATTAAAAGAAATAGGGTAGAGGTTTCCTAATCCATTATGGTAGAGAGTTTCATCAGAAGTTTGTTTTGAAATTGCTGGCCACATTTAGTTATTGGGATTCACAGAATCTCATGCCATCCTCACCCACCACCACTTTTGACAAGGTAAGGTTTTTTTTTTTTTTTTNGATAGAATGAGTGATCAACAAGGACCTACTGTATGGCACAGAAAACAATATTCCATATCCTGAGATAAACCATAACGGAAAGCAATGTAAAATTTTATATAGGTATAACTGAATCACTTTGCTGTGTAGCAGAAATTAACACAATTTCAGTAAAAAATATTAAAACTGAAAAAAATAGACAGGAGTTTGGGAGGCAGTTTAGAAGGCATTTGTAATAAATTATACCTGAAGTAATGAGAGTTTGAAAAACAATAGTAGTTGGGATGGAAAGGAAGTAATGAGTGCTAAAACCAAAGGAAAAACATTTGTAGAACTTGGCAATTAATTACCTAAAGAGTTTCCAAGACTTGGGGCCTAGATGAACCAAATAGATTTTGTTATGAGGGGTATTTGGGTGCAGAAGGAAAAAGATATTTCATTTTTGATAGAATTTGGTGGCAGGTAATCCAGGTGGAAATGCCCAATTGGATGTTACAAATTAGAGCTAAGGGTTTGATGCAGAAATTAAAGCTTGGAGTGTCTTCAAAAAAGAGGTAACACTTGAAGCTGTGAGAGTACATCTACTAGACTGGAAAGATGTTGAAGTGTAAAGCAAGTGAAAGCCGGATGGGTTTTTGCTACCCATCAGCAGGAGGTAGGAGAAGTGCTATAAGGGGAAAGGAAAGAGTTGGCATGGATACTTTAGGAATCTTACATTTGTTTCAGCTCAGAGTGAGTGGAATAGATAGGATAACCACATGCTTGTTTTGGATTCATAGCCTTGTGAGTCTATCACACTGCACAAGGATAATTATTATTATATGGCTGAGTAAAGGCAATTCCTTCAAGAGGTGAATCTTTCTCTGGTCATCTCCAGTTGCACATAGTGACATCATTTGTCAATATCTATTATACTGCAAATTGCCTTAAGAGACTGTTCAAAGGAGCAAGGAAAAAAAATGCACACCAGGAATCTACAGATTACTACTTAAAAATAACACAGTATGTTGACTGGGTAATGCACTTGCTTTGACTATGTTATGATATAGGTTCAGATTTAAAAGAATGAGTGTTCTTTTCATTAAAAGAAATAGGGTAGAGGTTTCCTAATCCATTATGGTAGAGAGTTTCATCAGAAGTTTGTTTTGAAATTGCTGGCCACATTTAGTTATTGGGATTCACAGAATCTCATGCCATCCTCACCCACCACCACTTTTGACAAGGTAAGGTTTTTTTTTTTTTTTAATAATAGAATCATTGATCCTGTAGACATTTTTACATGTTAGCTTGAAAACGCTGGTCATGACAGAAAGAAAGTTAGACTCAAAAATAAAATAATAAATTTTCATTTATAAATTGAGCTATATCTATTGTACAGAGAAACAGGTAAATTTTATGAAATATTTTCTGTGATGAGACTAGATAGAGTACTTTAATAATACTTTGCAAATCTTGAAAAGAATTCCTGACCATAATATATCATCTTTGGAAAATGTATGAAGCAAAAAATTAATACCTGCCAAATCCATGCCAGTCTTCTGTCCCAAAGCTAAAATTAACAAAGCCCGCCCAACCCTTTACTATGTCCAAAAAGAAGAAAGCTCTAACATGTGCTTTAATTAATGTTCAGTGTATGCATTTAATTAATGTTCAATGTATGCACAACTGATGATGATCTTACCTTCAGAAATAAAGAAAACTCCTCTCTTTGTCTCTTTATAAAATGTCCCTAATATTTTTATCCTTCAAAAAGACTTATTTTCAGTGTAAGAAATCTAGTTTCCTGAAATATGAGAAATGTGTTCTTTATTTAAGGAATAAAAAGCCTTTGAGAATTTATAGCTACCTTGAAAAAGCTACTGAACAATACACAGGGAAAAGTCTCAATTATATTTAAGTCATGTGAGGAAATGTATTGTTAAGCTGTAAGCAAAGCTGCCAGCAGTCTCCTGATGCCTCAACACAATGGGCATCCACTTTAATATTTTAATTTGCCTTGTTCTTATCAGAAGACATATGGCAGGTTTCTGTCTTGGCTGTGAAATGCTCTGATTTTAATTTTGGTAAAATTCTTAGCAGTTGTCTCATGCTATATTTGATGAGAGGCTAATTTCCAACATTCCATTAACAAGGTTTCTTCAATGAGTATGAGGTTTTAAAGTGAAATTTGCATATCTGCCATGCAATGATTCAGCGTTCAGTCTCATTGCTTCTTTGTTATTGTGAAACACGATGCAGATTAGTGAAAGCATTTGGTTCTGTACCTTTCTGGTTTCTCCACTGTTTGGATAGATTTGTTATTATGCTAATTTCCTTGTGTTATCTTTGGTTGCCTGCGATTGTGGGGCCAGAAATTTCACAAATTTTGGAAAATAATAAAATGGTTCTCAGCAAGGCAATCACAAGGACACATTCAGCTGTGAAATTTGTCTTGAACTATACAAATACTTCCATGCTGTCTAGGATCGAGATCACTGAAAGGAGGGAGAATGAAAGATTTCCATTTAATGATAATGTGCAATTTTTTCTATTTGAGTAATACTACCTTCTCCTTAAATTTGAAGGCTATAAGAGAAAATATGAGATGTTAGCAAGAGAAAGGACGAGGAGAACATCACACAGTACAGCCGACTGATACGGACAAGTTAGGAGAAAGGAGTATGTGACATTAACCTCAGTGTGACGAGATTAGGGTTTAGATTAGAAAATGTAAAATCAGTGGTAGGTCCAGGAAATACATAGAGAGAATTACAGAGATTTCAAAAATGATTTGCAGGCAACTAGTCAGGAGAAGGCAATGGCACCCCGCTCCAGTACTCTTGCCTGGAAAATCCCATGGACGGAGGAGCCTGGTAGGCTGCAGTCCATGGGGTCGCTGAGAGTCGGACACGACTGAGCGACTTCACTTTTATGCACTGGAGAAGGAAATGGCAACCCACTGCACTGTTCTTGCCTGGAGAATCCCAGGGAATATGGGGGAGCCTAGTGGGCTGCCGTCTATGGGGTCGCACAGAGTCGGACACGACTGATGTGACTTAGCAGCAGCAGCAGCAGCAGCAGTCAGTATCAGGAGTAATGCTGAGAGTGATGAGGAATTTGCGGGTTATGTGGAACCATTCTGATCACAACCTAATTTTAGGTTGCAGAAGATAATTCAATGAAAGATCTTACAGATAATCAGAATTAAGGGAGTCAAAATGGATGGAGAAGGTGAGATGCAAATTTACTATATGCAGGTGAAACTAAAGCTATGAAAACAGAAATGCAGTTGACTGGAGAGAATGTAAAGAGCCTAGGTCACTTTCACCTCTTAAACTTTTTGAAGGAAGAACAGTCTGTGGGGGAGGGAATATTCCTAGAAGCAGCGTTCGGGAGTGCCACTGCTGTCTACAAAGAGCTCCATGCTGTGGTAACTATTGTTTTGATTACTATACTTTATTGATGTATAGTGAGTGAAATAAAATAACGGAGTACATTCATTCCCCAGCAACTAGGATGAAAGATTTTATAAAGCTTGAAGGTACTTAGAAGTCCCTGGCCAGTTATGTAGTTAAGCAACATGACTCTCATTTTGCTAAGCCATCACTCTCTCTGACAAAAAATCATTGGAATAAAAGTCTCTATTTCCAGGCAATGAAAATGAACAAGGCAGTGTTTGTAATGGCTCCAGTGGTAGCAGCGGACTACAGGATTTAAGCAGTCCTTTCAGAGTGAATAACTAGGTAAAAAATGAATGGAAGTGATATATAAATGTGGCTTATGTATTTATATATGCTTATGTGTATATCAATTACATTTTACTCTGTAGAAAGAGGAGCATCCTTTACAAATTATTCATTGAATGATTGATGTAAATTTCCTAAACTCTCTCCTGTTTTGGTTTTAATATATAAGGCTATTGTAAAAGAATGTTTTCCAGTAAGTCATACCCTTTAGGGACAGCATGAGTAGGTTTGCAAAATTTATATTTTAAATAAATGACTATGGGGAGAGAAAACTTCCTTGGATTTATCATTGGTCCTATAAAAATCTCCAGTCCTCTGACACAAAATATATGTATATTATGTAAAGATCAAGCATTGTTTGCTTTTACTTCTCCTAGGAACATTTTATGGTTCACATATCATGAAAAGGAGATCTGTAGCCACTTGTATAATTAATTGTTCCGATTCAAGGGGGCAAATGATTACAGTCCAAAGGAAGTCCATAGGTGAAGCTCCAAGGTGCCAGAAAGCCTGGAGCTCCATCTTCCTAGGCACTTCCCAGATGTTACTCTTGAAGACATCTTTAAAACTGAAAACCTGGAAATACTTAAGGTTTATCTGACTCTTGGAAAGATGTGTTTATATTCCTAAAGTGTAAGGAAGAATCTAGGCTCATTTCCATTTCACCTCAAAAGAGCAAAAGTTTTTTTGTCCATTCCCTCTTTTCACAAGGAAAGTGGATGAACTTTCTTCTGTATATAAATGGAGAAAATCCATTGTCCACTATTATTCACCAATGGAATATCTGCTGCTTGAGTAGGCTGTTTGACATGGTTCTCATGGTACGCACCCCAGGGATAATGTTGGTGTTAAGAAGGAGGAACAGGCTCAGTATTGACTGTAAGGCAGTGAATGAGAAATCTCTCTCTGTGATTCAGAATAGCTCATTTGAACATTAACATAGATGAATAGGAAAAAAACCAACAGAGTGCATGATCAACCTGACTTTTATGAAAGAGATAACACCATAGAGACACTCTTATGACACTTTCCAGATTTAGTATGAGGCACTGTTCTAGGTATTATAGCATGCTGTGTAACTTTAGTGGTTTGTGAATAGCTTCCATAATGATAGACATTGGTGGAACTTACTATGTTCGACAGAAAGACAGACTTTATAGAGATTATAATGCATCTTTTATCATTTTATTCACAAACCTTCTGCTAAATTAAGGAATTTATTTAAATAAAGAAAAAATCAACTAGTTGATTGGACTGGACAACTAATCCAGAAATACTAGAGGCCTCCCCCCACACACATATAGAAAGATTGATATGGATAGTTTTTTTTACCACAATTATTTTCAGTTAACTCCATTAAGCAGGTACTCAACCTCAGTGTCTTAAAGTTTTGTGATGTAAATGTACTCCTGTTTTTATATAGACTCTATCATTTACTAGTTTGTATGATTATGTAGGGTCATAGAAAAGGCAAGAGAGTTCCAGAAAAACATCTATTTCTGCTTTATTGACTATGCCAAAGCCTTTGACTGTGTGGATCACAATAAACTGTGGAAAATTCTGAAAGAGATGGAAATACCAGACCACCTGACCTGCCTCTTGAGAAATCTGTATGCAGGTCAGGAAGCCACAGTTAGAACTGGACATGGAACAATGGACTGGTCCAAAATGGGAAAGGAGTACATCAAGGCTGTATATTGTCACCCTGCTTATTTAACTTATATGCAGAGCACATCATAGGAAATGCAGGGCTGGATGAAACACAAGCTGGAATCAAGATTGCCAGGAGAAATAGCAATAACTTAAGATATGCAGATGACACCACCCTTATGGCAGAAATCAAAGAGGAACTGAAGAGCCTTTTGATGAAAGTGAAAGAGGAGAGTGAAAAAAGCTGGCTTAAAACTCAACATTCAAAAGGCAAAGATTATGGCATCTGGTCCTATCGCTTCATGGCAAATAGATGGGGAAACAATGGAAACAGTGAGACTTTATTCTATTGGGCTCCAAAATCGCTGCAGATGGTGACTGCATCCACGAAATAAAAAGACACTTACTCCTTCGAAGAAAAGCTATGACCAACCTAGACGGCATATTAAAAAGCAGAGACATTACTTTGTCTACAAAGGTACGTCTGCTCAAGGCTATGGTTTTTCCAGTAGTCATGGATGGATGTGAGAGTTGGACCATAAAGAAAGCTAAGTACCGAAGAATTGATGCTTTTGAACTGTGGTGTTGGAGAAGACTCTTGCAAGTCCCTTGGACTGCAAGGAGATCAAATGAGTCAGTCCTAAAGGAAATCAGTTCTGAATATTCATCAGAAGAACTGATGCTGGAGCTGAATCTCCAATACTTTGGCCACCTGATGCAAAGAACTGACTCATTTGAGAAGACCCTGATTCTTGAAAAGATTGAATGGAGGAGGAGAAAGGGATGACAGAGGATGATATGGTTGGATGGCATCATCGACTCAATGGCCATGAGTTTGAGAAAGCTCCGGGAGTTAGTGATGGACAGGGAAGCCTGGGGTGCTGCAGTCTCTGTGGTGGCAAAGAGTCAGACACAACTGAGCAACTGATCTGAACTGAACTGACAGATTATTAACACTTTACAGTTTATAAATTGCTTTAAAACTGATCATCACATTATATTCTTTGACAGATACAGGAGGTGGGCATTGATTCATATTTGAAAGATGGAGAAACTGAGCTAAGTGTGGTGATAAGGCTTATCAAAGAGACAAAATTTGAGAGCATGGCCTGAATACAGAATTTCAGACTCCAAGTCTATATTTGTTTCAATGACAAAACTTATCACTTTCTCAGAAAATTCTTAAATATTATGGTAGCTTAGGGAAACTTTTTCTGAAGCATTTATATATGTAGACAGAAAATACGCAATAAATTTAAGATTCTGATGGGAATACATGGTTTAAAAAATGCTGAACTGTGCTTTTGGCACCGTGAGAATGCCCTTAGAATAGGCATTCCAATTAACTCATACTAAACTCTAATTAGTGCCTTCTGTTGATAGAAACCAGAAAATAAATTGACTTCAGATTTTGAGGTATTTCATTTTGCTGCTTTGATCATTATTAAAATGAATAATTTGGCTCTTTCTCATAAAAAGTAATTTTCAGTGAAAGAAGTTACAAGTTCATGACTTTTTGTAAACAAGTGAAAGATTGTTTGCCTTGTTTTCCACATGCAGACATATGTTTGATGTATTTCTGGGAAATGGTTAGCGCCATGTCCTTGTATTCCACCATCCTTATTCTCCTGTTTCACTTTACCTTAATTTTAAGTGCTATTTGATAGTTTCTATAGCATCAAGTGTCAGAGAATTTGTGAGATATGTAAGGGATATTGGCCATGGTTAACTTCCCATCTGTTTTCCATTCAAAGTTTCTGAAAAATCAGTTTGTTTAGATGTCCTCCTGTGGGATATGAAGTTGAAGAATACTTCTACTCTTCCCTCCCCACTTTATCCTTCATAGGCATTCCTCCACCAAATATCTTCCATGTACAATTCCATCTTGCTTTCTGCTTCTCAGAGGAGCCAAACTGACACAGACATGAATGTAGAAACCTGTCATTCAAGTTGCTCTTGTAAGCTTTCCTAGAGCCATGGAAAACAAGCTGTAGGATAAAGTGGACATTTTGGGTAGCAGAGGAGAAATTAAAGGATCTGGTGTCTTGAGGATGTCAGTAAAGGCTGAAGCAACCAACCTGAATTTGTCTTATTTCTGAACTAAGTCTTTTGTGAATTCTACTCATTTCCTTATTTAAGTGAGGTTAAATGTTTTAGGTGACTTTCAACCAAAATAGAGGTTTGTAGAGTGTTCAGCTCAGTGTATGAACACAGCAATTGAGGAAGTTTAGTATATGGTTCAAAGAATGGACTCTAGACCCACGCTTCTTTGGTTCAGACTCCAGATCACCACTTACTAGGAATTTTATCTTGGGCAAGTAATTTAACATTATTTTCTTTATTGTTAAAATGGAGCTCATGATAATGTCTACCTTATATGGCTATTAGGAGCATTACATTAATGCTATACATAATGCTATACATAATGCTCTGAGCAGTGTCAAGCACATAAAAAGTATTATGTTTATTACTCATAGTAGTATTAATAAGTGCTCAACTAATATTAATAGTAGTTGCTATATTTACAGTATTACTATTATTATTTTTCAAAATACACATGATTAAAATTCTGTGGAATTATGTTGAAGGAAAGAATCATTATGATTGTGATCTGGTCAGCAAAAGTAATATTATGTATCTTGTATAATTAAAGCATATTCAAGCATACCAATTAATGGTAAGCTATTTTTTTTTTAACATCGACAAAATAGCAAGTCTCAGGAATAAAATGATAAAATCACTTCCATTCAGATGATAGATTTTTACTGTCACAGGAAATCAAGCAGTTTTAGCCTCAGCACATTTTGTTAGTCTTTCATTTATAATGGATGATTTCTGTCTATTAAGCAGACCCATATGAGCTGCATTTTCTCTAGTCTAGTTATATTTCCCGTTGGCTGTCTGAATCATAACGATGGTGGATTAATAGCACTGTGTCTCCTTACTGGAGAAATGCTGATTCACAGTAGTGGTGGAGAACACTATAGCCTTATTTAGCTTGAGTAAAAGTGAAGTCACTCAGTTGTGTCTGACTCTTTGCAACCCAGTGGACTATAGCCCCCCAGGCTCCTCTGTCCATGGGATTCTCCAAGCAAGAATACTGGAGTGGGTTGCCATTTCCTTCTCCAGGGGATCTTTCTGACCCAGAGATGGAACCCAGGGCTCCCGCATTGCAGGCGGATGCTTTAACCTCTGCTGCTGCTGCTGCTGCTGCTGCTAAATTGCTTCAGTCGTGTCCGACTCTGTGCGACCAAATAGACGGCAGCCCACCAGGCTCTGTCGTCCTTGGGATTCTTCAGGCAAGCACACTGGAGTGGGTTGCCATTTCCTTCTCCAATGCATGAAAGCGAAAAGTGAAAGTGAAGTCACTCAGTCATGTCTGACTCTTAGCGACCCCATGGACTGCAGCCTACCAGGCTTCTCCGTCCATGGGATTTTCCAGGCAAGAGCACTGGAGTGGGTTGCCACTGTCTTCTCCGTAACCTCTGAGCCATCTAGAACTACTGGAAACTCTAACTTGTCACTAAAATGTTGATGACTTCGCCAAGTTAGTTCTTTTGTTTTTGGATAAATACTTCTCAGGGCTTTTTTTTTTTTTTTTAATGATGTTATTGAATTATGTACTCCTGCTGGCTTGCCACCATGGGACAATAGAACTACTCTGACCACACACCTAGAAAAGTATCAGCTCTCTGAACATGAGCATAACCTATCATTTATTCAGTTTGAATGATGAAATCATTTTATGAAGCTCTAGGCTAACATATTTTGATGTTTCTATATAGTGGAGAGGGATGACAGAACGTGGTCCACTGGAGAAGGGAGTGGCAAGCCACTTCAGTATTCTTGCCTTGAGAACCCCATGAACAGCATGAAGAGGCAAAATGACAGGATACCAAAAGAGGAACTCCCCAGGTCAGTAGGTGCCCAATATGCTACTGGATATCAGTGGTGAAATAACTCCAGAAAGAATGAAGGGATGGAGCCAAAGCAAAAACAATACCCAGTTGTGCATGTGACTGGTGACNCCATTCAAAGTTTCTGAAAAATCAGTTTGTTTAGATGTCCTCCTGTGGGATATGAAGTTGAAGAATACTTCTACTCTTCCCTCCCCACTTTATCCTTCATAGGCATTCCTCCACCAAATATCTTCCATGTACAATTCCATCTTGCTTTCTGCTTCTCAGAGGAGCCAAACTGACACAGACATGAATGTAGAAACCTGTCATTCAAGTTGCTCTTGTAAGCTTTCCTAGAGCCATGGAAAACAAGCTGTAGGATAAAGTGGACATTTTGGGTAGCAGAGGAGAAATTAAAGGATCTGGTGTCTTGAGGATGTCAGTAAAGGCTGAAGCAACCAACCTGAATTTGTCTTATTTCTGAACTAAGTCTTTTGTGAATTCTACTCATTTCCTTATTTAAGTGAGGTTAAATGTTTTAGGTGACTTTCAACCAAAATAGAGGTTTGTAGAGTATTCAGCTCAGTGTATGAACACAGCAATTGAGGAAGTTTAGTATATGGTTCAAAGAATGGACTCTAGACCCACGCTTCTTTGGTTCAGACTCCAGATCACCACTTACTAGGAATTTTATCTTGGGCAAGTAATTTAACATTATTTTCTTTATTGTTAAAATGGAGCTCATGATAATGTCTACCTTATATGGCTATTAGGAGCATTACATTAATGCTATACATAATGCTATACATAATGCTCTGAGCAGTGTCAAGCACATAAAAAGTATTATGTTTATTACTCATAGTAGTATTAATAAGTGCTCAACTAATATTAATAGTAGTTGCTATATTTACAGTATTACTATTATTATTTTTCAAAATACACATGATTAAAATTCTGTGGAATTATGTTGAAGGAAAGAATCATTATGATTGTGATCTGGTCAGCAAAAGTAATATTATGTATCTTGTATAATTAAAGCATATTCAAGCATACCAATTAATGGTAAGCTATTTTTTTTTTAACATCGACAAAATAGCAAGTCTCAGGAATAAAATGATAAAATCACTTCCATTCAGATGATAGATTTTTACTGTCACAGGAAATCAAGCAGTTTTAGCCTCAGCACATTTTGTTAGTCTTTCATTTATAATGGATGATTTCTGTCTATTAAGCAGACCCATATGAGCTGCATTTTCTCTAGTCTAGTTATATTTCCCGTTGGCTGTCTGAATCATAACGATGGTGGATTAATAGCACTGTGTCTCCTTACTGGAGAAATGCTGATTCACAGTAGTGGTGGAGAACACTATAGCCTTATTTAGCTTGAGTAAAAGTGAAGTCACTCAGTTGTGTCTGACTCTTTGCAACCCAGTGGACTATAGCCCCCCAGGCTCCTCTGTCCATGGGATTCTCCAAGCAAGAATACTGGAGTGGGTTGCCATTTCCTTCTCCAGGGGATCTTTCTGACCCAGAGATGGAACCCAGGGCTCCCGCATTGCAGGCGGATGCTTTAACCTCTGCTGCTGCTGCTGCTGCTGCTGCTAAATTGCTTCAGTCGTGTCCGACTCTGTGCGACCAAATAGACGGCAGCCCACCAGGCTCTGTCGTCCTTGGGATTCTTCAGGCAAGCACACTGGAGTGGGTTGCCATTTCCTTCTCCAATGCATGAAAGCGAAAAGTGAAAGTGAAGTCACTCAGTCATGTCTGACTCTTAGCGACCCCATGGACTGCAGCCTACCAGGCTTCTCCGTCCATGGGATTTTCCAGGCAAGAGCACTGGAGTGGGTTGCCACTGTCTTCTCCGTAACCTCTGAGCCATCTAGAACTACTGGAAACTCTAACTTGTCACTAAAATGTTGATGACTTCGCCAAGTTAGTTCTTTTGTTTTTGGATAAATANCACTGGAGTGGGTTGCCACTGTCTTCTCCGTAACCTCTGAGCCATCTAGAACTACTGGAAACTCTAACTTGTCACTAAAATGTTGATGACTTCGCCAAGTTAGTTCTTTTGTTTTTGGATAAATACTTCTCAGGGCTTTTTTTTTTTTTTTAATGATGTTATTGAATTATGTACTCCTGCTGGCTTGCCACCATGGGACAATAGAACTACTCTGACCACACACCTAGAAAAGTATCAGCTCTCTGAACATGAGCATAACCTATCATTTATTCAGTTTGAATGATGAAATCATTTTATGAAGCTCTAGGCTAACATATTTTGATGTTTCTATATAGTGGAGAGGGATGACAGAACGTGGTCCACTGGAGAAGGGAGTGGCAAGCCACTTCAGTATTCTTGCCTTGAGAACCCCATGAACAGCATGAAGAGGCAAAATGACAGGATACCAAAAGAGGAACTCCCCAGGTCAGTAGGTGCCCAATATGCTACTGGATATCAGTGGTGAAATAACTCCAGAAAGAATGAAGGGATGGAGCCAAAGCAAAAACA
>SJYW01051704.1:0-10841 GCA_006410735.1 Raphicerus campestris
GAATTCTTTGCTGTCTGAGCCACCAAGGAAGCCCAAGAATCCTGGAATAAGTAGCCTATCTCTTCTCCAGGGGATCTTCCTGACCTAGGAATTGAGCTGGAGCCTCCCACATTGCTGGCAGGTTCTTTGCCAGCTGAGCTATGGGGAAGCCCAAGGTAGTCAAGAGAGTAGGGAAATTCAGTATCAATGCTTTTTTTTTCCTAAAAAAAGGAAAAAAATATTGAAATGCTGCTTATTAGATAAATACATCTTGAACAATTATGAAAATGGATTAAAGTTAAAAAAAAAAAACAGCAAAAAGAAATAAAACAATTGATGAGAATCCTTTTGGGACATAAACATCACAGAGTATGGCACAGGGCACAGGTAGAAAGGGGTGTGTGTGTGTGTTTTGTTGGGGCTGTATTCTGAACTGGGTGCATTCTGCATGTTTAGGTATTCATGAACAGGGTCAATATCTGATATATTAGAATTTTGTTACAAAATGATAAACAGTTGCATTTGGACTCTCAAGGTTGACAGATGTTCTATGGTTAAAATATTGCTTTAAAAAAACCAGCCAAAAATATGAGGGAAAAGAATGGAAAATGGAGACTTGTAGCAAAGGAGCACATTGTATTTGAGCGGCAGTTCTCAGAATCTTCTCTGTGGTTGTACTCTGGCCGGGACAGTCTGTCTCCCAGGGGCTTCCTCTTGTACAGTCGCGGGCCTTTCACACTCATGACCTTGGGACCCCTCCTGTCCTAGTAAACGGAGCGATGAGGCTCCCGCACACCAACCCCCGGGGCAGTGGCTTAAGGGGCAGCAGATTGGGGAATGTAATGATGTTACTTTCGCAGGCAGTTGCTTGTAGACTGTAACTTTGCCCTGGGTCCTTTAGCTATTCTTGGTGGATTTCCAGAGGCATAGGCCCTTATAGTAAAAGCCCTCTCCCTCCATGACCCCAGGCTGGAAACAGCATCTGCTCTCGGTGTGCTCTTGCATTTTGGACTCTTATAGGGACAGAGTGAGTAACCTGGGGCCTACAGCCTGGGCTGGGGAGAAGATGAGTTCATCTCATCTAGGCCACTCTCTCAAGAATTTGTCCCTTCATGTCTTGCTGAAAAGCAACTCAATATAATTGCCTTTTTCACCAGGACTACCAGCCTCTATCCTCTATGGCAGGCTGTATTTTGCTGCAGGAAATGGTGAGACTTTTTTTTGAAAACTTTTTCATGGTGACATATGACACACAGAAAAATGCACTACACAAATTTATATCTTAACGAATTATGAGACGATACCACTCTAATGTCAGAAAGCAGTGAGGAACTAAAGAGCCTCTTGAGGAGGGTGCAAGAGGAGAGTGAAAAGGCTGGCTTTTCAACATTCAAAAAACGAAGATCATGACATCTGACCCCATCACTTCTTGGCAAATAGATGGGGAAAAAGTGAAAGTAGTGACAGATTTTATTTTCTTGGGCTCCAAAATCACTGTGGATGGTGACTATGGCCATGAAATCAAAAGATGCTTGCTCCTCCTTGAAGGAAAAGCTATGACAAACATAGACAACATATTAAAAGGCAAAGACATCACTTTGCCAACAAAGATCTGTTCAGTCAAAGCTATGGTTTTTCTAGTAGTCACATACAAATGTGAGAGTTGGATCACAAAGAAGACTGGGCGCCAAAGAATTGATGTTTTTGAATTGTGATGCTGGGGAAGACTCTTGAGAGCCCCTTGGACAGCAAGAAGATCAATCCAGTCAATCCTAAAGGAAATCAGTCCTGAATATTCATTGAAAGGACTGATGCTGAAGCTGAAGTTCCAGCACTTTGGCTACCTGATGTGAAGGGCTGACTCATTGGAAAATACCCTGGTGCTGGGAAAGATTGAGGGTAACAGGAGAAAGGGACAACAGAGGATGAGATGGTTGGATGGCATCACCAGCTTAACAGACATGAATCTGAGCAAGCTCTGGGAGATGGTGAAGGACAGGGAAGCCTGGTGTGCTGCAGTCCATGGGATTGCAAAGAGTTGGACACAACTTAGTGACTTAACAACAAATGAATTATAAAATGATTGCTCACATGATTGCTACTCAGGAAGGACAAGGACACTGCCAGCACCTCAGAAGCTTGCTGAGCACTCCTTTCCAATACACCAACATCTTTTCTCTGAAGATAACCCCTGTTGTGTCCTGGTTGATAATCATTTCCATGTGTGTGTGCGTGTGTGTGTGTGTGTGTTCTGATTGTTTCTTCCATTAAGCCTTTGAACCTCTTCAGCTTAACAAAGAAAGACTCCATAATCAAATCTGAGATGCTCCATGAAAGAGACTTTGGCCTTGGATAAGGCTGAGGGCAAACCCCTGCTTTGCTGTTTCCTAGCTGTATGGCTTCAACAGGCTTCCTTGGTGGCTCAGTGGTAAAGAATCCACCCGTCAATGCAGGAAACACAGGTTTGATCCTTGGGTTGGGAAGATCCCCTGGAGGATGGCATGGCAACCCTCTCCAGTATTCTTGCCTGGAGAATCCCGTGGACAGTGGAGCCTGGAGGGCTACAGTCCATGGGGTCGCAAAGAGTTGGACATGATTTAGCAATGGAGCATGCACGCATAGCTTCAGCATAGGCCATGCGTAGGTCACGAATACTTCAGTTCGGTTTCCTTATTTATGCAACTGTGGTGACAGACCCTACAAACATGGCTGTTGCACCAGAAGCAAGGTAATACACAAAGCTACCTACCATGTTGTCAGGTGCTTGGGGGCTCCTCTTGCTCAAGGACAGTGATGAGAGGCGCCTTCTGATGACACATGTGAAGTCTTTCTTTGCTCCTCCTGATCTCCATTAAAGGTCCTGCTTTTCATCCCCTGCNGTCAATCCTAAAGGAAATCGGTCCTGAATATTCATTGAAAGGACTGATGCTGAAGCTGAAGTTCCAGCACTTTGGCTACCTGATGTGAAGGGCTGACTCATTGGAAAATACCCTGGTGCTGGGAAAGATTGAGGGTAACAGGAGAAAGGGACAACAGAGGATGAGATGGTTGGATGGCATCACCAGCTTAATAGACATGAATCTGAGCAAGCTCTGGGAGATGGTGAAGGACAGGGAAGCCTGGTGTGCTGCAGTCCATGGGATTGCAAAGAGTTGGACACAACTTAGTGACTTAACAACAAATGAATTATAAAATGATTGCTCACATGATTGCTACTCAGGAAGGACAAGGACACTGCCAGCACCTCAGAAGCTTGCTGAGCACTCCTTTCCAATACACCAACATCTTTTCTCTGAAGATAACCCCTGTTGTGTCCTGGTTGATAATCATTTCCATGTGTGTGTGTGTGTGTGTGTGTGTGTCTGTGTGTGTGTGTTCTGATTGTTTCTTCTATTAAGCCTTTGAACCTCTTCAGCTTAACAAAGAAAGACTCCATAATCAAATCTGAGATGCTCCATGAAAGAGACTTTGGCCTTGGATAAGGCTGAGGGCAAACCCCTGCTTTGCTGTTTCCTAGCTGTATGGCTTCAACAGGCTTCCTTGGTGGCTCAGTGGTAAAGAATCCACCCGTCAATGCAGGAAACACAGGTTTGATCCTTGGGTTGGGAAGATCCCCTGGAGGATGGCATGGCAACCCTCTCCAGTATTCTTGCCTGGAGAATCCCGTGGACGGTGGAGCCTGGAGGGCTACAGTCCATGGGGTCGCAAAGAGCTGGACATGATTTAGCAATGGAGCATGCATGCATAGCTTCAGCATAGGCCATGCGTAGGTCACGAATATTTCAGTTCGGTTTCCTTATTTATGCAACTGTGGTGACAGACCCTACAAACATGGCTGTTGCACCAGAAGCAAGGTAATACACAAAGCTACCTACCATGTTGTCAGGTGCTTGGGGGCTCCTCTTGCTCAAGGACAGTGATGAGAGGTGCCTTCTGATGACACATGTGAAGTCTTTCTTTGCTCCTCCTGATCTCCATTAAAGGTCCTGCTTTTCATCCCCTGCCCTAGACAGGGCTTTCTGAGTTGTACAGTTTGGTCATTCACCATTCATTCATTCAGTGCACTGGGGTGAGTGCATGGAGGTATACAGTACCTGGCAAATAGTCATCATGGAATAATGTTGGCTGAGTGAATGAATTAGTGAATGAGTCTTGTACCCTGGCCCCTTCTCTAAGACTTTATCATTTGGTAGAAGCAGTATGATGTGCACAAAGATGACAAGAAAAACATTTGTGAAGAGGCTGTATGGAAAATGGTTGAGTGCCAGCCTAAGACTTCCCTGGTGGTCCAGTGGTTATGAACTTGCTTTGCAATGCAGGGGCACAGGATTAATTCATGGTATGGGAGGATTACCCACACTGCAGGGCAACTAAGCACGTGTACCACAACTCGTGTTCTGCAATGAGAAGCCACCGCAAAGAGAAGCCTGAACATCCAACTAGAGAATAGCTCCTGCTTGCTGCAACTAGAAAAAGCCTTTTGCAACAACAAAGACCCAGTGCAGCCAAAAATAAACAAATAAATGTTTTTTTTTTAAAGTGCCAGCCCAGCCACTCCACTTACTAATTGGGAACTGGGATGATTTATTTAATAGTCTCTGTTTAGTTTTTCCTCCTGTAAAATAGAGCTAACAACAGTAACTCCCTCAGAGACTTGTTGTGAAGGAGAAATGAGGAAAAATGGGTAAAGTGCTTAAGAAGAGAATGACACATCATAAGTCTTAATTAAATGATTGTTGTCCTTGTTATCATTATGATGGGGTGATAAAATAGTACAAGAATTGGCAGAAGGGATGTAGTAGAGGGATAATATCTAAGGGGGAATTTTTAGGAAGTTTTCAGGAGAAGATTTTATTTGTAATGAGCTTTGAGCTGATGTAGGATTTAGATTGAATGTCTTTTCTGTCTTTTAGGGTGCTCAAAGGTGCTTCTTGCTCCTCTGAGTTCTCCTTTCTCCACCTTCCACACCTGGAATCCTACCCATCTCTCAGTGTCATTTGTTCCAGGAAGACTCTCCTTGATCTACCTGACAAGGTTAAGACACTTGGTCTTAAGACATGTGGAGCCCTGCATGCTTGGTTGGTTTTTAGAGCATTGATTACAGTTTGTATATATAAATTTATACATGGATGTATTTATTTAATTTCTAATTCCCCTATCAGATTGTTTATTCTTGAGCAAAGTGTTTGTGCCTTTGTTTTCCCTAGTGCTTTATCCCCAGAACCAGTATATCAATAGTAGACCCCAATAAATACTGAGCCTGGAGAGCACCCCAGTAAATACTTGCTGAAAGATATCATTTATAGAAATAGAAGTGAGGAAAGTCATTTTGGGAAGAGGGAGAAATACACAGAGTGAAGAAATGAGAATCATAGATGTTGTTTAATTAATCTGAAATTCATCTAAGTAATGTGCTAAGAAAGGGAATGCTTCCTTTCAGATAATACGCATTGCAGCTATAATTCCGCAGAGTCCCTGCCCCTACTGCTGTTTTGTAACCAACAAGAAAGTCTCAGGGGGAAGTGGGGAGGTCACTGGGGGTGGGCAGGGGAAGTAGAGCAGACCAAGGAGTGGCTGCCTGGGAGCAAGCAAGTTGGTCTCTATAAACCTTGCTGAGGATGACCCAAATAAAGGACAGTGGGGTGCCTTAGGAATGGAAGTGTGAGTGACACGGTGGGGAGGCAGAGAGCCCGGAGACTGGGACCTTGGACTTAGGAGTCAGACGCTGTGCTCTAAGTCCATGTGGCCCTGCCCTGGTCCTGCCCACAAGAGCCTGGGGTCACGGTGAGGATAAAGAAGATGACAGACATAAGCCAGTCAGCCCAGTGCCCTGCATTATGGGATGTGCCTCGGAGTTTCTAGCACCACAATCACTGTTTCCACATTTCTCCTATTCTGTGATGTGCATTCCCTATTTCATTTTAATGTGTCTAAGCTCGGAACCAGACTTGCAATCTAAGTATACTGTAACCTTTCCTTTTTATTTAATAAAGCTATCACTATACTGAAGGTAAATTCTAGGATCAATCCTGTCTTAGAAGAGGATATTTAATTTTACTATTACCTTTTATTTTCCTCAGAAAAATGACTTATATAGAGTTGAATCTTTTTTTTTTTTTGGCAAGATCTTTTAAATAATTTTTGTTTATTTATTTATTTTATTTGTGTCTGTGCTGGGTCTTTGTTGCTGGCTTTTCCCTAGTTAAGGTGCATGGGCTTCTCACTGCAGTGGTTTCTCTTGTTGCAGAGCACAGGTTTCAGAGCACACACTCAATAGTTGCGGCACACAGGTTTAGTTGCTCTGCAACATATGGGATCTTCCTGGGCCAGGGATCAAATCTGTGTTTCCTGCATTGGCAGGCAGATTCTATACTACTAAGCCACCAGGGAAACCCCTTGAGTTGAATCTTGAGAGGAAAAAAGAGAAATGTTTAAAGTTGTCACGGAGAAGTATTACAAATGTTTCTTGTGCGTGCTCAGTCATGTCTGACTCTTGTTTGTGACCCCATGGACTGTAGCCCACCAGGCTCCTCTGTCCATGGAGTTTTCCGGGCAAGAGTACTGGAGTGGGTTGCCATTTCTTCCTCCAGGGGATCTTCCCAACCCAGGGATCAAACCCATGTCTTTTGCATCTCCCCCACTGGCAAGCAGACTCTTTACCACTGAGCTACCTGGAAAGCCCATTAATATTTCTAGATATTTATAAAAGGAGACGATCTTGGGGGATCTTTCCAGGAACTGGTAGTTTGTGAGAATGGGCAGCTTTTGTTTCTATCCCATTGAGTCATTTGTGTAGTACTTTTTAAGAAACATGAGATATTTACTCAACTAGTGAAGAACCCCATAGGATAAAATTCTAAATATAAGCACTCCTATGCAAGAAGTTCAAAGTGATTAGCAGATAGTTTATAATAAACTCTTACAAAAAGCATGTGCAATGAGGACTGGGGTGGAGACAAGTAGGAATGTAGGACTCATTTCTACTTTTCTGTTTGAGGACACATTTAAGTAACTTCTCAAAGGCCAGAAAAGGGACAAAGCTGGGAAGAAACTTAAGTTTTCTAATGCCAAACTTATTTTGTTTATTTGCTGAATACAGTTACTATTTCGTCAAGTATCTTTGTGTGTTTTATCCTCTCCATTCTACTTACTTGAACAAATTTTCAACTTTTGATTAAAAACAAATTCTTATTTGTTAACCAGCCAGGTGAGCGATAACTGTGATTGGCAATTTGCATATCTTGAGTTAAAACCTAAACTTCTGAAAGTAATGTAGATGTCAATTACTATTAAAAACCTATTTCATAAACCTGAAAAAGTTGGTCACTCAATGTGTGTCTATCTTTAGATATAATTTTTTAGGCCAGTATTTTCAAAATGTCTATGGTAACTGATACTATAAATACAAAAAAATATATATAGTTAGGCAGAAATCTGGGAGAATCCCATGTGTGTTGAGTTGTTTAAACAGTGGGCATTTCCTTTGAAATATTTGAAATTTACATCATACACTATTTTTGCTATGAACTGGCAAAGGCTAAATCACACTGTTGATCAAAGGAAGGGTCAGTCATATTCTCACGTACAAGTTGTAGGTATAAAAATAGTTGCAGCCTTTCTGGAAGGTAATTTGACAATGTGCATAAAATTGCAAAGATGAAAAGCCTTTGACACAATAATACCATTTTTTAAGAAACTATCCCAAGTGACTAATTATGAATGTACTTCACGTTTTAGCTAAGGATGTTCATCACAGCATTGTTTACAATAGCAAAGCAATTATATATGTCAAATATATGGATAGAAAATTATGGTATAATCATATAATGGAATTCAGTGTTGCCATTGAAATGATATCATTTCATGTGATATTGGTTGATGTAAAAGACGCCAGTGGAAAGAGCAGATTACAAAATAGTGCTCAGCATGGTCACGAGGATGTGTGAGTGTACGCAGTAATGTGTGTGCATGTGTGTGGACACATGCACAAAATGTTAACGATGATTGTGTATAGTGGGTGATTTTTATTTCCTCTTTTTCCTTATGCAGGTTTTCTGATTTTTTTTCCATCAGCATTTATTACTGTCAGAAATTTTTTAAACTAAGTTTTCAAATATTTAAAAAGTTCACAGTGTCTTTTACAGGAACTGAATGGTATACGCAGGTAGGTGCACCTGTATTGGGTCGTCTATCCCAGTAAGGAAGGGGCCTGCGATGGGAGACTAGTGCCTAAGAGCAGAGCTTGAGAATTTGATAACATCTCCTGGGGAGCCCTCGGGAGTGTTAACAAACCACAGAGACAAAGGCACATGCCCTGCTGTGTGACGGCACTGAGGGCGGTGTCTCTTCTCTCAGCGCTTTCCTTTGTATCTGTATTCCCCCAAATGAAATGCTTTATTTCCGAGAAAATTCTTCATGTCTCTGGAAAGTGCAGGTGACCTTGCTAGTCATCTTCTGTTAGTTCTGCTTGTCTCCCTCTCTTCTCAGGAGCCTGAGCGTGAGGCTTGACTGAAACATTCATTTTTGGCTCCCTTTTTGGAGAAAGTCGGCCCCTGTGCTCCGTCAGTTGGTTCTAGTTCCGTTTCTTCTTGCCACGTGTGTACTGAGTTGTTTCAGTTGTGTTGGACTCTTTGTGATCCTATGGACTCTAGACCACCAGTCTCCTCTGTCCCAGGGATTCTTCAGGCAGGAATACTGGAGAGGGTTACCATGTCCTTCTCCAGGGGATCTTCCCAACCCAGGGATCAAACCCATGTCTCCTGCATTTCCTGCGTTGGCAGGAGGATTCTTTACCACTAGCACCATCAGTGTTATCAAATTCATGATTTTTTTGATGTTCCACAAAGGTCTCCTGGTATCTCTCCTGCCTCCCTCCTTTCCTTCCTTCCTTTTTTCCCTCCTTCCCTTTTTCCCTCCTTTCCTCTTTCTCTCCCTCCTCCCCTCCCAATAGAAGCAAGAATACCTCTCTTTATGCAAATCCACCCACTCTGTATCTCTGGAAAGCTCTAGACTAAGAGCTTGGACAACCATCATCCTTCACTGATTCCTCAATTACGTTTTTGGTATTTGAAGACCTGAGCACTCTATGCCTGTGACAGTCACACAAGCTAGGAGGGGCCCTTCAGAGTCGGGGTTAGACAGGGAAGGTAGGGCTCCTGAGAGGAAACGAGAGCTCAGTGAGGCTCCTTTTCATCAAGGAGAAGCGTGACCTGCAGTCCCCCCCCACACCTGTCAGAGCAGCGGCGGCATGCTCTCAGTTTGTGCCACTCAGTCACTCAGTAAAAAACCATCAGCTGCGAACTTGCTTTATACCAAGCAGTGCTCACCACATTTCTTGAGGTGGGCATTGTCATTTCCTGTGATGGGTGCTGTGGGTGCCCTTCCCTACCACTCACCCATCCATCCTTCACTGCTATGAGAAACATCACTGGAAATCAGGGTTAGGGGAGCTCCCCTCGGCCAATGGGAGGCACCTCCCTACCCAGACCTCAGCCAGTGCCAGACTGACCTGGGGTACAAAAGGCCAGTTCCCTTATCTCAAAGCAGAACTAACTGTCATGTAATTTATGCTTCAGAGTTTCCTTGTCTGGCTTTTCTCACCACCCCATCCTACTTCTCTCACTCCCTTTCTCCCGAGAGTACTCGCCTAATAAAAAGCTTGAACAGGAATCTCCAATTCAAGCTCTGCGTCTAAAAAGGGAGCCTGACCTAAAACATCTCCCATTTTACAAAAGAAGGGATTGAGCTCAGAGTGGGTAAAGTATTGCCCAAATTGACACGGAAGAGTAGGAATACAAAGTCCAGTTTTGTGCAACTCTGTTTAGTTATTGTATGATAAGTTTTTTCAGTGTTGATTTTGGTCAACAAACTCCCCCCCCCCAAGGAAATGTGAAACTCTAATGTCTAGGTCAGCAACTAGCTGGGCTAAAATCTCGAGGTGCAGGGTTGGCAGGCTGCAATCCAACCAGGGCGCAGTCGGAGGGTGTGGGCAGTGTCTCTGTAGGGCAGGGCTTCAGCTGTCCCCACACTTCCCACCACAAACCAGGCACAGTTTGGAAAGGTATATCTGTTTCTTTTGTCACCAAGAGTGTACAATAGTCTTAACATTGAATGAAGACAGCCAGGGATGTTAAAAATCCTGCAACCTCCAACCAGTCCATTCTGAAGGAGATCAGCCCTGGGATTTCTTTGGAAGGAATGATGCTAAAGCTGAAGCTCCAGTACTCATGCGAAGAGTTGACTCATTGGAGAAGATTCTGATGCTGGGAGGGATTGGGGGNAACTAGAGAATAGCTCCTGCTTGCTGCAACTAGAAAAAGCCTTTTGCAACAACAAAGACCCAGTGCAGCCAAAAATAAACAAATAAATGTTTTTTTTTTAAAGTGCCAGCCCAGCCACTCCACTTACTAATTGGGAACTGGGATGATTTATTTAATAGTCTCTGTTTAGTTTTTCCTCCTGTAAAATAGAGCTAACAACAGTAACTCCCTCAGAGACTTGTTGTGAAGGAGAAATGAGGAAAAATGGGTAAAGTGCTTAAGAAGAGAATGACACATCATAAGTCTTAATTAAATGATTGTTGTCCTTGTTATCATTATGATGGGGTGATAAAATAGTACAAGAATTGGCAGAAGGGATGTAGTAGAGGGATAATATCTAAGGGGGAATTTTTAGGAAGTTTTCAGGAGAAGATTTTATTTGTAATGAGCTTTGAGCTGATGTAGGATTTAGATTGAATGTCTTTTCTGTCTTTTAGGGTGCTCAAAGGTGCTTCTTGCTCCTCTGAGTTCTCCTTTCTCCACCTTCCACACCTGGAATCCTACCCATCTCTCAGTGTCATTTGTTCCAGGAAGACTCTCCTT
>SJYW01051705.1:0-10455 GCA_006410735.1 Raphicerus campestris
ATTCCTCTGTTGGACTTGCCTGGTTCATTTGTGTAGCTGAATTTATCTGCTTGGTCAGCTAGTGCCTTGTTGGTCTTGGATGACCTCACTTATGCGTCATGGTTGCCTTCAGTTACTTCACATGGTAGTTGCATTTCCAAAGTGTAAGAGAGGATGAGCCCTGTAAGCAAGCACTCTTCAGGTTTCTAGCTGTATTGCATTGATATGACCCTGTTGCCCAAAGCAAGTTTCAAGATCAGATTTAGAATATGTGGGAAGAAGTGCCCAAGGGCATAGATGCGAAAAAGGGAAATTTGATGATCATTCTGCAAACAGTATGTTTTCTATCATTCTCTGGCTGCATTAATTTAAATCTTTCGTGGAGAAAATATATCAACCTCCTCCCAAAGTTGAATCTCCGAATGTTATCCATCTAAATCAAGTTCAGATGCAGATAAGATTTCTTGAATGAGTCTCCTCAGTGAGCTTTCTGGTGTGGCTGTATTTCACATGGTGGCTAGTTTTGAACAAATTCAAGACACAAAGCCCTAATGCACAAGAACTTTAGAATTTCTGCATATGTTATATTTGCTAAAGTCTTGTTGCCCAAAGAAATCACAAGGCCAAATCCAAAGACAATGGAAGAGCCAGCTATTCAAAAATGAGGATAAAGAGGTAAATTATGGTAACAGTTTTGCTATGGTGACGGAGGAGGAAGTAGGGGAAATTAGCTGGGTAAAACCATGATCTTCGAGGACTATTTTGTGAATATCCTTTGTGTACCATCATTTTAATACATGTAAGATATTTTAGGACACTTCATGCTTCTATAAGTACCCTTCAAAATAAAGTAGTAAAATTATATTTTTTAAAGAGGAATTTTAGATGTGAAAAGAGCACTTTGTTTTTTTGGTATTATATTATGAGAGATGTACCTTTTTTTTTAAAAAAATTCTTTTTTCTCTTGCTTGTTGATGCCTTATGTCATCACTTAGCATCAATGATACCATGTATTCCACAATTCAGGACCCATAAAATTTCCCCTGAGTAGTTATCTAGTATACCAATTTGTATATAGTCCCAGTGCAGACCTTGAGTTTCCTTTTTAACATACTCACAGAGGCAGCAAAATCAGTACAGCATTTGGCTAAGCAAAATGAAAATACAATATATGAAAATAGAGAAAATATTTGCAAATATTATCAGATAAGAGGTTAATATCCAACATTTATAAAGAACTCTTCAAACTCATTTGCAGAACAAACAAATAATAAAATTAAAATTGAGAAATTGATTAGATTTTTTCCAAAGAAGATATTCAGATTATCAAAAGGTACCTGAAATAGTGCTATCATCAGGGAAATGCAAATTAAAACCAAAATGATATATTTACACGTGACAGGATGACTATTATAAAAAAGAAACAAAGATAATGAATGTTAGTAAGCATGAGGTAAAAAAGGGACCTCAGTGTACTGTTGGTGGGAATGTACATTGCTACAGTCATTTTGAAAAACAATGTGGAGGTTCCTCAAAAATTTAAAATAGAACTACCACATGATCCAGCAATTCTGCCTCTGGGTCTCCATAAGGGAAGCAATAAGACTAGCTCAAAAAGATATGTTCAATCCCCACATTTATTGCAGCGTGATTTACAACACCCTGCTTATTTAACTTATATGCAGAGTACATCATGAGAAATGCTGGGCTGGTAGAAGCGCAAGCTGGGATCAAGATTGCCGGGAGAAATATCAATAATCTCAGATATGCAGATGACACCACCCTTATAGGATAAAGTTAAGAGGACCTACAAAGCCTCTTGATGAAAGTAAAAGAGGAGAGTGAAAAAGTTGGCTTAAAGCTCAACGTTCAAAAAATGAAGATCATGGCATCTGGTCCCATCACTTCATGAGAAATAGATGGGGAAACAGTGGAAACAGTGACAGACTTTATTTTGGGGGCTCCAAAATCACTGCAGATGGTGACTGTAGCCATGGAATTAAAAAACACTTACTCCTTGGAAGGAAAGTTATGACCAACCTAGATAGCATGTTGAAAAGCAGAGACATTACTTTTCTAACAAAGGTCCATCTAGTCAAGGCTATGGTTTTTCCAGTGGTCATGTATGGATGTGAGAGTTGGACTGTGAAGAAAGCTGAGTGCCAAAGAATTGATGCTTTTGAACTGTGGTGTTGGAGAAGACTCTTGAGAGTCCCTTGGACTGCAAGGGGATCCAACAAGTCCATTCTAAAGGAGATCAGTCCTGGGTGTTCTTTGGAAGGACTGATACTAAAGCTGAAACTCCAATACTTTGGCCACCTCATGTGAAGAGTTGACTCTTTGGGAAAGACTCTGATGATGTGAGGGATTGGGGGCAGGAGGAGAAGGGGACGACAGAGGATGAGATGGCTGGATGTCATCCCCAACTCGATGGACACGAGTTTGGGTAGACTCTGGGAGTTGGTGATGGACAGGGAGGCCTGGCGTGCTTCAATTCATGGAGTCGCAAAAAGTCGGACACGACTGTGCAACTTAACTGAACTGAACTTACAACAGCCAAGATATGGAAACAAGAGTGTACATCAATGGATGAATGGATAAGGAAAATGTGGTATATATAGTGAAACATTTTTCACCTGTAAGAAAGAAGAAAATCTTGTTATTTGCAACAACATGGCATTCAGTCAGTCAGTCAGTCAATTCAGTTGCTCAGTCGTGTCTGACTCTTTGCGACCCCATGCATCTCAGCACAACAGGCCTCCCTGTTCATCACCAACTCCCGGAGTTCACTCACACTCACGTCCATCGAGTCAGTTATGCCATCCAGCCATCTCATCCTCGGTCATCCCCTCCTCCTCCTGCATCCAATCCTTCCCACCATCAGAGTCTTTCCAATGAGTCAACTCTTCGCATGAGATGGGCCAAAGTATTGGAGTTTCAGCTTTAGCATCATTCCTTCCAAAGAACACCGCGGGCTGATCTCCTTCAGAATGGATTGGTTGGATCTCCTTGCAGTCCAAGGGACTCTCAAGAGTCTTCTCCAACACCACAGTTCAAAAGCATCAATTCTTCAGCACTCAGCCTACTTCACAGATTAACTCTCACATCCATACATGACTACTGGAAAAACCATAGTCTTGACGGACTTTTGTCAGCAAAGTAATATCTCTGCTTTTGAATATACTATCTAGGTTGGTCATAACTTTTCTTTCAAGGAGTAAGTGTCTTTTAATTCCATGGCTGCAGGCACCCTCTGCAGTGATTTTGGAGCCCAAAATAATAAAGTCCGACACTGTTTCCACTGTTTCTCTATCTATGTCCTATGAAGTGATGGGACCAGATGCCATGATCTTCGTTTTCTGAATATTGAACTTTAAGCCAACTTTTTCACTCTCACTCTCCTCTTTCACTTTCGTCAAGAGGCTTTTTAGTTTCCCTTCACTTTCTGTCATAAGGATGGTGACATCTGCATATCTGAGGTTATTGATATTTCTCCCAGCAATCTTGATTCCAGCTTGTGTTTCTTCCAGTCCAGCGTTTCTCATGATGTACTCTACATATAAGTTAAATAAGCAGGGTGACAATATACATCTTTGACGTATTCCTTTTCTTATTCAGAACCAATCTGTTCCTCCATGTCCAGTTCTAACTATTGCTTTCTGACCTGCATGCAGATTTCTGAAGAGGCAGGCCATTATGCTAAGCAACATACCAGGCAGAGAAAGATAAACAACATATTATTTCATATGTTGACTCTAACAGCAACAATAACAACAAACAAAGTCACCAAGCTCATAAATACAAATTAACAAATTGGTGGTTGCTAGAGTTTGGGGTGGCAAATTGGTGAAATTGATGAAGGTATTCAAAAGGTACTACCTTTCAGTTATAAATAAGTCCTGGGGATGTAATATATAACCTGGTAACTCTAATAACAGTACTATATTTTGTATTTGAGGGTTTCCCCATAGCTCATTTGGTAAAGAATCTGCCTGCAGTGCAGGAACCCTGGTTCTATTCCTGAGTCTGGAAGATCCACAGTCTGGAGCAGGGATAGGTTACCCACTCCAGTATTCTTGGGATCCCCTTATAGCTCAGCTGGTAAAGAATCCGCCTACAATGTGGGAGACCTAGGTTCAATCCTTGGGTTGGGAAGATCCCCTGGAGACGGGAAAGGCTNGTTTCCCCATAGCTCATTTGGTAAAGAATCTGCCTGCAATGCAGGAACCCTGGTTCTATTCCTGAGTCTGGAAGATCCACTGGAGCAGGGATAGGTTACCCACTCCAGTATTCTTGGGATCCCCTTGTAGCTCAGCTGGTAAAGAATCCGCCTACAATGTGGGAGACCTAGGTTCAATCCTTGGGTTGGGAAGATCCCCTGGAGACGGGAAAGGCTACTCACTTCTGTATTCTGGCCTGGAGAAATCCATGGACTGTATAGGGTTGCAAAGAGTCAGACACGACTAAGTGACTTTCATTTTACTTCACTCACTATTGTATATTTGAAAGCTATTAAGAGAGTAGATCTTAAAAGCTGTCATCACAAGGAAAAAAATGAAACCTTATGTGGTGATGAATGTTAACTAGACTTATCTTGGTGATCAAAATACACATATACATGCACTGTATCATTACATAATGACCTGAAATTAATATAATGTTTTGTCAATTATATCTGAAATAAGAAGATATAATAATGGCCAATATTTGAACATGAAAAAGTGTTCAATATCATTATTCTTGTGACCCCCATGGACTGTATTGTCTGCCGGGCTCTCCAGGCAAGAAAGCCTGTCCATAGGATGATTTTCCAGGCAAGAATACTGGAGCGGGTTGCCATTTCCTTCTCCAAGGGATCTTCCTGACCCAGGAATCACACCTGGGTTTTCTGCACTGCAGATAGATTCTTTACTAACTAAGCTATGAGGGAAGCCCTCATTAGTCATCAACAAAATACAAATAAACCACATTGACATATTATTTCACACCCACAGGATGGAAAAAAAGAGGGAGGAGAAGGAAACAATAAAGTTTACAAATAAACTTTGACATTTTTGAGAAAAATTTTATAGGAGAAATTTACACTATTCATTGCAGTTATCAGATAGTAGAATCATTCTAATTAAAGCCAGAAATAAGAAAAAGATGCTACTTGTTTCACTAATACTCAGAATGATAGTGGCAGTCCTAGCAGATATTTTAAGAAAAGGAAAAGTGAAGTATACATTTTGGAAAGAGAGGGTCAATTCTCATTATTTTCAGATGATGTGCTTGTTTCTGTAGAAATTAGTAAAATCAACTAACCAAAAAAAAAAAAAAAATGTGGTTTAAGATAGTCCAGCAAAGTGGCCAGAAGAAAGTTCAAAAGAAGAAAAACAATAATGCCCCTATACCAAAAAGAGTAACCAATTAAAAATGTAATATATGACATACCAAAACAATTGAGGAAAAAAATATAGACTGTCTAGTAAATGCATAAGCCCTTTTTTCTTGAAAAGTGACAAAATACTATTGAAGGGAATGAAACTAGTCCTAAATGAATAGAAACATAAACCAGTTTAATATGTGCAAAATTCTATATTTAAAGATTTGATCATATTACATATTGTCTATAAAATATTTACTATCCCAATCAAAACTGAAGTGGTTTCCTTTTTTAGATATTGAATGGAATCTTGGATACTTCTTACATTTTTAAATAGAAAAGTCATTGTGCAAGTAAACCCAAATTATGGAAAAGAAAACAAAGCCAAGGAAAAAGAAAGAGTTGAATTTATCCTCCGGCTCTCAAAAATGTCTTTTAAAATATTGCACTGTAAATAATGTAATAACAAAAATGATGGACAAATAAAGCATTAAAAATTATGGAAAATTACAAAATAAACAGATGCAGATGTGTATTAGTATATAGTCAAGATGGCTTTTAAATGGAAGGATAAAATGAAATATTTAGATAGAAAAATTAGAACTAATTCAACATTCAGAAAACAGATCATGTAGGTGGATCCCATCACATCATGGCAAATGGATGNTGTGGTTTAAGATAGTCCAGCAAAGTGGCCAGAAGAAAGTTCAAAAGAAGAAAAACAATAATGCCCCTATACCAAAAAGAGTAACCAATTAAAAATGTAATATATGACATACCAAAACAATTGAGGAAAAAAATATAGACTGTCTAGTAAATGCATAAGCCCTTTTTTCTTGAAAAGTGACAAAATACTATTGAAGGGAATGAAACTAGTCCTAAATGAATAGAAACATAAACCAGTTTAATATGTGCAAAATTCTATATTTAAAGATTTGATCATATTACATATTGTCTATAAAATATTTACTATCCCAATCAAAACTGAAGTGGTTTCCTTTTTTAGATATTGAATGGAATCTTGGATACTTCTTACATTTTTAAATAGAAAAGTCATTGTGCAAGTAAACCCAAATTATGGAAAAGAAAACAAAGCCAAGGAAAAAGAAAGAGTTGAATTTATCCTCCGGCTCTCAAAAATGTCTTTTAAAATATTGCACTGTAAATAATGTAATAACAAAAATGATGGACAAATAAAGCATTAAAAATTATGGAAAATTACAAAATAAACAGATGCAGATGTGTATTAGTATATAGTCAAGATGGCTTTTAAATGGAAGGATAAAATGAAATATTTAGATAGAAAAATTAGAACTAATTCAACATTCAGAAAACAGATCATGTAGGTGGATCCCATCACATCATGGCAAATGGATGCAGAAACAATGGAAACAGTGACAGACTTTATTTCCTTGAGCTCCAAAATAACTGAAGATGGTGAATGTAGCCATGAAATTAAAAGACACTTGCTCCTTGGAAGAAAAGCTATGACCAACCTGGACAGCATATTAAAAAGCAAAGATATTACTTGGTTGACAAAGGTCCATCTAGTCAAAACTATGGTTTTCCCAGTAGTCATGTATGGATATAAGAGAGTTGGACCATAAAGAAAGCTGAGAGATGAACTGATGCTTTTGAACTGTGGTGTTGGAGATGACTCTTGAGAGTCCCTTGGACTGCAAGGAGACCCAATCATTCCATTTCAAAGGAGATCAGTCTTGAGTGTTCATTAAAAAGACTGATGCTGAAGCTGAAACTCCAAAACTTTGGCCACCTGATGCAAAGAGCTGACTTATGGGAAAAAACCCTGATGTTGGGAAAGAATTAAGACAGGAGGAGAAGGGGATGACAGAGGATGAGATGGTTAGATGGCATCACCAAGTCAATGGACAGGAGTTTGAGCAAGCTGATAGGCAGGGAAGTCTGGCACACTGCAGTTCATGAGGTCATAAAGAGTTTGACATGACTGAGTGACTGAACTGAACTAAAAATAAAGACAATTAATAACGTATGTAGAAAAAATAAAAAAGAAATCTTAACTTCAACAAGTATTAGAAATTTGATTAAAAAAAACTATTGAAGAAATATTTCAACTATGTTTAGGAAACATTTTCTTCTATAATTTTAAAGACTGAACAATAGATTTTTACCTCTGTGATATGAATGAACTTCTTAAATAAATTTTTATAGAAAAGCATGTAAAAAAAAATCATTTGGGGAATGATTCAGTCATGTCTTCAAATAGTGGCCACAGTTCAGTCAAGCTTGATTTGGATTTTGAACAGAAGATTTTCCTAAACAACTTTAATAAAAGAATAGACACATAAAATTGTGTGTCCGGTTTGACAAATTGTCCACAGTGCCTGGAGGTCAAAATGCACAGTAAGAAACTACACCCTAGGACTTTAGTAGTAGAAGACATTCCATTTAATACCCCATCATATATATATACTTAAAATTTAAAGCTATATATTTTGAATTAATCTGAATTACTTAATAATTATTAAGTAATTTTATCTTAATAATTACTCCTTAGTAATATACTATGTTATTCATTCAAAAATAATTCTAATTCACTCATTTAGACTGTATATTTACAGTCAACTTGTGCATAAATTGCCAACATCCAATGGATCATGGAAAAAGCAAGGGAGTGCCAGAAAAACATCTATTTCTGCTTTATTGACTATGCCAAAGCCTTTGACTCTGTGGATCACAATAAACTGTGGAAAATTCTGAAAGATATGGGAATACCAGACCACCTGACCTGCCTCTTGAAAAACCTATATGCAGGTCAGGAAGCAACAGTTAGAACTGGACATGGAACAACAAACTTGTTCCAAACAGGAAAAGGAGTACGTCAAGGCTATATATTGTCACCCTGCTTATTTAAGTTATATGCAGAGTACATCATGAGAAATGCTGGACTGGAAGAACCAGAAGCTGGAATCAACATTGCCAGGAGAAATATCAATAACCTCAGATATGCAGATAACACCACCCTTATGGCAGAAAGTGAAGAGGAACTACAAAGCCTATTGATGAAAGTGAAACTGGATAGTGAAAAAGTTGGCTTCAATAAAGCTCAATATTCAGGAAACAAAGATCATGGCATTTGGTCCCATCACTTCATGGGAAATAGATGGGGAAACAGTGGAAACATGTCAGACTTTATTTTGGGGGGGCTTCAAAATCACTGCAGATGGTGATTGCAGCCATGGAATTAAAAGAAGCTTACTCCTTGGAAGAAAAGTTATGACCAACCTAGAAAGCATGTTGAAAAGCAGAGACATTACTTTGCCAACAAAGGTCCATCTAGTCAAGGCTATGATTTTTCCAGCAATCATGTATGTATGTGAGAGTTAGACTGTGAAGAAAGTTGAGTGCCAAAGAATTGATGCTTTTGAACTGTGCTGTTGGAGAAGACTCTTGAGAGTCCCTCGGACTGCAAGGCGATCCAATCAGTCCATTATGAAGGAGATCAGTCCTAGGTGTTCTTTGGAAAGAATGATGCTAAAGCTGAAACTCCAGTATTTTGGCCACCTCATGTGAAGAGCTGACTTATTGGAAAAGACTCTGATGCTGGGAGGAACTAGGGGCAGGAGGAGAAGGGGACTATAGAGATTGAAATGCCTGGATGGTGTCACTGACTCTATGGACGTGAGTGCGAGTGAACTCAGCAGTTGGTGATGGACAGGGAGGCCTGTTGTGCTGCAGTTCATGGGGTCGCCACGAGTCAGACACGACTGAGCTACTGAACTCAACAGAACTATGCATAGAAATGAAAGCAAAACTAAACAGAGCAATCAGTTATATGATTTTATGTGACTTTGGGAATCAGCTTCAGAATAGTCCATTGATCTCACTTGCTAGAACTGATGACCTTCTCTTCAACAGCTGCTAGACAGAGCTGCAGCTTTAGTGTTGGATGCAGAGGGCTCTGATTTACCTTGATTTCTGTCATGACCGATGAGGACCAGATTCAGCTTGATTGCATCTACCCTAGCTTGCTTCCTGGTGTTCTCAACCCCNTGAAGAGGAACTACAAAGCCTATTGATGAAAGTGAAACTGGATAGTGAAAAAGTTGGCTTCAATAAAGCTCAATATTCAGGAAACAAAGATCATGGCATTTGGTCCCATCACTTCATGGGAAATAGATGGGGAAACAGTGGAAACATGTCAGACTTTATTTTGGGGGGGCTTCAAAATCACTGCAGATGGTGATTGCAGCCATGGAATTTAAAGAAGCTTACTCCTTGGAAGAAAAGTTATGACCAACCTAGAAAGCATGTTGAAAAGCAGAGACATTACTTTGCCAACAAAGGTCCATCTAGTCAAGGCTATGATTTTTCCAGCAATCATGTATGTATGTGAGAGTTAGACTGTGAAGAAAGTTGAGTGCCAAAGAATTGATGCTTTTGAACTGTGCTGTTGGAGAAGACTCTTGAGAGTCNATCTAGTCAAGGCTATGATTTTTCCAGCAATCATGTATGTATGTGAGAGTTAGACTGTGAAGAAAGTTGAGTGCCAAAGAATTGATGCTTTTGAACTGTGCTGTTGGAGAAGACTCTTGAGAGTCCCTCGGACTGCAAGGCGATCCAATCAGTCCATTATGAAGGAGATCAGTCCTAGGTGTTCTTTGGAAAGAATGATGCTAAAGCTGAAACTCCAGTATTTTGGCCACCTCATGTGAAGAGCTGACTTATTGGAAAAGACTCTGATGCTGGGAGGAACTAGGGGCAGGAGGAGAAGGGGACTATAGAGATTGAAATGCCTGGATGGTGTCACTGACTCTATGGACGTGAGTGCGAGTGAACTCAGCAGTTGGTGATGGACAGGGAGGCCTGTTGTGCTGCAGTTCATGGGGTCGCCACGAGTCAGACACGACTGAGCTACTGAACTCAACAGAACTATGCATAGAAATGAAAGCAAAACTAAACAGAGCAATCAGTTATATGATTTTATGTGACTTTGGGAATCAGCTTCAGAATAGTCCATTGATCTCACTTGCTAGAACTGATGACCTTCTCTTCAACAGCTGCTAGACAGAGCTGCAGCTTTAGTGTTGGATGCAGAGGGCTCTGATTTACCTTGATTTCTGTCATGACCG
>SJYW01051706.1:0-10933 GCA_006410735.1 Raphicerus campestris
GTGAACTCTGGAAGTTGGTGATGGACAGGGAGGCCTGGCGTGCTGCGATTCATGGGGTTGCAAAGAGTTGGACACGACTAAGCAACTGAACTGAACTGATAGTGAATTTATAAATTCATTTCTCTCAATAGGTGCGTGAAATTGACACTCCTCCTCCTAGCTTTGCAGATGTAGAAAGTGAAGAACAGACGATTTAGGTAACTTGTCTAAGACTGTACAAAAGTGAGTTGACAGAACTAAGATTTGAACCCAGAGATTTTGGCTCTAAAAGCCAAACACTTCAACATTAGATCACTTTTCCATCAGAGAAATGTAAATCCGGATTGATATGATTTTAGAGTTGAGGCACATGAAAACAGATTCCCCAAAAACTAAGATGTCCAGAGAAAAATTAAAACCCTCATAATATTAGAACTGAATCTCCATAAAAGTAAGAAATAATACTCTCTGACTTCTGTTCAGTGTTTACTAAAAGCCAAACATCATTCTATATACTTTCATTTATTAATGCATGTAATCTTCACAACAGTACTACTACTGCTGCTGCTGCTGCTGCTAAGTCATTTCAGTCGAGTCCAACTTTGTATGACCCCATAGACAGCAGCCCCCAGGCTCCCCCATCCCTGGGATTCTCCAGGCAAGAACACTGGAGTGGGTTGCCATTTCCTTCTCCAATGCATGAAAGTGAAAAGTGAAAGGGAAGTCACTCAGTCATATCCGACTCTTCGTGACCCCATGGACTGCAGCCCACCAGGCTCCTCCGTCCATCAGATTCTCCAGGCAAGAGTACTGGAGTGGGGTGCCATTGCCTTCTCCATCACAATAGTACTACAAGGTGTATACTGCTATCCTTATTTCACAGTTAAGGAATCAAAGCAACACAGAAGGGAAGTAAATTGCCAAAGACTACACAGCTGATAAATGGGACGATTTGAATCAAAGATGGTCTATATCCCAGGCCTAAGTATATACTCACCATGTGTTATAATATAAGTAAAATGTAAATACTGAATTTCCAGAATTTGGAAGACAAGAATTCTTCTAATTTCATTATCATAAATTGGATTTACTAATTTTCTTGAAGTATTGTTTTAAATTTCAATTATAATCTTACTTTTTTAGTTTATTTTTACATCCTTTTGATCTATTACTAGAAATCACAGTCTTAAGAAAAACACATATTTATAGAACAGAAGAATATATTTATAAATTAAATATTCTTTAAAATGAAACAATTCTACATGTTTTTCTAGTTAGAGGGGAAGTTCATGGTTATAACTCTAATCTTCCCTCTAACCATGATAGAGATAATGTAATCTTCAATCTAACCACGATAGAGATAATCACTCATTGTTTTTGATATTAGAAACATTGTTTTCTGACATTTTTCAGAATTTTTACCTACATTTTAGCAAAATAAATTATTGATTAAGTAATCGATGACCAAACTTCTTGTGATTTAGGATCCATTTGTCAATACACGTTTTAGTGAGTATATTGCTAAAGGTATTTTCTATCCAAATCACTTTCAGATCCACAAGGATATGCTCAGCTTATTTGAGGGTTGGGAGGTGATATTTCATTATGTTCTTTTTTATTTTGACACTGTGATTATTGAGAAATTCCAACAAATTCCAAATATGTAGAAAAGTAGGTAACTTTAGATGGCGATTCCCTTAGATAAAGACTGTTCCAATATGAAAAACTGCTGACAGTTATCATGAGATAATCACCCCCAGACAGATGGATTCAAGAATAGATTCTAGTGTTTTCCAGGCAAAGCCATTTTTGAGAACAAGAAGCCCAACTGTTCTTATCCAAAGATAGTTTCCTAAAGAATTTGTTTTTAATCTCACATGGTTTATTGTTCCAGAAAATGATTTACATTTTTATCAAAGTAGAGCTAAAAAATGAGCATTCATTAAATGTCTGCTTATGAATAAAAAGCACCATTCAAAAACAAAACAAAGATCTGTGGAAAGCAGAACAAAATGAAAACAATGTAGTTTAACTCAGAATGTCCAGATTGGTTCCTTTTTAGCTCTATTGCTGGCAGAGAGACTATCTGAATGAATCTCAAATATTGTACAGGTCTCTAGGAAACAGATGCTTTTGACCATAGAAATCATCTGCTGTTTTATTCTTAATTTATTTAATATTTTGTTAAGAATTGTATCCCCTTTTTAGGGAAAGGGACAAGATTTTATTTTCAATTTACTTTCAGTTTCAATTATAACATTCTGAAATAACCCTGTAGCTTCTGAGTAACTGATTATTCACATGCGGAATTCCTCCGACCCACATCCTATTGTGTGCTGCTGAGGAGTATTGTGGTCACGTGGAAACAGGAAATTACCTTCTTCGATGGCTATAGGAACAGCAGAGCCCACAACTGAAGGGAATATTCCCTTTCCTGGGTCAAATCCTCCCTCAAACATTATGTAAATTTCCAATGATTAATAAACGGTATAAATTCTTTACATTCTTTTTGACATTCAATTTGTTCTTTAGCCCTTTGAAAATCTTGAAGAGAAATTTTTTTTGTTGTTTGCCTCATGCGCTGGTTTCATTTCCACTGAAGTTCCATTAACAGGAGGCAAGCTGCTGAATGGCTTTGGAAGTAGCTTTGTGAAAGCTAACTTTTCAGCTGAGAGAAATCTCCCTGGGGATATCACAGAGACACAGAAGCTTTAATAGCACTTTGTTTTTCTCAGCACATCTCCAGATTTTAACGTGTCTGAATTTAATGCACTAGAAATAAGCATATGTTGTCTTAACTAAAATCTCCTCTTGTATCTAAAAAATCCACCACAGAACACTAGGTACTTGATATGTTTATATATAAGGAGAAAAAAAACTAAAATAATAAACAAACACACTATCATAGCACAATCTGCAAAAGCAGAAGGCTGTATCTGTTTTATGGCAAATAACATCTCATGGATATTTCTGAGCATTTATTGGTTTTTGTCTTTGTTTGCCTCTGCAGATGAAATTCTACAGAGGTCTGTTCAAACAAAATATAATATTTCTGAATCCATCTTTGCCAGTTAATCCTTTATCCAAATGCTATAAGATTAATGTTTTAATCCATTTATAAAAATAGATCACCCAGGAAAGTTTCTTTGAATCAACTGATAATCTAAAATTTCAGTAACAATGATTATGAATGGTTAGTAATAATAACTCTTCCTAGAAATGATGCTAAGACTTTTTCTCTTCCCATCAATTCACTATATCAATTTTGTATAAATTTTTTATTGTTTGAAAGTTCCTATAATATAGGTTTTAAAAGTATCAAATTTTAAAAGTTTTCTTTTCATTACAGAGCTAGACTTTAAGTGAATTCCCAAAATTAAGACACAGATATAAATCAGCACACATAAATAACATATTTAATTTGTTATACCATTTAATATTAGAGAAATCAAATTTAGCTTTTAAGGAACAAATTTACTATTATTTTTAATTCATCTGTTGCTTTGCTCAGAAATTTACTTAAAGTTTCTGCTTTGGGACATATAATTGAATTCTAGCAACATAGCATGTACTATGTCAGACACTTTTAAATGATAGAAAATATATATTCCCTTGTCAAGTAACTCACAATCTTTTGAGGGTGACAGTATAACCATATACAGCATAAGACAGATTTGATATACTATATTACAAAAACCATATAAACTTTGGATGTAAGATAGCAGTCTGGGCAAATACAAGCTCCTATTCTTCTCCATTTTCACTTTAAATAAAAATAGCGGTATATTCATACAATGCAATGCTACACCGAAGTAAAAAAGAAAACTATTGATATATACGACAACAAGGGTGACTCTTACAAACATTGTTTGGAGTGAAAGAAGCCAGTTACAAAAAATTATGCAATCTATGATTCCATTTATACAAAGTTCAAGAAGAGATGAAACTAGTCTCTAACAGTTGAAGTCAGAAAGGTGGTTAGAACACTTGAAATGTGAAAAGTTCTTTTAATTAATTTAAATTTCAATAGCTGTACGTGACTAGTAGCTACTGTATTGAACAGTACAGGAATAGGAGATAAATCTGAGGATACCTAGAATATACAGAGAAAAGATAAAAATATAAAATATTTAAGAAAAACTAGACTCATGAAGGATGTGGTCCATACTTTCAGTGTTTATCTAATGGGAGATAAAGTAAAAGGGAAGAAATGACTAAAAGAAAGCAAAGCATACAGTTAATCAGAACAGACAAAAAGACACTGGTCATCAGACAAAAAGGATCCAACCGTTTAATAAAATGGTTAACAAAAAGGGTTCATATCCTTTTTTTAATTTTCAGAGCACTAACACTGAAGAAAAAGTGCCTGAAACTACCAAGAAGAGAAATCAGAGTAACTACAATGGAATGAAAACAAGACCTGTATCATATTTCTCTGCTCTAACACTCGCTTTCAGACTATAAAGCATCAATGAATAAAAAACAACTGAGGAAAAATAAAGAACTAAGTTAAAAACTGACTTTGAGTTCCAAATTCTGTATATTCAGACACATTATAAATCAGTGCTGCTGCTGCTGCTGCTGCTAAGTCACCTCAGTCGTGTCCGACTCTGTGTGACCCCAGAGACAACAACCCACCAGGCTCCCCCATCCCCGGGATTCTCCAGGCAAGAACACTGGAGTGTTGCCATTTCCTTCTCTAATATAAATCAATGATGAGGCACAATAAAGAAACTTCCAGACAAAAAATAATTCAGTTTACCTTCCATGAACTCCATTTGAAATAGTTAGTTCAAGATGTATAACAACAGACTTGGGGAAGCAACTAGTCTGCAATCCACTTGATTTATCAAACCTGGAGGACACTCTTGAGAGTGAATGAAGGCAGGTGATCTGGTCCAATTGCAGTGTAGACATGTGAATAGGACTCTTCCTGGTAAACAAGCTAACAGTTCTCAAAAAAAAAGGAGAATCCTTATCTCAGGAATGCTTTGAGTGAGAGGTTCCTATTTAAAATTGTTTATGAACATAAAAATCCATGGATTCATAAGGCATGGCTACCTCAAAAATACCACATACCTTTTGTAACTATCCAGAACCTAAAATGCACTAATTAAAATTTTCTTTAGGGATGCATCATCCTCTTTAATTCTGTATCTAAATTTTCTGATATGTCCTTACAAGAAACCATAAGGTGTGTTCCTTATTGTTCAGTTATTTAGGGCCCATGCCTGACCATACAGCAAAGCCTTTGATCAAATCACAACAGTCTTTGAGAATCCCAACACTCCCCTAAAGGCACTCCCTTTCTCTGCTTTAAAAAAAAAAAAAAAATGCACAGCTACCCTTGTGCAAATTTGCACTTACCTTCTTCATCGAGGTGTTACAAAACAGCAATATGCCCTTCAGTCTGAATCCTAAGTCTAGAAAATCCTTTAATGACCAGAGAAATATCTTTGCCCTGGCTGGAAGAGAGCATTGTAAGATTCAGACCACAGTGTTTGCTTGTAGGGTGCTATATTCGGTCCTACATTCAGTGAAGCAACCCCTAACATAAGCTTATAATCTTTCTGAAGCCCCCTGCCCCTTAGCATTCTTTTAATCTACCGTTTCTACCTTCTAAGTGAGCTTTGCTGTGCTGAACTCTCCCTGTTTGCATGTCTCTTTGCTATCACTCAAGGAATTATCTGTATTTGTGTTCTCGGAATTTTTTGATGCTTCTCAGTAGGAGGAATGGTTTCAAACCAATACTGGACAGCAATCTCTCCTCTCTTAAATGGCAAATAACAACTCAGGCAATTTTTGAGCCAAATCATAAGAGAACTTCACTGAACAACACTATTCAGTTTCTGAAAACCCTTGCAATCTGCATATGCACTGGTATGGCCACTCCAAGTACTGTCTGAGAAGGTGGATTGTAAGCATTTAGCAAAAATGTCTGTTCCACCCTTGATGGATCTTCAACACTTGTTTCTGCTAAAGCCACAGTCAAATTTAAATTTCTTTCTAGTGAATTTGTGGACTGGGTCAATAGGTTGATGGATAAATATGATTCCACTAAAAGCTAAATAGCCCTGCTGGTTTCCAAGTTTCTTGTCTATTATCAGTGAATGGGAATGCTAATAATTATAATTTATTACTCACAGTAGTAGGACTACCTCTGGTTGCTCCAGTTCATGTAATTCTTTGGAATTTCACAGGCTGGGCTGGACCTTACATTTTAGCTGGTTTATCAGCCAACCTGTTTTTCATCTAGGTGACTCTGATCCTTAATTCGTTCTGATTCTCTTTCTCTAAAGAGGTGATTATTATGAGATCATTACTGTGGCACAAGGACTGATTTTTAACTCTAATCCCCTCAGAAGAATATGGAAAAATTCTGACAAATGTATAAAATGTCTGTCTCAAAGCAATGCATGAATACCGATTCACATTCCACAAGTACATATTGTGACTACGACATTCCCAAATTGGAATGGCCATAATGGCATAGCATCACCATTGCTCTGCACTTCCCTTACAGTCTTTAGACTATCAGTTACAACTGAAGCTATCAAACATACAACCTCATTTAACCCTTGATACTGTAAACATCCAAGAACCATTTGTTTTAGGCACTGGCCAGATAAGACTTTTTAAAAGGGAGTTATGGCAACCCACTCCAGTGTTCTTGCCTGGAGAATCCCAGGGACGGGGGAGCCTGGTGGGCTGCCATCTATGGGGTCGCACAGAGTCGACATGACTGAAGCGACTTAGCAGCAGCAGCAGCAGCAGCAGCAGGGGGACTCAAAACTCCCATTTTGACCATTTCCTTAATCAGAACAACAATCTCTTGTTGCCTTCATGGGATTCTGTATATATTGTAAACTACCAAAGAGGTCTCCTACCACATTTTCTAAGTTGAAACTTACCCCTAACCTGATTTCTTATGCCTTTTAGAGCCGTATCTCTATCCTTAAACGGGGATTACTAGACATTCATCTCCCATATCTATCAACCCTAAAAAAGTTTGCACACCACCACTAGGCCACTTCATCCAAACCACTGCAAAATGCCCAAGACTGTTTGATGTCACACACTGTATGGGATGTTTCGGTTTTAAGAATTTTTGTTATTTAATTCTTAGAAAATTTAATTTTTTTTCCTCTCTCTCAAAAAGTCCTGTTATCTGGATGTCTGGACTTAGTCTATTTTCTGTACTTCCCAGCTGTTCTATCAAATGTGTCCCTCTAGAAAAATATTTCTCTACTATCTTACAACTGAATTCATTCTTCAGCTGTATTTATTTTTATTCAAACCATGTATCATTCTCTTATTTCAACTATTAACTTTTTCGTGCCTAGTATTTCTACTTGATTCCTTTGTTCATCAAATCTTGTTATTGTTCCATAATGAAATATCTTCCCCCTGTTCCTCTTTGCAGATTTATTATGTATATGTCAAATTATGATTCATGAATTTTAATACTTCTGCTAGCATGTTGACCAATTTTTAGTTTTCAACTTTATAATGATATGTTAGTATAGTTTTTTATTTGAAAAGATTTCTTATTATTCTGAATTTTTATTTTTATTAAATTTGGATTATCTCTGAACGTTACCTGTTCATATGAATTGAGGAAGGGCAGAAGGGAGCCGTGATCAGTACTCTGAGTTCTAGCATAAAGAGATGGGTCATTCTCACAAGCCAGAATTAGTCACTCTCAGTTGGTTTCATTACCCTAAGTAACTTTTCAGGTCAATGCTCTTCTTTCAAACATCCAGGAAAGGTAGATTATCACCCATCCAGCCTGGAAGTTTGGAGAGAAATGGCTGAAAGAGAGAAATTCAAAGCTGGTCAGTTCTTATAGCTTTCCCCAGTGCTTCACCCTGTCAGGTTTTTCCCTGCCTTGATTTTATCCCTGAGGACACTTCCAGAAGGGGTGTGGGCCCTTTGAGGTTATGGCTCTCACAGGTTTCAAAAACTACTGCCAAATCCTGCAACAAGAAGGCAGGCAAGTGGGCAGAGGCACAAGGACACTCGAATTCACACAGTGCTGAGCTGCCTGAGTTAGAAAGGTCAAAGGAATTCCCCAGTAAGGCCTGCCATTCTCAATTATAACCATTCAATTCCTACCTTAAATCCCCAAATATTTAAGGCATACAGCCAGTGGCATAACTGCATATGTAACATCCAGACTGGATCATTCTTAACAGACTGTAAAATACAGTGATAGCAGTAACAGCAGGAATTGAAACTATACAGGAAATACTAATAACACGACACATTTCAAAAGAGAGAAAGACATCAATCATCTCTTTTTATTTTTTCAAATACTTCTTTGTTGAACTCCTTTGGGTCAATGTCATCTAGTGTTGGAATTCAACTCCAAATTCCTTTATGAGATTCAAAATAATTATGAATCAGTTGCTGGTTCATGTAAATAGTACAAAAACCACATAGTTGTTTTTCAAGTAATTTTTCCCTTTCTAGTCTATCTATTCATTCATACTTGTATTAGTACTGGTAAAGGAGCCTAGTATATTTATGACTGAGTATATGCCTTTATTAGAAACCATGAAAATAGGATAATATATTCAATATCTGTTCACTCAGAGCAAACCTAAAGTAGAGGAGATAAAGAATGCCATTAGCCAAATAGAAACTGCCTTAAAGTTATAACATCCAGGGGAATGATGATGGCAGCATACTATGAAACTCTAATTTGTTAGTGACCCGATTTGGTGATAGGGCTTGAGTTCATAGTGGTATGTGTTACAATAGAATAATTCAAATTATAGTAGGAAAAACAGAGACTGACATCAGAAAATTGCTGAAATTATTTGTTTAAACCTTTTTTTTTTCTAATCCAGAGAGATATAATTTATCATGAAGTGAATGGAATAATATTTGACAATAAGAAGAACTGCTGGGAATAGATTATGTCAAATTGCTGTGTTACAGTATTTCACTTTCTTGCATTAGCTACAGGTTTATTCGCCAAATTCAAGCCATGTGCCATTTCCTTTACTGTTTAGCCTGCAAAATTTAGGTTTTGACTAAACATGCAGTAACTAAAAGAATTTAAAAAACACTGGTATTACTTCATGTGGTAAAATTATTTCTAGAAATTAATAATATATTATACATTCAGATTTGCTGTATTTATTCTAATTGACCCTAATATCCTATTACAGTGCTATTTGTAGAGAATGTAAAGATGCACTGTGAATGTAAACATAAAGAAATCTTGTGAATGACTGTCTGGCTCTAGTGATTCATTATTAAACAAGAACATCTCTGCTGCTACTAGCCTTGAACAATCAATCACAATAGAGCTGCTGTACAACCAGTGAACTGCCTTTAATTATGAATCATTTTATCTATACTATAGCCTGACTACCTTCAGCCAGTTGACTTGACTTAGCCAATGAATGATAGCAGACGTGACAGGAGTCACTTCCATGCAAAATGTGAAGAGGCTACTCACGTTTCTTCTTCCTCTCTGGCTTCTCTGCCACAAGAGCAGCACCAAGCCATAAGAAGCTGCTCATCAGCCTGGATTCTGGACTCAAAACACTGAAGTTATTGAGTTCTGGCTGATCTTAATAGACACTTAATATAAGCAAGAAAACTTCATTGATGTATTTCATTTTCAGTTGCTACAGCATTACTAAGCCTTAGGTGAATAATCAAATATACATATACACTTAAAGTGAAAGTCACTGTCATGTCCAACTCTGCGACCATCCGTGGAATTCTCCCACCCAGAATATTGGAGTAGATAGCCATTCCCTTTTCCAGAGAATTTTCCCAACCCAGAGTTTGAACCCAGGTCTCCCACATTCTGGGTGGATTCTTTACCAGCTGAAAGAAAAGAAAATCAAAATCTTGGCAGTAAATATGTCTGATATTTCGAAGAGGTAGGGTTACAAGAATCTTCTCACTTTTTGTTTTTCTGCACTTAACCAAAAATATCTATTTAAATTTTGATTGAAATCAAAATGGTACATTAGAAATACTATGAAGTCAAATAACTTGAACATATTCATACCTCTTATTGTTCTAAATTCAGCCCATTGTGGGCAACTAGAACTCTATTGTGAGAAATAACACATCTATTCTTCCTATATGGACAGATTTTCAACCCTCAAACTCTGGAAGTATAGACCTGTCTTTTGGCATTACAGTGCCACAAACTCCAAAGCCCTTATTTCTGTGTGCCACAAATATTTTCACAGTCTGAATCAAGATGGTTCGTAGCTCATAATAGATATGCTAGTAATTGCATCCATGAAATAAATTATTTTCTGGCACTTAAACTTTACTAGCTTATTCTAAGGGTATGTCTTACCCCAGAGCACCTTCTCAACTAACAGGACGAGCCCCACAGCAGCTGCAGCCAGGGCCCAAGCTCTACTCAGTATCCTCTCATCCTCCACTGCACTTCACTCCATAAACTGCTTCCTGCTTCAGCTCCTGCAACTACTAGCCTGGTTCTCACAGGTCCAGTCCAGTTTTCCAAGATCACAGCACAAAACAGCCTATTGGCTTTGTTTCTTTTTGCTCTTAAGTTTTACATTTTTTTTTTGTATTGCATTAATTTTTTTTACTAGTAAAGCTTCAGTTCAGTTAAATTCAGTCGCTTATTCATGTCCGACTCTTTGCGACCCCATTAATCACAGCATGCCAGGCCTTCCTGTCTATCATCAACTCCCAGAGTTCACGCAGACTCACGTCCATCGAGTCCGTGATNATTTTTTTTTTGTATTGCATTATTTTATTTTTACTAGTAAAGCTTCAGTTCAGTTAAATTCAGTCGCTTATTCGTGTCCGACTCTTTGCGACCCCATTAATCACAGCATGCCAGGCCTCCCTGTCTATCATCAACTCCCTGAGTTCACGCAGACTCACGTCCATCGAGTCCGTGATGCCATCCAGCCATCTCATCCTCTGTCATACCCTTCTCCTCCTG
>SJYW01051709.1:3167-16865 GCA_006410735.1 Raphicerus campestris
GTTATTTTCTGTTTTTTTTTTTTTTTTTTTTTGACAGTAGTCATTCACTTGAGGATGAGGTGGTATCTCCTTTCGGTTTTGATTTGCATTCTCTAATGATTAGAAAAGTTGAGCCTCCTTTCATGTGTTTGTTGGCTACTTATATATCTACCCTAGTGTTTTAATTACAGTAACTTTGTAATATCTTTTGAAATTAGGAGGTGTGATACCTTCAGCCTTGTTCTTTCCCAAAATTGCTTTGGTTATCAAGAGTCTTTTGTGTTTCTCTATGAATTTTAGCATTTTTTTCCATTTCTGTAAAAAAATACAGTTGGGATTTTGATAGAGATTGTTTGAATTTGTAGAGCACGTTGGTAGTAGAAATATTTTAACAATATTAATTCTTCCATCTGTGAACTTGAATGTCTCTCCATTTATTTGCCTCTGCTATAATTACTTTCAGCAATGTTTTATAATTTTCAGTGTACAAATACTTTAGCTCTTTGATTAAGTTTATCGCTAGATATTTTATTCTTTTTATGCTATTGTAAATAAGATTAATTTTTGGATAATCTGTTTGTATATAAAACTATAGCTGATTTTTTAAAAATGTTGAGTTATATCCTGCAACTTTGGTGAATTTATTAGTTCTAATAGTTTTTCGAGGGAGTTTTTAGGGCTTTCTATATTTAAGAGCATGTCATCTGCAAGCTGAGACAATTTTGCTTCTTCCTTTTGGATTTGGATGCCTTTTATTTCTTTTTCATACCTAATTGCTCTGGCTAGGACTTCCAGTACTGTATTGAATATAAGTGGAAAGAGTGGACATGATCTTAGAAGAAAAGATTTTTGTTCCTGATCTTAGAGGAAAAGCTTTAAGCTCTTCACCATTGAGTTTGATGTGAGCTGTGGGACTGTCACCTATGGCCTTTGTTGTGTTGGAATACATCCTTCTATACCAAATTTTTTGAGTATTTTTATCCTGAAAGTGTTTGAATTTTGTCATATGCGTTTTTGGCCTCTATTGAGATGATCATATGATTTTTATCCTTCCTTCTGTTAATGTGATGTATCATATTTATTGATTTGTATGTATTGAACCATCTTTGCATCCCAGGGATAAATCCCACTTGATCATGGTCTATGATCCTCTTAATGTGCTCTTGAATTTGTTTGCTAATATTTTGTCGAAGACTTTTGCACCTATGTTCATCAGAGATGTTGATCTATAATTTTATTTTATTTTTATTTTTACTTTATTCTACTTTGCAATACTGTATTGGTTTTGCCATACATTGACATGAATCAGCCACAGGTGTACTCGAGCTCCCAATCCTGAAATGCCCTCCACCTCCCACCCTATAATTTTATTATCTTGTGGTGTTTTTGTCTTTGATATCAGGGTAATGCTGGCTTTGTAAAATGAGTCTATAAAATTTCCCTCTTATTTAATTTTTTGGAAGAGTTTAAGAAAGATAGGCATCGATTCTTCTTTAAATGGTAGAATTCACCAGGAAACCATCTGGTCCTGGGCTTTTCTTTGCTGAGAGGTTATGATTACCAGTTCAATATCTTTATTCATTACTGGTCTGTTCAAATTTTCTATTTCTTCATGATCCAGTCTAGGTAAATTGTATGTTTCCAAGAATTTGTTTCTTCTAAATTATCCATTTGTTGGTATATAAATATTCTAGTATTTTCTTTTTTTATATTTATTTTATTTGTCTATACTGGGTCTTAGTTGCAGCATGGAAACTCTTAGTTGAAGCATATGGGATCCTTGAGCAGAGATAGAATCTGGGTGTTCTGCGTTGGAAGCATGAAGTATTAGCCACTGGACCACCAGGGAAGTCCTTCTAGTTTTTTCTTATGAGCCTTTGTATTTCAGGCATCTGTTGTACTGTCTCCTTTTTCATTGATACTTTTATTTATTTGAGTCCTCTCTCTTTATTTCTTGGTTAGTCTAGTTAAAGATTTGTCAGTTTTATCTTTTCAAAAAAACCAACTCAGTTTTGTTGACCTTTTCTAATGTCATTCTAGTCTTTATGTCATTTATTTCTGACTGTTCAATTCCTTATATTTGTACTTCTATGAGTGTGTTACACTCAGTGATTGGATTTTATTAACTGTTTTACTGTTGGTATATGCTCAACAAGTATTTACTGAAGGAAGGAAGGTTTAAAGTTTTACAAAGATGTGAAAAAGACACCAACTAGTTTTTTGCCTGTTAAACTTAACACCTAACTTGTGAAGACCATTGCCTTAAAGAGAATAAATTAAAAACAAATTCAGTTTCTGTTGGGGGAGGGGCAGTATATTTAAAATGCAAAGACTGACCAGAACCATTGAGGATGACTTGCAACAGGAAGAACTTTTATTGAAACATCACCACAGAGAAAGTCAAAGAAATGTTACTATTCTAAAAATAATTTTTTTAAAGTTCATTGGAAGAAAAGCAGAGAAATGAGGGCTCTTATTTAGGAACCTAGCTTTGATTTGATATTTTGATTTAGGGGCATCCTTTTGGGCTCAGGAAGGCACCCTCTGTTCACTCTTCATGTTGTTGACTTTGATGGACTTCTCTTCCACAGTGTGAACTCTAGATGATAGAACTTTGCCACGAGGATCTATTTCTTCAACAATTGTTTTAACCACGGTGGCTTTAGATGGATCTAAAATGACATATATACTGCAGTAATATGGATGCAACCAGAGATTATCACACTAAGTGAAATAAGTCAAAATAACAAAACAATGCATATGATATCACTTATGTGTGTCATCTAAAAGATGACACAAATGAGCCTGTCTATGAAATAGAAATAGGATCAGGGACACAGAGAACAGACTGGTGGTCGCCTAGGGGAGGGGTTTGGAGGGTGGATTGGGAGGCTGGGCTTGGCAGATGTAAACTTTCATATGCAGAATGAATGAATAAGTTCCTACTGTATAGCATGGAGAATTATATTTGATAATCTACGATAAACCATAGTGGAAAAGAATATTAAAAAATAATATGTATATATATATAAATGAATCACTTTGCTATATAGCAGAACTGAATACAACATTGGAAATCAACTATACTTCACTTAAAAAAAAAGTAAAATGAGACATGAATTGTTAGAATTTATCAAATTCATAAAGGAGAAATAACTCATTCCTTGAAACATATACAAATGTTGAATGTTCAACCCAGCTTTTGTTTACCTTTTATCTGATTTCCTGGCCCACCATAGCCTTTTGATTTAGCGCAAGAGCTGTAAAAATATAAAGTATGTATTAAATATTTGATGATGTTTTGCAAGAAACTGATTTAAGATGAATGATTTAAGATGGGAGATAACTAAACTCTTAACACTAGGAGTTTATGTACACATGACCTAGATCATAGACACTTTGGATTTCAAAAAAGTCTTTAATGACCTTAATATAGTTTTTTCAGTGTAAATAGTACTTACCCATCCTCTCCATCTATCAGGCGGCAGTAGGTCTCGATTTCTTTTTCTAGATGGACCTTGATGTCCAGGAGCTGTTCATACTCCAGTTTCTGGCCCTCGGTCTCAGTCCTGACCTGGTGCAGCTGCTCCTCCAGGGCTCCGATCTGAGCCTGGATCTGGGCCAGCTGTGCACAGTAGTTGCCCTCTGTTTCCGTCAAGGAGCACTCCAGGGAGTGTTTCTGAGGATCAGTGAGACACAATTTAGTAGTTGATGTCACTGTTTTAGGATATGGCAAAGCACTTAAGAGATATTGAGAGAGTTATCCTTATATAATAACTGTATTCCTCTTGTTTAATATTAATTGTTGCTCTTATTAGATGTCATACTGTTTTTAATCTATTGGAGAACAGCACAGTTGGTGGTGAATGCTATTCATATCCCTAAGAGTGTTAGAAAAATTGTTTCCTCCTAGGACACAGTCTAAAGATCTGTCCCCTCTCACCTGTGCTTTGGTTAAGTTTGCCACTGTTTCCAGGAATTAAAGTCCCCCTACACTTTGTGATCTCATTTCTAATCATGTGGCAGCTTTATGTCATGAGGATTATAGCTCTTACATTAAAGAAGTAATCCTGGGATTTCCCTGGTGGTGCAGTGGTTAAGAATCTGCCTGACAATGCAGGGGGTGTGCCACAACTACTGAGCCTGCACTCTAGTGCCCATGCTCTGCAACAAGAGAAACCACTGTAATAAGAAGCCTGCACGCTGCAACCAGAAAGTGGTCCCTGCTTGCCACACATAGAGAAAGCCCATGTGCAGCAATGAGGACTGAATGCAGCTAAAAATATATTAAAAAAAAAAAAAACAACTTTAAAAAAGTAACCTTTGCATAAATTTTCTGGAAGTAGAATGATCCCAAGAAAAGAGTGGTCTTCCTAGGCTTTAAACAGTTTGATTCATTGGCTTTATGGGTGCTTGCTGTAATTTTACATGGGATGACAATGAGCGTGTCTTATTCTTCTACCTGCAAGAATTTTACATATATTTATAGCCTCTTCTGGAAGTTTACTAGCCATAGTAGAAAAAGTATAGAGTTGGGAGTTAGAAAATTTGGAGAGAAGTTCTGGTACCTTTATATCTGACTGTGGGACTCTTGGAAAATTGCTTAACTTCTTTGAACCTCAGATTCTTCTCTTGGAAATAATAGTATGAAATATAAAGTCTGGTCTGCCCAAGCCCCAGGGTTATTATGGACTCACGTGGGTGAAATTGCTGGGCAGCCCTTAATGAAAATGGTTATTATTAAAATTATTGTCATGCATGTTTAGCTTTATGGGCAGCCTTCAGGCAGGCCTCTACTTTGCTTGTTTATGTCACTTAAAACGGAACCTGTGTTCCAATTAAAATTAAGTGGCCCAAAGGAATGCTAGATAAAGAAACTAGGATGGGTGCAAGTGTGTTTTTGCATTCCATGAACAGTGATTTTTGATCCTTTGACGTCGGAGAGAAGACTCAGGGTAAAAACTGTTTTCTTCTTTTTTTTTTACTATTTATTTTTATTTATTTATTTGGCTGTGCCAAGTCTTAGTTGTAACATGTGGGATCTTTAGTTGCAGCATGTGGGATCTCGTCCCTGACCAGGGATGGGACCTGGGCCCCCTGCACTGGGAGTGCAGAGTCTTAGCCCCTGTTTCTTTTTGAGTACCTAAAAAAATCATTGTATTTTTAAATTCTAATTAGCATCTTGGTATAATTTTCAGGCCAAAAATATTCCTCTGTGAAAAATGCAAATGTGTCTTATTTCAGGCAGAGTAATGACTGGATAAAAATGAAAATTAATAATAACAGATGGCAGAAAAACTCTGATTTTTTCCCTTCAACTTCTAGAGCAGCTCTTTGATGTCATTTTTACTTACTGTTGCTAAAAGAGACTGAAGTTCAATCTCTAGGGTTTGAAGAGTACGTTTCATCTCAGTCAGTTCATTCCGAGCTGAGGTGGTGGCGCCGGCATCATCAGAAATCTGCTGCTGCAGTGAAGCGCTCTGAAACGTTATGAGCCTTGTTAGGAGCGATGCTTGCGTCAGCACCGGGTGCCAAGTCAGCGCATCCTAGCTTGCTTTTTACCTTTTCGTTGAACCAGGCCTCTGCGTCCCTGCGGTTCTGCTCGGCCAGGGCTTCGTACTCGGCCCGCATGTTGTTCAGCAGAACCGTGAGGTCTACGCCAGGCGCCGCGTTCATCTCCACGTTCACGTTGCCTCCGGCCGCGCACTGCAGAGCCCTCATCTCCTAAAAGAAACCATGTTGGGATCGGAATATTTCTGAAGGAGCCAGACAGACACGATCCATATGGTTAGAAACTTCTGTAGGGTTTCTTTGGAGGGAGATGAACAGAAACATTTCAGACCATCTAAGCCATATGGAGAAGTCAACAAATTCTTTCTTGAATTCAAGATATTATATTTGTCATCTGAAATGTATTTTTAAACATTGGGAGGAAGGCAGGCTATGAAATCAGGGGGGAGAGACCACCTACCTCCTCGTGGTTCTTCTTGAGGTAAGCCAGCTCCTCGCTGAGTGTCTCCAGCTGAATCTCTAAGTCCGTTCTGCACAGAGTCAGTTCGTCCAGGACCCGGCGCAAACTGCTGACATCCGCGTCCACGCTCTGATGGAGGGCCTGTTCATTTTCAAACCTTAGAAAAATATTTGAAAGCGTCATCACATCAGTCATCACCTTTTGCGTTAAGTCGCTCAGTTGTGTCCCAGTGTTTGCCACCCCATGGACTGTAACCCTCCAGGCTCCTCTGTCCATGGAATTCTCCAGGAAAGAATGCTAGAGTGGGTAGCCATTCCCTGCTTCAGGGGATCTTCCCAATCCAGGGATTGAACCTGGGGTCTCCTGCACAGCAGGCAGATTCTTTACCCTCTGAGCCACCAGGGAAGCCCCATCATCACCTTTTAGGTCATCATAAAACTCAAGCTAAGGGACTTCACTGCTGGTCTCCTGGTTAAGACTCTGCACTTGCACTGCAGAGGGTTCCATCTCTGGTGGAGGAACTAATTATCTTACATGCCACAAGGCATGGCAAATAAAATAAAATATAATAAACTCAAAGTAGAAAGGATATTAAAAAGGTTAAGGCAGAAACTGTATAAAACAAAACAAAAAACCCTTCAAACTAAGCTTTTAAGTCCAACTGTTAAAATACACTCCAAACTTCAGGTAGATCATTCATAATCATAAAAATAAATAAATTTCTTTGATACAAGAGAATGAGAAAACTCAAAATTCCCTTTTGACATTCATTTGTGTCAGTCCCCCAATTTCCCAATAAAATATATAATTCAGTGAGTCATTCAAACATACATTTGGTTTAAAACAAATAAACTCAAAGAATGGAGGTGACCTCAAATAGCCTAAATAAAAGAGGGAAAGGCTTAGGCAACTGTTTTGGTTTATTTTCAGCTCCACTTACTTTAGTCTGAAGTCATCAGCTGTGAGCCTTGCATTGTCATTTTGCAGGACAATATTGGCATTGCTTGTTGTTGCAGAAATTATCTGATAAATGGAGAATTAGTTAAGAATGAGGAAATATTTAAAAAAATTCAGATTTCCTTGAAATAAAGTCAACTATAAAATTATAGCAATATTTTTGGCATCCTGTCTCTAATAAGAAGATGATTCTTGAAAATGGAAAATTTAAGTATAGCCTCTTTTACTCTCTTACCCATTAAAAAAGAAAAAAAAACTTTCTATGGAAAACTTTCTATGTAAACATATAACTGGAGACATTGGGCAGTTTTTGATATTTTAGTATTTTTGAAAGCATAAACATGCGTACCACATACCAGATGATGAGTAAGCCATGTTTGAAGATCAGAATTTTAATATAAATTAGTTTTAATATTAATAAACTGCTGAAAATTAGCAGCTGAGAGCAAAGCCTTGCTGTGATAACTTAGACATCTGTGCCTGTGCGGCTAATTACCCTTACAGGTACTAAGCCTCTTGGAAGTGTTTCTTACCTGGTTCCTAAGGTCGTCGATTACTGTGAAGTATCTGCTATAATCGTGATCAAGACCACGGCAGGAACCAGGCCCAAATTTCTCATACCAGCCCTTGATCTTCTGCTCCAGGTCGGCGTTGGCCTCCTCCAGGGCACGCACGTTGTCCAGGTAGGAGGCCAGGCGGTCGTTGAGGTTCTGCATGGTCACCTTCTCATTGCCAGAGAGGAGGCCGTGTTCATTTCCAGTGAAGGCAGCGCAGGAAGCGCTTCCTCCGCCCAGTCCCCCGCTGTAGCTTCCTGCAGAGGAGCTGCCTCCAAAGGCGCAGGTGAAGCCGCTTCCAAACCCTGGCACACTGCCTGCGGTGCCGACCCCAAAGCCGGCTCCCCCGCTGGAGAGCCGCACAGAGCCAGCTCCTCCACAGGAGCCAAGGCGTCTGGATGCGGAAGAAAAGCGCACGCTCATGGTGTTTCGACTGCCCTGCTTGCTCCTGGAGGTAAGCTCTGATGGCAAATGTCCTACTGAGACAGTTTCGTGTACCTTTATATAGACGTTATCAGGGTGTTTCTTGGTGAACTCTGCTACCTATAGCAAAATGGTGTTTGCCAGCTCATCTGAAGTATTCATAATTAGGTACTTTTTTTCTTAAATGAATGCCTTTATCCTAATGTGTCCATTTCTGTAGGTGGATAGTTACCTTGGGGTTATTTGTTATCTCCAAAATGAGAAAGGGAGGAGTATTATCAAGATTATTATAGTGATGCATTTCAAATTTAGCATGAGTAATCCTTCCTGTCTTCCAGGCCTTAGGACTATAAAGTTCCTATAAGAATAAAATAGTGTGATACACAAATTTGTTTTTCCCTTGATCAAACCAATAACTGCTTTTTCTCCAGTAAGTGAGCCATCATAGTCATGGTTTTCTATAGATATTAATGATCTTTTTGGGTAGATCAAAAATAATATCAAGAACCAGTGGGTTCATGGTACCAGAGGAAGAAGGCCAGGTACGAAATGAAAATTAAGGAATTAAATGGGCTTTTCTTTGAAGACAGAGTCTTCTTTTGATTCTTATTCCTTCTGAGTTACCACTCCATCTTTATTGGTTTTCTCTCTAAGCTCTTTTCTAACCAAGTTAAATAACAGTATTGGCATTTTTAGGGTAGTGAAACTGTTCTATGTGGTATTATGTTGGTGGATACATGCCATTATATGTGTGTCAAAACCCGTAGAATGTACAACACAAAGAACGAACCTTAATGAAATGGACTTAGTTAAAAATAATATATCAATATTGGTCCAGCAGTTGTTACCAGTGTTTCTCACTTAATGCAAGATGTTTGTAATAGGGGAAGCTGTAGGGGAATGTGGGAGGGAGAGATTGGGAGGAATGGGTATGTGGAGACTATCGGTATTTTTCTGTTCAATTTCCACGTAAAGCTAAAATTGCTCTAAAAAAATAAAGTCTATTTTTAAAGCTTGAGAAAAAAACCAAAACAGTATTGGTTAACCTCTATGGGCCTCAGTTTCTTCATCTGTAAAATGAAGGGACTAGACTACGNAGCCATGTTTGAAGATCAGAATTTTAATATAAATTAGTTTTAATATTAATAAACTACTGAAAATTAGCAGCTGAGAGCAAAGCCTTGCTGTGATAACTTAGACATCTGTGCCTGTGCGGCTAATTACCCTTACAGGTACTAAGCCTCCTGGAAGTGTTTCTTACCTGGTTCCTAAGGTCGTCAATTACTGTGAAGTATCTGCTATAATCGTGATCAAGACCACGGCAGGAACCAGGCCCAAATTTCTCATACCAGCCCTTGATCTTCTGCTCCAGGTCGGCGTTGGCCTCCTCCAGGGCACGCACGTTGTCCAGGTAGGAGGCCAGGCGGTCGTTGAGGTTCTGCATGGTCACCTTCTCATTGCCAGAGAGGAGGCCGTGTTCATTTCCAGTGAAGGCAGCGCAGGAAGCGCTTCCTCCGCCCAGTCCCCCGCTGTAGCTTCCTGCAGAGGAGCTGCCTCCAAAGGCGCAGGTGAAGCCGCTTCCAAACCCTGGCACACTGCCTGCGGTGCCGACCCCAAAGCCGGCTCCCCCGCTGGAGAGCCGCACAGAGCCAGCTCCTCCACAGGAGCCAAGGCGTCTGGATGCGGAAGAAAAGCGCACGCTCATGGTGTTTCGACTGCCCTGCTTGCTCCTGGAGGTAAGCTCTGATGGCAAATGTCCTACTGAGACAGTTTCGTGTACCTTTATATAGACGTTATCAGGGTGTTTCTTGGTGAACTCTGCTACCTATAGCAAAATGGTGTTTGCCAGCTCATCTGAAGTATTCATAATTAGGTACTTTTTTTCTTAAATGAATGCCTTTATCCTAATGTGTCCATTTCTGTAGGTGGATAGTTACCTTGGGGTTATTTGTTATCTCCAAAATGAGAAAGGGAGGAGTATTATCAAGATTATTATAGTGATGCATTTCAAATTTAGCATGAGTAATCCTTCCTGTCTTCCAGGCCTTAGGACTATAAAGTTCCTATAAGAATAAAATAGTGTGACACACAAATTTCTTTTTCCCTTGATCAAACCAATAACTTTGCTTTTTCTCCAGTAAGTGAGCCATCATAGTCATGGTTTTCTATAGATATTAATGATCTTTTTGGGTAGATCAAAAATAATATCAAGAACCAGTGGGTTCATGGTACCAGAGGAAGAAGGCCAGGTACGAAATGAAAATTAAGGAATTAAATGGGCTTTTCTTTGAAGACAGAGTCTTCTTTTGATTCTTATTCCTTCTGAGTTACCACTCCATCTTTATTGGTTTTCTCTCTAAGCTCTTTTCTAACCAAGTTAAATAACAGTATTGGCATTTTTAGGGTAGTGAAACTGTTCTATGTGGTATTATGTTGGTGGATACATGCCATTATACGTGTGTCAAAACCCGTAGAATGTACAACACAAAGAACGAACCTTAATGAAATGGACTTAGTTAAAAATAATATATCAATATTGGTCCAGCAGTTGTTACCAGTGTTCCTCACTTAATGCAAGATGTTTGTAATAGGGGAAGCTGTAGGGGAATGTGGGAGGGAGAGATTGGGAGGAATGGGTATGTGGAGACTATCGGTATTTTTCTGTTCAATTTCCACATAAAGCTAAAATTGCTCTAAAAAAATAAAGTCTATTTTTAAAGCTTGAGAAAAAAACCAAAACAGTATTGGTTAACCTCTATGGGCCTCAGTTTCTTCATCTGTAAAATGAAGGGACTAGACTACAACCTGATATTCCTGTTCTATTTCTGGATTTCTTGTGTTTTTACGTTTCTTCCTTTCATTATTTCTAGAAAAAATTTCCTCATTAATTTCCTCTACTTTTCACTTCCTACTCACCCCTAAATTTTAATCTCATCATTTTACTGAAACTTGTCCCACAAAAATTACTAATTACCCTACATCTCAAATCCAGTCATCATTTTTCATATTTCTTCTCCTACACCCTCTTGGACACATTTGATACTGACCACCTGAGTCTTAACTGAGTCCTAAACAATTGCTTTCAAGAATATAGCTACATCTCTGCTCCTTTTCTTTCTTCCACTCATAGATTCTGAAAGAATGGTCTAAAATGTGTAGTTCTTTACAGTTTTATACTCACGCTTTTTTTCCCCTACCCTCTCTCCCTCAGTGACCTCATCCCTTCTTGTGGCTTTGGCTGTATGTGAATGGTTTCATATTCTCTAATAATGGCTTCTTCCCCATTCTGGAAACATTCCTTACTATGCCCATCAGATATTCCTACTTGGATATTCTGTCATGATTTTCAACTCAGTCACCTTGTCATCACACTTTGTTCTTTGCCATCCTTCTCTGTTATTTGTTGGTAGAATTGCCCTGAGTCATCTCATGATTATTAAGAAAAATTTTAATTGCTCTCATTTTATACCAGCTGTCTCTAGTAATTCACTAGGTACTACTGAATCTACTTCTGTAGTTTCTCTTGAAGAATTTTCTCTTTTCCTTGTCTTTGTCACTATCATTTTCTTTCAGCTCAGTTATTAGAACCTTAATTGGAATTTTGGTTTCAAGTCTTTTTTCTTTCCATCATGGTCAGGAGGGCAAGGTACCAGTCCTGAAGTACCACACCATTCATGTAATTGAAAGAATGTGGGCTGTTGAGTCAGATATGTCAGCATTCACATATCAGTTCTGCCATTTTTTCTAACTGTGGTACTACTGCAAAGTTCATTCTTCCTGAGCCTTGGTTTTTCATTACTAAGATGGAGCCATTACTTGTATTATTCAGAGACTATTGAATGGTAGCTAAATATGTTATGCAATTATGCTTGTCAATGACAGTAGTCAATGAGTTTCTTTCTTCCACTCTCTTTCAGTTTAAATCCATCAACCATAGGCTAGCTGAAGCTTCTCTTGACTTTTCAGACGCTTCTTCTACCTGCCTGACTTGTCCATTCTTTTATTTTATTCCTCCTTTCCCTCTCCTCCATTTTGTTCTTTGCTCCATGCTGTTTTCTCCATTTGAGATTAAGATCTTGAGAGATCTTACATTTGCCAAGAGTTACTGACATCCCTTTCAATTATATAGATTGAAAATGCAGTTGATAAAAATATAAATTTTCATGAGCTAATAAGTGAATTTTCAGAAAAGCAAGCCAGAAAAACATGCTGATCAATCAAGAAATCACTTTAATAAAGCATTAATTTATTGTATTACATAAAATTAGGATAGCAAAAATGTTTTTTTGACTTGTAAGTTTCTGTTATTTGACATGTATCATTATTACCTCTACTATATAAGTAATGAAATGTTTTTAAAGAAAAATATTGATGCTTCAGTACCTCTAGCTGAACTTTTTCCTGAATTTGAGCAAGTAATCCAACATTTTCATTTTACATTAGGCCCTGCAAATTATGCAGCCAACTCTGGTTATTGGTGGATGGCATCACTGACTCGATAGATGTGGATCTGAGTGAACTCCTGGAGTTGGTGATGGACAGGGAGGCCCAGCATGCTGCGATTCATGGGGTCGCAAGGAGTCAGACACGCCTGAACAACTGAACTGAACTGGTTACTGGGGCCTTCTCTTGGGAAGCTGAAAAATCGTAGAGAAAAGAACTCAAGATATAGGTATTAGTGTTTCCCATAAAAGAAACTCACCTGACAATCACCCTGGAATGAAATACACACATGTACACACAGAACTTTCAAATACTTAAGGCCTTCCTCTTGAAAATAAACAGAATTTCAAAGATCACCTTACACTGAAAAAATACCGCAACATGAAAGACAAAGATTCAAAGAAAAAAACAAAAAATAGCACTCTTGAAGCAATCAAAGAAGCTGAAGCAAACTTTTAAAAAGAAAATAATTATAATTAATATCCTTAGAAGTAACAAAAATACTGCATATTTGAAATATGAGTAGAATATCATCAAAGTTGAACTAGAGAGCAAAAGAAAGAGATCTTGGGATTAAAAGCTAACTCCACAAACAAATGTCAACAGAGTGGTTGGAAAATAAACTTTTAAAAATCTCCCCAACAGTAGAACAAAAAGATAAATGAAAAGATTAGAAAATTAAATGCTTAGCCTAAGAAGAATAGTCTTAAGGAGGCCTTCCTGAAATAGAGAAGGGAGAAAGAATGAAGAAATTATTTTATAAAGAACCAAGTTTCTAAATGGGAAGAGACCACCAAGAACTCTGAATAACAAATGAAAAAGACTAACAGCCAGGCATGTGCACAGACTATTTCAGGAAACCGTGGAAGAAAAGACAACATGTATCCAAGGATGAGGAAATCAGAATGGTTTGGGACTTCTAAACAGTCCTGGAAGCCATGATTCCAGTGAAGAAAGCCTTCAAAATTCTAACTGAAAATGATATTCAACCTAAAATTCTCTACTTTGACAATTAATCATGAGTGAGGATGGAATAAAACTATTTTCGGACAGAAAAAGTCTCAAAAAATTTACCTCTCTTGAACTTTGTCAGGAAGTCACTAGAGGGAGAAATGAACAAGAAACAGGAAAGCTTAGGATCCAGAGAATGGGGTTCCAATACAAGAATGCATTGAACAAATTTCCCCGATGGTGTGTACAAGGTAAGTATGACATGTCTATAAGCAAGGGAGCAGGGTCTCTAACAACTGCAAGAGGCCAGGCTTCCCACTTAACTTGCCTTAAATGTAGACAGAGGCAGTGGTGTTCTAAGATACATGAATGATCAAGGAACCCTATCATGTACTTCTATTACATTCCTGTATTAGTCAC
>SJYW01051711.1:8133-23051 GCA_006410735.1 Raphicerus campestris
GTCTGGCTAAATCTCTTATGGGGTCGCTGTTCCTTTCTCCTGGGTCCAGGTGCACACAAGGTTTTCTTTGTGCCTTTCAAGAGTCTCTGCTTCCCCAGGCCTGTGGAAGTTCTGTAATCAAATCCTCCTGACCCTCAAAATCAGATTCCCTAGGGATATTCAGTCCCTTGCTGGATCCCCAGGTTGGGAAGTCTGCTCTGGAGCCTAGAACTTTCAGAGCAGTGTGAGAGCTTCTTTGGTATAACACTTCTCCAATTTGTCAGTCACCTGCCTGATGACTAGTGGGGCTAATGGCAACCCCCTTCAAGAGGACTTAAGCCACACCCTAAGCCTCCCAGGACTATTTTTGCTGGAGCCTCTGTCCACACAGGAGGCCGCTGCTGACTCATGCCTCTGCAGGAGACCCTCAGACACTCAGAGGCAGGTCTGGCTCAGCCTCCTATGTGGGTCACTGCTCTCTTCCCTCAGTCCTGGTGCACACAAGGTTTTCTTTGTGCCCTCCAAGTGTCACAATACAAAAAGGCAAAAGAACAACCCGGGATCATTATTTCAACCAAAAGGAGAAACAAACCCAGATTCCCTGGCCTGGCCAAGCGCTACTGAGTCAGCATTTCTGGAGGAGCCTGAATGTGTCACAAGTGTTTCAGCTGATTCTGATGTTCAGGGAGGCTTGGGAAACCTTGTATGACAGAAATTCCCTTCTTTTCCTCTAACTGCTGGAAAACACGGCACTCTGATTTCCACAGATATGCTCATGAGGCTGACAGGTCAAATGTGCTGTGACCTAAATGAGCACTTAAGAGCCAGCAAAGCACCGATTGATGACAAGCTTTCAATGGTGTTAATTATAGACACGTTTGGTATTGCCAGGTTATTTCATAGAGATGCTTGGCACAATTACAAAATCACCTATTAGGGCACTCCCAAAGTCTGAAGCGTGATGGCTTTTTCTTGGGGCAGTTTTTCATTCTCTCGATGTCTCCTTTGCAGACAGTGAATGAGCCAGGAAATTCTGGGGGCAGTGGAAAAGCAGAGCTGCGAGCCCTCTAGCAATGCTGCTATTTCCTATGCATGCCTGATGAAATGCCCAGTATATCAGGAACGGGGAGAAACCGTGCACACCTCTCCTAATCATGAATCATAAACAGGTGGCAGGCAGAGATGTGTAAAATGAACCTATTGGTGATTTCTCTGGACCATCAGGCGGCCCCATGGACCACTGGGGGTGGTTAGGCTCTGAGTCAGTCTCCCATAGGCTCCCTGTTAATTCAGATTGTGTCCCTGAAATTGTTTTCCACCCAGAAGCCCCAAATTACCTATCACTTTACTCCAAGTTCCATTTGTGGGAATAGTATTCACTTACTAAATACTCATGTATGTTTCACTTACTAAAACCCTCACCCCTCCCTTGCTCCCATTCCCAGGGAAAACATCAGAAACTGAGCTGGAAGACCCACCCACTTCCAGATCAGCTTCCAAACTGTCCACCAACCTTCCAAGCTGGCAGATGCATAGACGTGGCTCTGGGATTTATTGTAGACATCTACCTGGGATGCTGCTCAGCAAATGACTCAGAATTCACTCTGTGGGTGCTTTCAAACCTGGCTCAAGATTAGGATGGCCTGGGAGTTTTACAGAAAATATGCTGATCCCAGGGTCCTCCCGCTAGGAATGATATTTCAATGATCTCTGGTGGGTGCTGTGGAGTCTGTTCTGCAGTCTTCAGTGAGAAGCAGCACCCCCAGTGAACACCTCTGAAGACATTTCTTTCAGCCGTCGGGGAGGCACTTTCTACTAAGCAATGGGTGTGCTTTGTCTTAATGGATGATATGAATCTTCTAAATGGTTTCTTTTCATTTTCATTTCGGTTTCCAGGAAACTCAGATCCAATTTACGACCTAATGCTGGCAACTGGGGAGGCCCGTTCAGCCTGCATGACTGTCTACTAATGTTCTTTCCCTGGTTAGCTCTTTCTACACAAGCTCACTTCCTGCCTCTGGTTTTATTCTGCATTCTTCATCTTTTAAAAATGGTTAAATTTATGTGATTTTAGAATTCTGAAATATTTTATAAATGAGGTAAGGAACATAAAACACAAGTAACTACATCAGTCCTGACAATGTGCTAAGTTCCATTTTCCTCATCTATAAAAATTTAAGAACATTGATTTTGGGACATAACTGTGAGGACCAAGTGAAAGTACTTAGCAAACTGTGACATGCAATGGAGTGTTTGTTTATATTTCAAAAGAAAGCGTGTGTGTGTGTGTGTGTGTGTGTGTGTGTGTGTGCAGGCAAGTAATGCAGCTAACACGTCCTCTGAGCAAGAGAAGCACTTTAAGGTCATACATTACACTGTCCTTTACCAATAGCATGTGAATATTCAAGAAGTAAACAGCCCAATCAGTCAGCTCGGGGCAGAAATGTCATCACTGCAGCCTGTGTGAGTGGAAGTATCTTTTGACAAATAGCTATCAGATATTTCAAATTAATGTCCTTGGTTGGTTTAGCTAAAGGGCAATGAATCCAACTCATCAGGAGTTTGGAGAAGTGATGGAAGTGACAACTGAGGCTGCTTGTCTAGGGGAAAAGATACACACCTAAGACTCAGGATGTGAGGTTAGCACTCAATCCAATGATTGGCAGCCTGACCTCAAACAAATAATTTCCCTTCTGCAAAGTAGGATTAGCACAACCAGGTCCAAGCCTACTGGGAAAGGTGATTTAAGAGCCCCTGGGACTCAGCATCATCATTTGTCATGTAACAATGCTGCTACAACACAAAGGGTCCCAAGATGAGGTGTTGGGGGTATTGGGGGATTCGAGTAGAAAAAGTGTCTGTCAGCCCACTCTCTTTTTTTTAGCATATTACAGTGTCTGCCTTTAGGATACCCTCAACCTCTGATAGCCATTGCTGAGAACATCTACCAACATTCTCCCCACGTTCCATCTGGGGGTGGGGGGTGGCAGAGATCAACAAGCCAGAATGAATGGTCATCTTCTCTGCAGCCTTGACAAAATGGACTCAAGAGAAGTCCACGTTCCGCTTAGACCTGTGGAATCTCTGAAAGTTTGGAGGGCTCCAAACTCATCTCCTATACTTTCCTAAGAGTTGTTTTCCAATAGTGGATAAATTAGAGTAGCATAGTCAGAATGTCTGATAACATTTCTCCTCCACAATACAACCACCATGAATACCATGTTTGCTTTTTGGGGACTTGATCTCTGTTCATCACAAAGAACAATGATCAAAAACACAAGAGCTATTCAGCTATCAAATATCATATGCTATCTTGATATAGCTGTTTTAATATTTAATTATGACTTGGGATTGGGCATAGAATAAGCAGTCTGAAATAAAGAACCCAGTGACCCAGTATTCTAAGCATTTTTCCAATGGAGGTATTCAGAAATGTGACAAAGCCCTAGGTACAAAGAGCCCTGTTGTTGTTATTTACAACTGCAGAAAATAAAAGCATGTACCTTAACTGTCCAACAGCAGAGAGGTAGTTAAGTACACTATACTACAGCCACAAAATGAAAACTTACATCGCAACTGAAATTACATTAATAAAGAGTTTTTTTAAAATGGGATAATGCTTACAATCCAATGTTAAGTGAATATATCAATACAAAATTAAATAAAATACACTGTATGGCCTCAACTATGTAAACATATATAGCAAAAGACCATAAGGAAAGAGAGTAAAGAACTGACAATAATTGTTGCATAGGTATTGCAGTGATTTTATTATACTTCTCTATATTTTTCAACATAATTTTTTTTTTTTTGCTTTCAGAAAAAAAGAAATAAGAAAGAAACGCGTTTTAATGCATGACGAACACATCTGTTTGGGAGGAATACCATAGCCTCTTTAGTCAGAGTAATAACCCGGTGGAGTTACTGCACAGGAACAATATTCAGAGGTGGCCCGGGCAAGGGTGCAGTAATTGTCTGATATGACCATCACCACTAAGGGGTGCCTCTTAGGGGCTGGTTTGAAGGAGACAGGCTGGACACCATTCACTTACATATGCTCACAAACAGGAGTAATGACTATTCACTAGTCAGACTCATGTTTGCTGCTAGAGAGCAAGAAAATATTGTCAGGTAGCCTTTTAAGGAGAAGGAAAAAAAAATGTTTATAGAGTTAGAAAACTAGCATTGTAGGAGTGTAAAACCATATCATGGTACCCAGAAGAAAATCAAACATATGAAAGCCAGTCCAGTTCCTGGAACACTGACATTTCTTATGCCTCCAAGGAGCTTCTGATAGTCCATCCACTCATTTCTCAAAAAAGATTATACAAGACGTGATACACTGTGTATATCTTCAGTATGCAGGCAAAAGCTCTTGGTACCTGGGTACTGTGTGGCATTTTGAGGAATACAAAAGAGTCAGATGGCTGAGTGAGTCTGGACAGTCTCATGGCTGGGACAGAGCACGGACAGCAATGAAAAATATTAAAATGAAGAGAAACAGCCTTTGCATTTTTCAAATTCCAATAGAGAGGTTAACTCATTGTTTTTATTTGGTAATCAGAACATACAAGTACTTATTCATCACTAGATGCTGGGGGAAAAATTATACATGGAGGGACTGTCGGCCTTCATCTGTGCAATAAAGATTTACAATAAACACATAATTTATTGAGAGCAGTTGAGCATATTCTGTTTTACATGAATCCTTGTGACTTATTTTTGCATTTAGAGATGTAATGCTATGGCATTTCAATAGTTTCTTTTAGTACAAATGAGCATCGTGAGGAACAAAACACTCTCTTTAGAATGGATGGTCATTCTCTTGCAAATTTCAACCTGCACTTTATCTTCTAGAAACATATTTCACATCACAGAAGTACATTCTATCGTTGCCATAAAACACGAAGTCCATTTCATCATCCTCACTTTCGGAAGAATTTTCTCAGAACATATCCAGAAATGCCTTCTTGTTCCTAAAAAGAACTACTTATTCAGCATGATTTGGATTGAGGTTCAAGATTTTGATTCTGCTTGCCTCCTTCTTTTGAGTCTTATTAGACATTCCTGATTTTAATCCAGACAATTCCCCCAATAACAGTAGCAAAATCTAAGACTGAGGAGATGAGCTGAGTTATCCATTCATACATGGTCAGTGCCCTAATGAAAAACAAGGTCTACAGACCCATGGTGAGGGCATAACATTCTAAGGAGAAAAACTCTGCACAAAAATTGTGCCCTAGACTGAGGGGAGATAGTAAAATTGTCTTGTTTAGTCACTCAGTCGTGTCTGACTCTTTCGCGACCCCATGGACTATAACCTGCCAGGCTCCTCTGTCCATGGGATTTTCCAGGCAAGATTACTGGAGTTGGGTTGCTAGCCCCTTCTCCAGGGGAATCTTCCTGACCCAGAGGTGGAACTTGCGTTTCCTGCATTGTAGGATTCTTTATCGCTGAGCCACTTTATATTAGCTCAAAGTGAGTCACCTTGCTTTGGGTAATCGATCTCTGATGAGGATTTCTTTTTTCCTGCTTCCTTTCCCTAAACTATTCCTTCTTTCCCATCTGCCCCAACCTCATCCCTGGCCCACAATATGTCCTCATGTGGATTACAATGGAACAAGATCATCTTGGTTTTTCCTTATTTTGTGTTTTTATGTGCTAAAAAGATGCTGCAAGCAGAATGGCTTGCCTGGGCAGAGGCAAAAGAAGGAATTTGCAAAAGGTAGAAAAATAAGGAAGAAAATAAGGGAAAGGTGAAAGAAGGTATGAAAAAGATACAGGGAGGAATCTGGCTGTACAGTGGGCACCAGAGTTGATAAAAACCTAATTGAGCTCTACAAATGAAAACAGGAATTATTTTTTAAAATTTTTTACAGCATATAAAATTGTATAAAAATATCATCAAAGCAAGAAAAAAAGAAAAACAGGAAAACGTGTACAGTTCTATCTCTAGAATCAGTTACTGGACAATACCTATGACTGTAGTTTGTTTTTTTTTTTTTAACCAGAAATCTATGTATATTCGTATATGACTATATTCTGTACCATCACACATATACCCATTCAAAGACAAGGACAGTAGCACACAAATACCTACTTCAAGATAGATCACCACAGAGAAGCAAAGAATATGCCTCCAGGGCAATCTATTTAAAAGTTATTCCATAGCCACTGGGTTTGTCAGTTCAGAAGCCAGCTCCCATGAAGACACACAGGTGTGGTTCAGGAAACGTGACTGAAGCTGACCAGAGCTGACCGCCTCCAAGATGGCACTGACTGGCTTACCGCAGCCAGCATTTTATTCCGAGACTGTGAGATCTCCGCAACAGAGACCCTGAGTGAGGGGAAGGGCCCACACTCCACCCCCTGCTTCTCCTGGTTCAGTGGAGAGCTACCTAGGCTGGGTTCAAGTTAAGTCAGCCACTGTCTTCTGCTTGAGAACAGAGCCAGAATAAATGTCAACTCATTTGAAATATGTCTGCCAATATTTTAAAGAAAAAAAATGGATGAGGTGGAGGAGCATTAATTAAAATAATCAGGAATTAATGTTTAAATTGATGTTATGAATCTTTCAGTGGGGTTTCCCACTGCACTCAGACTCAAACTGTTCAATGTGAAAACAAGCTATTTTTTTTTTATGAAACAATTTTTATTTGTTGTAGGTTTACGAGAGGAGCACCCAGTCTTTGGCAGATGTCCAATAAAAACATGCAGAGGAATTTTTCTCACTTTTCTAAACCTCCCTGAACCCAAATTCACTTATTAGATAAACCCTGTCTAAGGTTCTATAGGCTTGGTTACCAGTTCTAACTCTACTGTCATCTCTGTGCCCACCAGCACTCTTGATGAGAGGAAAACCTTAACAACTGAAATCTGGTCTTGGCGGGTAGTGTGTCTTTTGGTTCTCGGAGGGATATTTTATACAAATACAGTGCTGTTCATTACAATTTTTTCATTAAGTCTATTTTCTTAAATGATAATGAGGCCTTTAATCATGGATCACTGTAAATGAATTATAAATATTGCTTTCCACTTATTCATACAGAGGATCCTATAATATTATTGCAACATTATTTAACATCCAATTTTGCTGTGGCTCAGTACTATGGTGATCATAATGGCAGAGCACTGATTCCCCACATGGCACATATGCAACCTTCTACTCACTTCAAGAAAGCCTATTTTGTATTTCAAATGTTACAACTTGGATTATAAATAAACCCACTGGTAATGGTGTCATCATCCCTTTTGGAAGAGCATTTTCATATAATCCTGTTTTGGCTTGCTTTTAGATTTTTCATTTGTTTGCTTTTCTTAAAGCCAAAGACCATAAAGAAGTTTTAGTTGTTGTTGGTTTTTTTTTTTNCCAGGCAAGATTACTGGAGTTGGGTTGCTAGTCCCTTCTCCAGGGGAATCTTCCTGACCCAGAGGTGGAACTTGCGTTTCCTGCATTGTAGGATTCTTTATCGCTGAGCCACTTTATATTAGCTCAAAGTGAGTCACCTTGCTTTGGGTAATCGATCTCTGATGAGGATTTCTTTTTTCCTGCTTCCTTTCCCTAAACTATTCCTTCTTTCCCATCTGCCCCAACCTCATCCCTGGCCCACAATATGTCCTCATGTGGATTACAATGGAACAAGATCATCTTGGTTTTTCCTTATTTTGTGTTTTTATGTGCTAAAAAGATGCTGCAAGCAGAATGGCTTGCCTGGGCAGAGGCAAAAGAAGGAATTTGCAAAAGGTAGAAAAATAAGGAAGAAAATAAGGGAAAGGTGAAAGAAGGTATACAGGGAGGAATCTGGCTGTACAGTGGGCACCAGAGTTGATAAAAACCTAATTGAGCTCTACAAATGAAAACAGGAATTATTTTTTAAAATTTTTTACAGCATATAAAATTGTATAAAAATATCATCAAAGCAAGAAAAAAACAACAGGAAAACGTGTACAGTTCTATCTCTAGAATCAGTTACTGGACAATACCTATGACTGTAGTTTTTTTTTTTTTACCAGAAATCTATGTATATTCGTATATGACTATATTCTGTACCATCACACATATACCCATTCAAAGACAAGGACAGTAGCACACAAATACCTACTTCAAGATAGATCACCACAGAGAAGCAAAGAATATGCCTCCAGGGCAATCTATTTAAAAGTTATTCCACAGCCATTGGGTTTCTGTCAGTTCAGAAGCCAGCTCCCATGAAGATACACAGGTGTGGTTCAGGAAACGTGACTGAAGCTGAACAGAGCTGACCGCCTCCAAGATGGCACTGACTGGCTTACCGCAGCCAGCATTTTATTCCGAGACTGTGAGATCTCCGCAACAGAGACCCTGAGTGAGGGGAAGGGCCCACACTCCACCCCCTGCTTCTCCTGGTTCAGTGGATAGCTACCTAGGCTGGGTTCAAGTTAAGTCAGCCACTGTCTTCTGCTTGAGAACAGAGCCAGAATAAATGTCAACTCATTTGAAATATGTCTGCCAATATTTTAAAGAAAAAAAATGGATGAGGTGGAAGAGCATTAATTAAAATAATCAGGAATTGATGTTATGAATCTTTCAGTGGGGTTTCCGACTGCACTCAGACTCAAACTGTTCAATGTGAAAACAAGCTATTTTTTTATGAAACAATTTTTATTTGTTGTAGGTTTACTAGAGGAGCACCCAGTCTTTGGCAGATGTCCAATAAAAACATGCAGAGGAATTTTTCTCACTTTTCTAAACCTCCCTGAACCCAAATTCACTTATTAGATAAACCCTGTCTAAGGTTCTATAGGCTTGGTTACCAGTTCTAACTCTACTGTCATCTCTGTGCCCACCAGCACTCTTGATGAGAGGAAAACCTTAACAACTGAAATCTGGTCTTGGCGGGTAGTGTGTCTTTTGGTTCTCGGAGGGATATTTTATACAAATACAGTGCTGTTCATTACAATTTTTTCATTAAGTCTATTTTCTTAAATGATAATGAGGCCTTTAATCATGGATCACTGTAAATGAATTATAAATATTGCTTTCCACTTATTCATACAGAGGATCCTATAATATTATTGCAACATTATTTAACATCCAATTTTGCTGTGGCTCAGTACTATGGTGATCATAATGGCAGAGCACTGATTCCCCACATGGCACATATGCAACCTTCTACTCACTTCAAGAAAGCCTATTTTGTATTTCAAATGTTACAACTTGGATTATAAATAAACCCACTGGTAATGGTGTCATCATCCCTTTTGGAAGAGCATTTTCATATAATCCTGTTTTGGCTTGCTTTTAGATTTTTCATTTGTTTGCTTTTCTTAAAGCCAAAGACCATAAAGAAGTTTTAGTTGTTGTTGGTTTTTTTTTTTCCCATAAATTTGGTTCTGACAATTTTCCCTGGACTACTTTCAATTTCCAGTCCCTTATAAGAAGTTGGGTCACTAGGGTATGTCAGCACACACTTAGAAGATAAGCCTTTAGCAATGCGCCTGACATCTAGAAAACGCTGAATGAATTTTCAGGCAAATGCGAACTTTGTTCGCACTCACAGGTGGCCAGTGGAATTCAGCTAGACAACTCGGCACGTGTTTCCTGAAGGCTGCCTGTGTGCCAGGCACTGCGCTGGGCAATTGCTGCAACTCTCGTCAGGATGTGTGGGGATCGTGGAATCAGAATGAAGTTTACTCCCTGAAACCCCCTTTTTTGGGAAAACACTACTACATACATAGGTTTTAATCTCAGAATCTTCTCTCCTTATGAGAGAAGATTTGGCGCCTTTTTTTCTTTTCCTCTTTACTCCATGGGGAATGTTATGAAATCATTTCTATCATGAAAGTCTCTGCTCAGAAGTTAAGAATAGAAGAAATTACATATACTTCCTATTTATCTATCTAAAGAAAAGTGATCCATGACAGAAGTGATATTAAAAAACCAGTATGCTTACTCCTAAAATATGGATTGGTCTCCATAATTTATCTGTTGTCTCACATTCTGTGATAATCTTGCTCTCTACTTTTTATTTTTCATACTTACTAGAGGCATCATTTCAGGTAGAGAATATGATGCAATGGTTTTAACTCTGAAAATGGCATGAACTGGTGCACTGCATTGTTTTGGCTCTGAGATGTCCAGATATCATCTTATTGTTTAAGCATATCAGGTCCTTAATATGAACCTGTCCGAAATCTTCAAAGGTTTTTCAAAGCTCCAGGAATGAAATGGACAAAGGAAGAAAATCCACTTGAATTTAATGGGTTAGAAATGAACCTCTTGCCTGCTGCCATAAGCAACTAGGGCTTTAGAAAGGTTGGTGTGAATAAAAGCTGGAACAAAGTCCTGCCTATGGATGGGTCATTATGGCACCAAAACCTACCACATCAGCAAAATGTGGCTGTAAAGCTATTTGGTGACATGGGGACCCAAACTTCAGGGGCTGACTCAGGGGCTACATGGCACTTTCCACCCATGAACACATAGAACTGGTGGTCTGTCACTGGTTGGAATGTCCCTAGTACTCTCCCACATACCAATTAATTGTGAACTCAGATGTGTAAGTCTTTGCTTTTTATGTGACCACAGAGTAAGATGTCAAAATCCATGCAATGGAGAAATGCGCATCCCACATTGCTGCTCAACTTGGAGGAAGCTGTCTGTGCCAAAAGAAGGGAAAAGACCACAGAGTAAGCTAGAACTCTGGAAATACTGGTGATACAGGCAATACTGTTGGCTTACCAGCTCCAGTATCAATTTATAGCACAGTAATACATTTTTAAATTATAAAAACAGATAATTTTGCTTTTTTCCTCAATGTCCCTTCAAAACACTGTTTAAGGATTTAAAAATAAGAGTTACATGGAACTAATTTTATCACACTGAGAGTTCCAAGCAGAGTGATATCCTGAATAAAATTCTCTTCCCACTTTTTTCCAGCTAAATTAATGACTTAAAGCAAATGAAAAACATTTCTGTCTTTATTGGTGCTAGAAAAAAATGGCTATATTCCTATTTCGTTTTCAAATATTGTTTAGTCATGTGTGTTAGAGTATAAAAGGGAAGCTGTAGGCATTGTATTTCGACTGGCTGCAAAGCTGTATGTAGAAAAATACAGAATTGAAATGAGGTCAGAGGTTCAAGTTCCAAGGTCAAGAACTGGCATGCACTGGTTGTATTTCATGCCTGTCTAAAACCATCTCAAAGAGCAGTTTGCAAATCAATGTCCCGTGCACTGAATGGAGTTCATAGGCATGTTTTGTTTGGCTAGAACAGTGTTTAAACATTTCCGAATTAGTTGCCAATATTAAAAAAATTTGGAGAGGGTTTATAGAAAATCTTAGATATATTGGCCCCTTATTCCTACTTAATCTCTCAGCTGCCAGCCACTGTCCCGGTGGGGCAGTGCACACTCTCCCCATTCCTCACAGCCCCCACTGCCTCTCTGATACCGAGGCCCCTGACTAACTGCCATTTATCGCAATCACTCTGATCAATTAAGGCTTGTTTCACTCATTTACCTGACCTGCCAGGTTTCTGAGTTGAATGTGTAATCACTTGATTTACTGTGGTCACTGTTAGGAAAAGAGGAGGAACAACAGAAACACCTGTGTTCTAACCAAGCAAAATGTAAATCTGACCTAAGAACCCTGTTCGAATATCTGTACACCACTGTATTCTGTACCATAGAGTTGTCCAAACCTTTCTGTTGGGGAATATTTCAGTGAGACAAAAGGCCTTGTAGACTATATATGCAGTCTCTTTCTTTCTGTCTGAATACCAGCATTTTGCCTTCATACTGAGAGGATTTTTTTGAGTGTCTTTGTGCTTTTTTAATGTGGAAATTAAATTTGCAAAGAGGAATATCCTTAAGCCTATCATCTAGTTCTCTCTGTTCCTCACTCTGATCCTCCTCCATCACTAGCATATTCATGTGATTTCTCCTTAGGAAGGCCTCAAAGATTCCTTTGTGAACTACAACTACACTGTAAGGATCAGTTTTGTCCAAATTACACCATTTAAATCCACAAAATTACTTGATTTGCACTCCACTGGATCTCACATGTAACTTGGTTTCAGGGGGCTGTATCTTTATTCTCTTTCAGGGCTGCATCTACTATCCTTATTTTTGATTTGTGCTACTAATCATCTCCTATCTTGTATTTCTAAAGGCTCACTAGAATGAAAAAAAATATATTGAACATATCTCCCTGATACTAATTCCCTTAGTACTTCCCTGAATAGAAAGAAGAGTGATGAAGTCAAACCACAGATATTCAAAAGAAGAGAACCAGCTAGTGGTAAAAATTTCAGTAACCACATAGTTAGGATACTCAGTGAAAACACTGGGTTTACTACCCGAACAATATGGCCATGAGCTGAAACATTCAGGTTTATATTAATGAATACACACGTAAATTAAGCATCAAATAAAGAAAATCTCCTTTTTTTTATAAAACAAAGAGAATTTCAAATTACACAAATGGAAAGAAAAGCATGAGAACAATTTCTAAGTCTGAAAGGAAACAAGAAAAAAGGATGCTTCTGACTCAGAAAATGAGTAACCAGAGAATGAAATTATAGTCTTATCTGTGATGAAGGCCAGCTTGGCTGCATCCACCATCAGTAACCAGTGCAAAAATAACAATATGTAAAGAAATACAGTGGCAATTCCTGTGTGTGTGGCTTTCTCAGGCCTCTCTCAGCATTTCCAGGATGTCCACTCCCACCAGGCCAGACAGGTGCCTTGAAAGCCAGGGCATTAGCAAAGAATTTCGAGGAAGTCTCCTCATGTTTCTGTGTGTACAAAACTCAGAATTGTGTTGTTTGCTTGGGCTGTGCAGGGGAAGGGGTGTTCCCCCAGAGTTCTAAGACCTCAAACCGGCTCCCAGGAAGTCATCTCCTAGAAGGAGATGGCATGAGAGAAGGCCAAGTGCGGGGGGACTTGTTTCTGAAAGTTGTACAACTTCCCCATATATGGGTCTTTGTGGAAGGAGAATGAAGAAGCTCAGCTAAAATGATGCGAGACATTGGCAGCCTCCCTTATTGTCTATGAGGTGTGTTTTACTCTTCTGAATCTGAAAAAAAGAAACAGAAAAAGAAAAGTGTCAATGCTGCCTTTCCCCCCTTCTCCACCCTTCAGGTCTGAGAAAAAAATCTGAGGGACAAAAAAGGGGAGATCAATTACACATTTCAATACTCGTCATTGCCATGTCCTTTGCAACACAATTGTTCTGTTCATAAAGGACAAATCTTAGTGGAGAATTTTAAACACTGGTTACTTTGAAAGTCTTTAATAATACTTGTCTTAAACTAGAGCATCAAATATTTGGTTCATGCAATATGGATATTAAGACATCTTATTTTGCGATCAGAATGACAATGACTGCCAGATCTGGTTAATTTGCCTCCAAGGTGGGCAGGATTGAAAGAAATCAGATTCACCTAATCCCAATCATTTCCATAAAGCTATGTTCCTCTATCAGGATCCATAGCTATCTGCAGGAAGATGTTTCACACCTGACTAGAGACTCCCTGAAGGCAGGGAAAATATCTTTTTTATCTTTATAACTCTTCTTACATGTAGTGCAATGCCTGACACATAGCATATGCTTAACAAATGCTTTCCTACAAGATTCAAAGTAAGATGAGTTCCAACTGAAATTATTTAGCAAATGGATAAATCACCTGAATTCTCTACTGGACCTAGAGTGAGGTGGTGGAAGATGACAAAGATTTTAACAGGACTCATTAATGGAAATAAAAAATATCGGATTTTTTTCACCTGGTCTACTCTATAACATGCAACCCTCAGTGGACTTGGACAAGATTTCTATAAAGCAAGCAAACAAATATTATTATGGTTGCTTCCCCAAAGTGTTGCATGCTCTGTAAATCAGCATGTCTCACAGTGAGAGAAGGCTCCCTCCTGTGCAAGGTTCCAGAGGGATAGGAGACTGTAAGAGGATAACATCATCATCTCCAGAAATGTTAGGGGTCATTAAAGGACAAGAAAATTTCCCTTTTAACTTTAAAGACAAAGATACTCTCCTAAACAAGACTGAGCTGAAATTAGGTACAAACTAGTCTGGAGACAGGAGACCGCTTTCTGATCTATTGTAATTATGGTCAATTGTCAAATTTTTCAGGGGCCATTGATCCAGGCCTCCTGTGGTTCCTCTTTCTTCATTCTGGTCCTGTGTGTGTTTACTTTCCATTAGCACCTTCATCCACTTGGGAGAAATAATAGAGAAGAGAAAAACTTCTGGCCAACCACTTCACTCTGATTCTAGCAGGACCAGTGAGAGAAGTTGCCAATTGCCTTATGGAAACTTGCCAGTGACAGCAAGAGGTGAAACAAAAGCGGAAATCAAGGATTAGAAATTTTCCAATGTTTCTGATCATTTCTATGAAGTTTGGGCCAAGGGGGAACTGTAAGATAGGACTTACTCCTTAACGCTTTGGCCTTGTCATTATCAGTCTGGGGTCATATGTAATGAGACTCCTTTTATTTTCAGATGGTTATTATAGTTCCAATCACCTCAAGAGATGGGCAGTCCCTCACATATAAAACTCAATTTTGTTATGACAATACAAGGTTAGGTTTAACTTTTTACTAAATAACTGACTGGTTGGAAAGAAGCTAGAGATAGCTGATATGGATCACTGTTACACCCAGTAACCTCCAGTTAGCCAAAATACAAAAGTGATACACTTTCTGTTTCATGCAGTCTTGGTTTGTAGAGGCCCACTGTCCTGAGTGCTACATCTCAGAGATGGAAGAGGTCCATCCAGGGTGTCAGTAGAACCCAAAAGCCCTTGAGAGGAGATCTTCCTCCCTTGGTAATCACTGCTTCCAAGTGATATGCTGAGTAGCTGGCTATGAATCTCTACACTCCCCTCCTCAGCCTTCTGGCCAAGGGATTAGGAAAAGAGTTGGTCAAGAAGTAGCAAAAAGGGG
>SJYW01051711.1:51069-70595 GCA_006410735.1 Raphicerus campestris
ACACAAAACTTACAGGAGTAAATAATAGTTTAATGTCACTTGTTCCTTTATAATCCATCATGAGGATATCTATTATATACCCTCCTTAAAAAGCACATTCACTGAACCTAAAACTATATTAACAACACACTGGTTTGAAATGGATGCTTATAACCAAAAGAGCTAACTGTTCTGATTCACTGTGACTCATCTATGCTAGAGCCATGTGGATGTCACAGGTGTTATACTCCCAGACTTCCAAGTGTATCATCCTCAGTAAAAAGGGACAAAGAGATTTTTTTAAAATTTCACCCCATTTGACCACTTGCAACTCACATACAATGGACTGGTTAATAGTTTCCCCCTAGATCCACCCAAAAAAATTATACTGGGTTTTGGCATCACTTCACTCATAAAACTCTGATTCTTGGGTCAACCTATAGCAAGGTTTCTAAAATTAATTAGAAACTGGCACTGAAGTTTATCAATGAAAAATTGTAAGTAACCAAACCTTTCAGGATCTAATTAGGTATCTTATCTAGATGTATAAAAACAATAAGCATCTAAAAATAATGTTGAAATTCTCTCATTTATCAAGTTTTTGTTGTTTACCTTTGACAAGACATTGCAGTTAGAGGGTTAAAACATTTGGGTTATCACACAACTTGAGAAAATAATGCATAAAATGTGTTGGAAAAGCACATATTTCATGCCTCTTCTTGCTAAACCATAGCATTTATTTACTGTTGATGCTCTGCATCTTGATACATACAAATATATTAAGTAAATGGGTCACAAGAGTTTTTATGGACAAACGGCTAAGGGAAATAGGATATGAATCAGAATGTGTTGTTATGATGATTTCTCTTAGTTGGGACCAGTGTTAGTTGCTCAGTCGTGCCCGACTCTTTGCAACCCCACGGACTGCAGCCCATCAGGCTTCTCGGTCCATGAGACTTTCCAGGCAAGGATACTGGAGTGGGTTGCCATTTCCTTCTCCAGAGGATCTTCTCAACCCAGGGATCAAACCCAGGTTTCCTGCACTGCAGGCAGATTCTTTACCAACTGAGCTACAAGTTGGGACCAAGGGCACTTCAGATGTTTGGTCCTGTAAACTGATGGAAAATAAGGATCCTAGATTCTCATGTTGGAGAAGGCAATGGCACCCCATTCCAGTTCTCTTGCCTGGAAAATCCCATGGACAGAGGAGCCTGGTAGGCTACAGTCCATGGGGTAGCTAAGAGTCAGATACGACTAAGCGACTTCACTTTCATTTTTCACTTTCATGCAGTGGAAAAGAAAATGGAAACCCACTCCAGTGTTCTTGCCTGGAGAATTCCAGGGATGGGGGAGCCTGGTGGGCTGCCATCTATGGGGTCGCACAGAGTCGGACATGACTGAGGCAACTTAGCAGCAGCAGCAGATTCTCATGTGGAAGGAAATTCCTTCATTAAAGAAATAGAGAAGAGGACAATATGGCAGAGGAGTAGGTGGACATGGAGTACATCATGGATGCAACAGGAATACACTTTCAGACAGAAGTGCATGCAGAACACCAGCTGAGAGTGGACAGGAGTAACTGACTAGTGGAAAAGAATATATAAGTGAAGTGAAATCGCTCAGTCATGTCCAACTCTTTGAGACCCCATGGATAGTAGCCTGCACCAGACTCTTCCATCCACAGGATTTTCTAGGCAAGAGCACTGGAGTGAGTTGCCCTTTCCTACTCCAGGGAATCTTACCGACNTGGAAGGGATTGGGGGCAGGAGGAGAAGGGGGCGACAGAGGATGAGATGGCTGGATGGCATCACAGACTCAATGGACGTGAGTCTGAGTAAACTCCTGGAGTCGGTGATGGACAAAGAGGCCTGGCGTGCTGCGATTCATGGGGTCACAAAGAGTCAGACACAACTGAGCAACTGAACTGAACTGAACTGACACACATTCTGAAGTCCTATCCTGAAAGAATTAGCCATTTGACTGTACCTGACTGCAGGTAAGAAAAAGAGGACTGTACTTACTGTACAGAGAGGGAAAGTGGGGCAAGGGGGAAGATAATTCGTTTATACTCAGGCATCAGGTAAAATAATGTATGAATCCGCTCTGAATCTGTGGCAAACTTTGAACATTCAGAATATCCCCAAGTTAAAAGTAATTTTGATAAAAGCTGAAGTTATTAAATTCTGGTTTGCTACAAGAGTACAACATATTATCTGAGCAATAAAAATTCATTTGACAACTAAGTCAGATCAATTTTCTAAGGAAACTCTAGCAAAAAAACAAACAAACTGGGGGTGGTACATTTCAGAAACAAGTCTGTTTGGGCTTAACTACAGCTGACAATAGGCAATTAATGTTTAACTTAAAGAATGGTAGCTTTTATGACATCACAATCAGATCTAATACAATTCCTTTCCTTGCAGCAACTGTTTCAGTGAATTGTTCTGAAATGGTCTACAACCTTACTCTACTCCCATCTCTCCCTCACATCTCTGAAATATCTGACATTGATGTGATCAGCCATCAGCATTCAGCGCTAGTACTCCAAATAAGTAGACTAAAACAAGTAAACACATATATAAAGAAGAAAAAATAAACTTACAGGAGATACACCTGTTCCACTGTAATCTGATCCCCTTATATTTTCAGGGTGAAGTATTAATATACATTAAATCTTTCCTACTATGAGACAAAGCAGGTGATAGAACAATTAATCTGTATATGATAACAGGTTCCAGAGATGACATATATGCAAAGAATGAACTTTGGGGGGTTTAGATTTAACATCCTAGGCTTCTAGACTAGTAGAAAGCAAATGCTGTAGTTCAATCTCATTTCCTTCTACTTTTCAGTTCACACTATGTATGGTGATGTGATCATTATGAGAATGGCCCAAAACAAGGAGCTTAAGAGTTAAGGCAGCACAGAACCCTCATGATCCATAAATTATTAATGCATTCCTCCTGAGAGCTAATTCTATCCCACATTGAATGTCTGTGTAGTCTTGGAGAAATACATTGATTTCTTCATTTTATTTGCTTTTCTAAATTATGATACTATTGGCTCTTGCTTAAAAGTGGTATTGGGCTAATTATCTCTTAATGTAATTCTCTGAAATGCCTACCTAAACTACCTACAGAGAAAGAAAGAAAGAAAAGGAGAGAAACTAAGTTAAAAAAGACAATCAACATACTAGATTAGTTTTGAATAGTCAACTTTTAATAATATGTAAGCACAACATAAAGGTACTCCTAGCCACTTCAGGACTCAGAAGATGTTTCTATGCTACCTTTCGAAAATTGTTAACCAAAGTGCTTCAGCTGACAGAAAAATTCAGTCAATATTAAAAACTCAAAATGAAGAAATCATGTTAATAATGTGCAAAAATACTAGTAAATCATGAAGCGAAGTGAAGTCGCTCAGTTGTGTCCGACTCTTTGCGACCTCATAGACTGTAGTCTATCAGGCTCCTCTGTCCATGGGATTTTCCAAGCTAGAGTGCTAGAGTGGACTGCCATTTCCTTCTCCAGCGGATTTCCCAACCCAGGAAATCATAGTGTTAAATAAAAGTAACTGTAAAGTTGGATATAAAACTTGATCCAATCATTTAAAATAATATTAAAGGATAAGTTAATTATAACTCTTCTTATGACATGTTGTGTCCGACTCTTTGTGACTCCATGGGCTGCAGCCTGCCAGGCTCCTCTGTCCATAGGATTCTCCAGGCAAGAATACTTAAGTGGGTTGCATTCCCTTCTTCAGGGGATCTTCCCAACCCAGGATTGAACTAGGGCCTCCTGTACTACGGGCAGATCCTTTACCATCTGAACCACCAAGGAATTATAAAATAGTAATTTACTTACAATTTACTTATAATCACCTAGGTTGAAAATCTTATATTATTTCAATAAAAACTGAGTGACAATGGAGGAAATTTTTAAAAATTCAATAAACTTCTCAGCATTTGCAAAGAAGTACTGTTATATACTATTTCATATATACATTGACAGAGACATAATTCAATAAAAATATAAAGCTAATCTCTGGCAAAATAAAAATAAGATGTATTTTGAAAGACTATAAACAAAGTTAAAAGACATAGGACAAACTGACTGACTAACTAACTGGATAGAGGTAGGATAGAAATTGCAAGACAGTTTGTCAACTGAAGAATTGCTATCCTTAATATACAAAGAGTTATCATGAATCAATAATAATGTAAACATCCTCAAGAGTAAAATAGTGAGAAAAAATATAAAGAAATGGCACTCTCACTACACTTCTACTGAAGGTGAACACCTAGTTAAAAAAAAACCTCTCCAGAAACAAATTTGATAACATATATCAAGAGCTTTAGAATTTTTCACCTACTTTGAGAGAGAAATCCAATATTTAGAAATTTATTCTAGATAAATGATCAGATGGGAGCTCAAGGTTTCTGAATTTGGATGCTCATAACAATGTTATATACAATAATGAAGAATTGGAAACTAACATGCTCAGTAACAGAGGAATGGTGCAACTATGGAGAAGGAAATGGCAACCCACTCCAGTGTTCTTGCCTGGAGAATCCCAGGGACGGGGGAGCCTGGTGGGCTGCCGTCTATGGGGTCATACAGAGTTGGACACACTGAAGCGACTTAGCAGCAGCAGCCATATAAATCATACTTTCTAAGAATAGTCAGTATAAGAATAAAATCTTCAAAACAGAGAAGGAAAATATAATATTACACTATGATCTCAATTTAAGGGAAAATGTCTACTTATAAATATGTACAAAAGGGGGCTTCCCAGGTGGCTCAGTGGTAAAGAATCTGCCAACACAGGAGACACAGGTTCAATCTCTGGGTCAAGAAGATCCTCTGGAGGAGAAAATTGCAACTCACTCCAGTATTCTTGCCTGGAAAATCCCATGGACAGAGGAGCCTGGCAGGCTACAGGCTGGCATGAATCACAAAGGACTGGATAAGACTGAGCAACAGAGCATGAGCACGGTACACAGGAAATCAAAATTTTAAAACTTACATCAGAATTTCAACAATAGTTACATTTTGCTGGAATGAGTGACTTTTATTTTATTCTTTGTATATTTTGTTTATATTTCAGCACTGTAACCTAGACATCTATTATTCTTATACCAGAAAAACATGTTTAAAAAGTATTAAATTCTGAATGGAAACTGGTCAATATTGATAAGACTTGCAAATTGTTACACCTACATATCTTTGTATGGGAATAATGAGTTTCAGTCCCAAGAGCTGTAAAAAAATATATATTGATTCAATCTTTCCTAACAACTATGTGTTCTGGCCTAGCTAGCTAGATTGATTAAAAAACTAGAGGCTTGAATTTAATTCCATTTCTGATCAATTTAATAACAACATATATTCAAGTGCCCCAATGCAGGGCAGCCTTAGCTGAAATCAGGATTTTCTGGTAAAAAAGAATCATGAACAAAACATTCTGGGATAGTATAGCACAAACCAATCACCAACAGAAAAACAGATGCAAACTGAATTTTCTACACCAGCCAACCAGTCAACAGCATTATTGGGAGGCAGATAATGTTATAAAATATTAATTATACATTGGCATTTTGACCCTCGCCTTCTTAACTTTGCATTTAAACTTTCTTTTCCAATTTTTCAAAATAAGAGCTACCATTTATCAGGAACTAACCAGGTGCAGGCTCTGTTCTCATTCTTTACTTATATAATTTCTGTTTTTTGCACCACCTCTGTGGTGTCTATTATTATCCCCCAAAGGAAGTTTTCTCAAAGAATCTGCACAGATTTGCCAAAGAGCACATGGCAAGTAGGGATTCAATTCTCCCTTTTCCCAACTAACTTTTGCTTTGATACCCAAACTGTCCTCCTACAAAAACATACATAAAGCCTGGAGGCTGTGCCTTTGTCAATCCCTTTTGCATTGTTCCCACTTCATGCTCAACCCCAGACATCCTTCAAATCCTAGTTAGACACAAGAAGCCTTCCCAAGCACCTCATCCAGGCTAGGGACAAGCTTATCTCTATTAGCATGCCTCACATATTTTAACACTATTAGTGTTAATTTGGGGCTTCCCTGGTGATTTAGATGTTAAAGAATCTGCCTGTACACAGGAGACCTGGGTTCGATCCCTGGGTCAGGAAGATCCCCTGGAGCAGGAATGGCTACACACTCCAGTATTCTTGCCTAGAGAATCCCAAGGACAGAGGAGCCTGGCAGGGTCCATGGGGTCACAAAGAGTCAGACATTACTGGGCAACAAACACTTTCACTACTTTTTCAGTGTTTATTTACCTGTTCTTTTTAAAGGACCAATTTTCTTCTAGAAAAGAAACTGTCTAATGCTCTCCCAAGTGATTAGTTTCAGAAGGTAATTTTAGTAAGCCAGATAATTGCAAACAAATTATTTTGAAATACCACTTTCAATTGTGTGTTGTCAGGAGTTGAATTTTCAAGTGTAATGAGTGTAATTGATTATAAGAGATTGCTTTCTCAAAATGATGCAGTAGCTGCCATTGCTGGTTGCAAAGCCTGCCAACAGGGAGGATTTCAATGTTTAAAGCATCCTAATGGACTGTGAGATGCCACACTTAATATATCGAAGAAGAGCTGGCTTCTTCTCCATAGCTCAGGACGCAAGCTCAGGACGTCCCCAGATGGTAAGGACCCAACTATGCCTTAAAAGAATTGCAAATATAAATACTTTGCCCCACCTGAACTGAGAAGTCACTTGGACAGGACACAGTGTTGGCCTTTGAATAACTCCAGCAGTGTGATCTTATCTCTTCTCTTTCAACACTGGAAGCTGCTGCTGCTGCTAAGTCATTTTAATCGTGTCTGACTGTGTGTGACCCCATAGACGGCGGCCCACCAGGCTCCTCTATCCCTGGGATTCTCCAGGCAAGAACATCGGAGTGGGTTGCCATTTCCTTCTCCAATGCATGAAAGTGAAAAGTGAAAGTGAACTCGCTCAGTCGTGTCCGACTCTTAGTGACCCCATGGACTATAGCCCAACAGGCTCCTCCATCCATGGGATTTTCCAGGCAAGAATACTGGAGAGGGTCCCATTGCCTTCTCCGAACACTGGAAGCAGCACCTCCGATATTTGAGGAACAAGACCTACTCCTACCCTTCTCCCTTGGGCAGACACTGGGAATATAAAAGTGTGGAATGCTATGACCGGGGATAAAACTTTGCTTGCCTGTTATAAAAGTCCGGGGCTCAAGGTCAGTGGCTGCTGGTGAGGAGTACAGGGTTCCACTGAACTCCCATTCCTACTTGGAAAGAAATACTGTGCTAATGCCTCCCTGTCCCCACCCAGACTTTGAGCTTTGAGAACAAGGATGCCTGAAATTCACCTCGGTGAATAAAACACAGTACAGAACTTGGCATACAGTAGGCATGCAATAGATGCTGGCAAAAACTGACTGCTGTTGAAGGTGTACCTCCACAAAACCCACTGAGATTAGCCTCCTGGCTCTAGAACTCTAGAATCATCCACTCTAGAATTGTCTCTAGAATTGTCTCTAGAATCAGGCATCATAGCTTCATGAGACTTACCACAGCGATGTGTTCCTACGTAGACTATAGTATAAACATGTCATATGTGCGAATCATGGAGCACATGCTCAGTAAGCACAAACATTCAAATTAATTCTGACTTTCAAAAAACAAAGAGATTTCAGTCCTTTTTTGTTCATAGTACCAAGAGTGACGACTTTTCTTTGAATTTCTGTTTACCTGTAAGTTACCTTCATCTCAGAAGGTCATAATAACTGAAGGGAAATTGAAAACATGAAGATAAAAATGCATGTAAGGAGATTAAAGCTTTTTCTATCCCATTGTAATGGCCAAAGTGGATAAAAGGAGTTAAAGCCCTGATAAATGTGCCACATGTCATAAAATAAGAATGACAAGATGGAGTAGCAGAGACCAAGAAATAGGAGGAACACCTGTCCTCTGTACAGTCTTCATTTTGAGAAGTATCTGGACATATAGCACAAAGGTCATTCCACCAGGTGGCTTGGAAGTCAACCTCATTCTCTCATGCACTAAGTATTAGATATAATAAAGAGCAAAAGATGGTCTCTCCTAACATTCAGCAATTTGAATATATACCCTGAGTTTGTGCTTCATTTTCAATACTTCTAAATCAGGGGTGGCAACATCTTGCTTTTTGAGTGGGTCTGAGTGGTATGAACAAGATTCCCCATCAGCACCTTACCTTTGGGCACCTTGGCCCTCCATCTCTCCCGGTTAATGTGCACCACCTCAGTCCAAGTGGCTTTAAAACCCTTATAGTCAACAGGGATGACAGGGTTGTTGATTGGGGCACTTCCTTCTGAGCCAGAGCTCTTGACACCTGATCGCTTTGCATCTGTTGAACTGATGTTGTTCAAACTGGAGGATGAAAAAAAAAACAACAACACAAAAAGAGGGTGAGAGTTTGAAAATATGTGCTGATAAGCAAGCCTAAGAGAAGAATGGTGAACACGCATCAAGTTACCGTTGTGAAATTCCCGGGGCCTGAGGTTTGTCATTTCTATTTTCGATATGCAACAGCTGGGAAATTCTCCATTTTCAGCAGAAAAAAAAAAGTCCAGATTTTAGTCTCATGAGTATTGATAGTTCCAAAGGTCCCCATATTTCAAATGTTCTTTTTCCATATGACTAGATTCCTCACACATGAATTCTTTCTTTGACTTCCTGAAATTAACCCATTTAAACTTGACTTCCATTGGTGCCACAGTTTGCCTACCTTCCTTCACATTGACTACATTTCCAAGTCACTTAGACACTTGGTCCTTTCTCTCTAGCTCCATCTCCTCCTGTACTCAAGAAACTCTGATCCCAGGATACCCAAGGCTAGAATAAGGGGACTTCCTCTTGTACCCGGGGAAAGGTAGAGAGGCATGGAGACTGTGAGAGATCAGTCATGCATAAGACTTGTTTTTTAATATAATACCACTGGAGGGGGTCTCCTTGGTGGCTCAGTGGTAAAGAATTCGCCTGCCAATGCAGGAACCGTGAGTTTGATCCCTGGTCCAGGAAGATCCCACATGCCTCAGGGCAAATGCTACAACTATTGAGCCTGTGCTCTGCAGTGTGGGAATGGCAACTACTGAGCCCTGAGGTGCAACTACTAAAGCCCAAATGCCCTAGAGCCCGTGCTCTGCAAGAAGAGAAGGCACTGCAATAAGAAGCCCATGCAGGGCAACGAAGAGTAGCGCCTGCTCACTGCAACTAGAGAAAATCCATTCAGCAACAAAGACTCAACAGCCAAAAATACATAAATAAATAAAATTACAAAAATATATAATACCACTTGAAGCTTCAAAGAGGCAACTTTAGGAAATACAGAAATAAATAAATATATATATATATACACACACACATATATATAACATAGTGCCATCCTCCTGGGAAACTTGACTTTCTTGAAGGTGTACTTATTTTAAATTAACTTTTATTGGAATACAGCTCTTTACAATGTTGTGGTAGTTTCTACGGTACAGCAAAGTGAATCAGCTATATGTACACATATATCCCTCTTTTTTGGATTCCCTTCCCATTGAGGTGACCACAGTGCCTAAAGTATCACACATTTCCAGGGAACCACAAATACAAATCCAGTGAATGACAGCCAAGACTAACTAGATAAGTAGAGCAGATCGCAGCCCAGTGCTGGCAGAGTTGTGGAGGTGTGGGACTCAGGCAGCGGGCTTCTGACCTCTTTGTCAGCAGCCCTGACTAGGTCCCTTCACCTTAAGCATTCCTGGGTTCCCTCTGTCCTAATCTTGTCCTTCTTCCTCTCATTGCTCTTCTATTCTTTTTCTTCTTCATTCCATTTCTCTCCTTTATCAGGGCCCAAGGTTTTGATGGATGACGAGGAGGGGATAGCAGCACTAGTGGTTAACACGACCATTTAATACTAGTGAACACTGAGTGTTGGCATTATGGTAGCTGCCACTTCCTCCGTGCTGGNAGCCATGAAATTAGAAGATGCTTACTCCTTAGAAGAAAAGTTATGAGCAACCTAGATAGTATATTCAAAAGCAGAGACATTACTTTGCCAACAAAGGTCCATTTAGTCAAGGCTATGGTTTTTCCTGTGGTCATGTATGGATGACCATACATGTGAGAGCTGGACTGTGAAGAAGGCTGAGCACCAAAGAATTGATGCTTTTGAACTGTGGTGTGGGAGAAGATTCTTGCGAGTCCCTTGGACTGCAAGGAGATCCAACCAGTCCATTCTGAAGGAGATCAATCTTTGGAAGGAATGATGCTAAAGCTGAAACTCCAGTACTTTGGCCACCTCATGCGAAGAGTTGACTCATTGGAAAATACTTTGATGCTGGAAGGGATTGGGGGCAGGAGGAGAAGGGGGCGACAGAGGATGAGATGGCTGGATGGCATCACAGACTCAATGGACGTGAGTCTGAGTGAACTCCTGGAGTCGGTGATGGACAAAGAGGCCTGGCGTGCTGCGATTCATGGGGTCACAAAGAGTCAGACACAACTGAGCAACTGAACTGAACTGAACTGACACACATTCTGAAGTCCTATCCTGAAAGAATTAGCCATTTGACTGTACCTGACTGCAGGTAAGAAAAAGAGGACTGTACTTACTGTACAGAGAGGGAAAGTGGGGCAAGGGGGAAGATAATTCGTTTATACTCAGGCATCAGGTAAAATAATGTATGAATCCGCTCTGAATCTGTGGCAAACTTTGAACATTCAGAATATCCCCAAGTTAAAAGTAATTTTGATAAAAGCTGAAGTTATTAAATTCTGGTTTGCTACAAGAGTACAACATATTATCTGAGCAATAAAAATTCATTTGACAACTAAGTCAGACCAATTTTCTAAGGAAACTCTAGCAAAAAAACAAACAAACTGGGGGTGGTACATTTCAGAAACAAGTCTGTTTGGGCTTAACTACAGCTGACAATAGGCAATTAATGTTTAACTTAAAGAATGGTAGCTTTTATGACATCACAATCAGATCTAATACAATTCCTTTCCTTGCAGCAACTGTTTCAGTGAATTGTTCTGAAATGGTCTACAACCTTACTCTACTCCCATCTCTCCCTCACATCTCTGAAATATCTGACATTGATGTGATCAGCCATCAGCATTCAGCGCTAGTACTCCAAATAAGTAGACTAAAACAAGTAAACACATATATAAAGAAGAAAAAATAAACTTACAGGAGATACACCTGTTCCACTGTAATCTGATCCCCTTATATTTTCAGGGTGAAGTATTAATATACATTAAATCTTTCCTACTATGAGACAAAGCAGGTGATAGAACAATTAATCTGTATATGATAACAGGTTCCAGAGATGACATATATGCAAAGAATGAACTTTGGGGGGTTTAGATTTAACATCCTAGGCTTCTAGACTAGTAGAAAGCAAATGCTGTAGTTCAATCTCATTTCCTTCTACTTTTCAGTTCACACTATGTATGGTGATGTGATCATTATGAGAATGGCCCAAAACAAGGAGCTTAAGAGTTAAGGCAGCACAGAACCCTCATGATCCATAAATTATTAATGCATTCCTCCTGAGAGCTAATTCTATCCCACATTGAATGTCTGTGTAGTCTTGGAGAAATACATTGATTTCTTCATTTTATTTGCTTTTCTAAATTATGATACTATTGGCTCTTGCTTAAAAGTGGTATTGGGCTAATTATCTCTTAATGTAATTCTCTGAAATGCCTACCTAAACTACCTACAGAGAAAGAAAGAAAGAAAAGGAGAGAAACTAAGTTAAAAAAGACAATCAACATACTAGATTAGTTTTGAATAGTCAACTTTTAATAATATGTAAGCACAACATAAAGGTACTCCTAGCCACTTCAGGACTCAGAAGATGTTTCTATGCTACCTTTCGAAAATTGTTAACCAAAGTGCTTCAGCTGACAGAAAAATTCAGTCAATATTAAAAACTCAAAATGAAGAAATCATGTTAATAATGTGCAAAAATACTAGTAAATCATGAAGCGAAGTGAAGTCGCTCAGTTGTGTCCGACTCTTTGCGACCTCATAGACTGTAGTCTATCAGGCTCCTCTGTCCATGGGATTTTCCAAGCTAGAGTGCTAGAGTGGACTGCCATTTCCTTCTCCAGTGGATTTCCCAACCCAGGAAATCATAGTGTTAAATAAAAGTAACTGTAAAGTTGGATATAAAACTTGATCCAATCATTTAAAATAATATTAAAGGATAAGTTAATTATAACTCTTCTTATGACATGTTGTGTCCGACTCTTTGTGACTCCATGGGCTGCAGCCTGCCAGGCTCCTCTGTCCATAGGATTCTCCAGGCAAGAATACTTAAGTGGGTTGCATTCCCTTCTTCAGGGGATCTTCCCAACCCAGGATTGAACTAGGGCCTCCTGTACTACGGGCAGATCCTTTACCATCTGAACCACCAAGGAATTATAAAATAGTAATTTACTTACAATTTACTTATAATCACCTAGGTTGAAAATCTTATATTATTTCAATAAAAACTGAGTGACAATGGAGGAAATTTTTAAAAATTCAATAAACTTCTCAGCATTTGCAAAGAAGTACTGTTATATACTATTTCATATATACATTGACAGAGACATAATTCAATAAAAATATAAAGCTAATCTCTGGCAAAATAAAAATAAGATGTATTTTGAAAGACTATAAACAAAGTTAAAAGACATAGGACAAACTGACTGACTAACTAACTGGATAGAGGTAGGATAGAAATTGCAAGACAGTTTGTCAACTGAAGAATTGCTATCCTTAATATACAAAGAGTTATCATGAATCAATAATAATGTAAACATCCTCAAGAGTAAAATAGTGAGAAAAAATATAAAGAAATGGCACTCTCACTACACTTCTACTGAAGGTGAACACCTAGTTAAAAAAAAACCTCTCCAGAAACAAATTTGATAACATATATCAAGAGCTTTAGAATTTTTCACCTACTTTGAGAGAGAAATCCAATATTTAGAAATTTATTCTAGATAAATGATCAGATGGGAGCTCAAGGTTTCTGAATTTGGATGCTCATAACAATGTTATATACAATAATGAAGAATTGGAAACTAACATGCTCAGTAACAGAGGAATGGTGCAACTATGGAGAAGGAAATGGCAACCCACTCCAGTGTTCTTGCCTGGAGAATCCCAGGGACGGGGGAGCCTGGTGGGCTGCCGTCTATGGGGTCATACAGAGTTGGACACACTGAAGTGACTTAGCAGCAGCAGCCATATAAATCATACTTTCTAAGAATAGTCAGTATAAGAATAAAATCTTCAAAACAGAGAAGGAAAATATAATATTACACTATGATCTCAATTTAAGGGAAAATGTCTACTTATAAATATGTACAAAAGGGGGCTTCCCAGGTGGCTCAGTGGTAAAGAATCTGCCAACACAGGAGACACAGGTTCAATCTCTGGGTCAAGAAGATCCTCTGGAGGAGAAAATTGCAACTCACTCCAGTATTCTTGCCTGGAAAATCCCATGGACAGAGGAGCCTGGCAGGCTACAGGCTGGCATGAATCACAAAGGACTGGATAAGACTGAGCAACAGAGCATGAGCACGGTACACAGGAAATCAAAATTTTAAAACTTACATCAGAATTTCAACAATAGTTACATTTTGCTGGAATGAGTGACTTTTATTTTATTCTTTGTATATTTTGTTTATATTTCAGCACTGTAACCTAGACATCTATTATTCTTATACCAGAAAAACATGTTTAAAAAGTATTAAATTCTGAATGGAAACTGGTCAATATTGATAAGACTTGCAAATTGTTACACCTACATATCTTTGTATGGGAATAATGAGTTTCAGTCCCAAGAGCTGTAAAAAAATATATATTGATTCAATCTTTCCTAACAACTATGTGTTCTGGCCTAGCTAGCTAGATTGATTAAAAAACTAGAGGCTTGAATTTAATTCCATTTCTGATCAATTTAATAACAACATATATTCAAGTGCCCCAATGCAGGGCAGCCTTAGCTGAAATCAGGATTTTCTGGTAAAAAAGAATCATGAACAAAACATTCTGGGATAGTATAGCACAAACCAATCACCAACAGAAAAACAGATGCAAACTGAATTTTCTACACCAGCCAACCAGTCAACAGCATTATTGGGAGGCAGATAATGTTATAAAATATTAATTATACATTGGCATTTTGACCCTCGCCTTCTTAACTTTGCATTTAAACTTTCTTTTCCAATTTTTCAAAATAAGAGCTACCATTTATCAGGAACTAACCAGGTGCAGGCTCTGTTCTCATTCTTTACTTATATAATTTCTGTTTTTTGCACCACCTCTGTGGTGTCTATTATTATCCCCCAAAGGAAGTTTTCTCAAAGAATCTGCACAGATTTGCCAAAGAGCACATGGCAAGTAGGGATTCAATTCTCCCTTTTCCCAACTAACTTTTGCTTTGATACCCAAACTGTCCTCCTACAAAAACATACATAAAGCCTGGAGGCTGTGCCTTTGTCAATCCCTTTTGCATTGTTCCCACTTCATGCTCAACCCCAGACATCCTTCAAATCCTAGTTAGACACAAGAAGCCTTCCCAAGCACCTCATCCAGGCTAGGGACAAGCTTATCTCTATTAGCATGCCTCACATATTTTAACACTATTAGTGTTAATTTGGGGCTTCCCTGGTGATTTAGATGTTAAAGAATCTGCCTGTACACAGGAGACCTGGGTTCGATCCCTGGGTCAGGAAGATCCCCTGGAGCAGGAATGGCCACACACTCCAGTATTCTTGCCTAGAGAATCCCAAGGACAGAGGAGCCTGGCAGGGTCCATGGGGTCACAAAGAGTCAGACATTACTGGGCAACAAACACTTTCACTACTTTTTCAGTGTTTATTTACCTGTTCTTTTTAAAGGACCAATTTTCTTCTAGAAAAGAAACTGTCTAATGCTCTCCCAAGTGATTAGTTTCAGAAGGTAATTTTAGTAAGCCAGATAATTGCAAACAAATTATTTTGAAATACCACTTTCAATTGTGTGTTGTCAGGAGTTGAATTTTCAAGTGTAATGAGTGTAATTGATTATAAGAGATTGCTTTCTCAAAATGATGCAGTAGCTGCCATTGCTGGTTGCAAAGCCTGCCAACAGGGAGGATTTCAATGTTTAAAGCATCCTAATGGACTGTGAGATGCCACACTTAATATATCGAAGAAGAGCTGGCTTCTTCTCCATAGCTCAGGACGCAAGCTCAGGACGTCCCCAGATGGTAAGGACCCAACTATGCCTTAAAAGAATTGCAAATATAAATACTTTGCCCCACCTGAACTGAGAAGTCACTTGGACAGGACACAGTGTTGGCCTTTGAATAACTCCAGCAGTGTGATCTTATCTCTTCTCTTTCAACACTGGAAGCTGCTGCTGCTGCTAAGTCATTTTAATCGTGTCTGACTGTGTGTGACCCCATAGACGGCGGCCCACCAGGCTCCTCTATCCCTGGGATTCTCCAGGCAAGAACATCGGAGTGGGTTGCCATTTCCTTCTCCAATGCATGAAAGTGAAAAGTGAAAGTGAACTCGCTCAGTCGTGTCCGACTCTTAGTGACCCCATGGACTATAGCCCAACAGGCTCCTCCATCCATGGGATTTTCCAGGCAAGAATACTGGAGAGGGTCCCATTGCCTTCTCCGAACACTGGAAGCAGCACCTCCGATATTTGAGGAACAAGACCTACTCCTACCCTTCTCCCTTGGGCAGACACTGGGAATATAAAAGTGTGGAATGCTATGACCGGGGATAAAACTTTGCTTGCCTGTTATAAAAGTTCGGGGCTCAAGGTCAGTGGCTGCTGGTGAGGAGTACAGGGTTCCACTGAACTCCCATTCCTACTTGGAAAGAAATACTGTGCTAATGCCTCCCTGTCCCCACCCAGGAGACTTTGAGCTTTGAGAACAAGGATGCCTGAAATTCACCTCGGTGAATAAAACACAGTACAGAGCTTGGCATACAGTAGGCATGCAATAGATGCTGGCAAAAACTGACTGCTGTTGAAGGTGTACCTCCACAAAACCCACTGAGATTAGCCTCCTGGCTCTAGAACTCTAGAATCATCCACTCTAGAATTGTCTCTAGAATCAGGCATCATAGCTTCATGAGACTTACCACAGCGATGTGTTCCTACGTAGACTATAGTATAAACATGTCATATGTGCGAATCATGGAGCACATGCTCAGTAAGCACAAACATTCAAATTAATTCTGACTTTCAAAAAACAAAGAGATTTCAGTCCTTTTTTGTTCATAGTACCAAGAGTGACGACTTTTCTTTGAATTTCTGTTTACCTGTAAGTTACCTTCATCTCAGAAGGTCATAATAACTGAAGGGAAATTGAAAACATGAAGATAAAAATGCATGTAAGGAGATTAAAGCTTTTTCTATCCCATTGTAATGGCCAAAGTAGATAAAAGGAGTTAAAGGCCTGATAAATGTGCTACATGTCATAAAATAAGAATGACAAGATGGCGTAGCAGAGACCAAGAAATAGGAGGAACACCTGTCCTCTGTACAGTCTTCATTTTGAGAAGTATCTGGACATATAGCACAAAGGTCATTCCACCAGGTGGCTTGGAAGTCAACCTCATTCTCTCATGCACTAAGTATTAGATATAATAAAGAGCAAAAGATGGTCTCTCCTAACATTCAGCAATTTGAATATATACCCTGAGTTTGTGCTTCATTTTCAATACTTCTAAATCAGGGGTGGCAACATCTTGCTTTTTGAGTGGGTCTGAGTGGTATGAACAAGATTCCCCATCAGCACCTTACCTTTGGGCACCTTGGCCCTCCATCTCTCCCGGTTAATGTGCACCACCTCAGTCCAAGTGGCTTTAAAACCCTTATAGTCAACAGGGATGACAGGGTTGTTGATTGGGGCACTTCCTTCTGAGCCAGAGCTCTTGACACCTGATCGCTTTGCATCTGTTGAACTGATGTTGTTCAAACTGGAGGATGAAAAAAAAAACAACAACACAAAAAGAGGGTGAGAGTTTGAAAATATGTGCTGATAAGCAAGCCTAAGAGAAGAATGGTGAACACGCATCAAGTTACCGTTGTGAAATTCCCGGGGCCTGAGGTTTGTCATTTCTATTTTCGATATGCAACAGCTGGGAAATTCTCCATTTTCAGCAGAAAAAAAAAAGTCCAGATTTTAGTCTCATGAGTATTGATAGTTCCAAAGGTCCCCATATTTCAAATGTTCTTTTTCCATATGACTAGATTCCTCACACATGAATTCTTTCTTTGACTTCCTGAAATTAACCCATTTAAACTTGACTTCCATTGGTGCCACAGTTTGCCTACCTTCCTTCACATTGACTACATTTCCAAGTCACTTAGACACTTGGTCCTTTCTCTCTAGCTCCATCTCCTCCTGTACTCAAGAAACTCTGATCCCAGGATACCCAAGGCTAGAATAAGGGGACTTCCTCTTGTACCCGGGGAAAGGTAGAGAGGCATGGAGACTGTGAGAGATCAGTCATGCATAAGACTTGTTTTTTAATATAATACCACTGGAGGGGGTCTCCTTGGTGGCTCAGTGGTAAAGAATTCGCCTGCCAATGCAGGAACCGTGAGTTTGATCCCTGGTCCAGGAAGATCCCACATGCCTCAGGGCAAATGCTACAACTATTGAGCCTGTGCTCTGCAGTGTGGGAATGGCAACTACTGAGCCCTGAGGTGCAACTACTAAAGCCCAAATGCCCTAGAGCCCGTGCTCTGCAAGAAGAGAAGGCACTGCAATAAGAAGCCCATGCAGGGCAACGAAGAGTAGCGCCTGCTCACTGCAACTAGAGAAAATCCATTCAGCAACAAAGACTCAACAGCCAAAAATACATAAATAAATAAAATTACAAAAATATATAATACCACTTGAAGCTTCAAAGAGGCAACTTTAGGAAATACAGAAATAAATAAATATATATATATATACACACACACATATATATAACATAGTGCCATCCTCCTGGGAAACTTGACTTTCTTGAAGGTGTACTTATTTTAAATTAACTTTTATTGGAATACAGCTCTTTACAATGTTGTGGTAGTTTCTACGGTACAGCAAAGTGAATCAGCTATATGTACACATATATCCCTCTTTTTTGGATTCCCTTCCCATTGAGGTGACCACAGTGCCTAAAGTATCACACATTTCCAGGGAACCACAAATACAAATCCAGTGAATGACAGCCAAGACTAACTAGATAAGTAGAGCAGATCGCAGCCCAGTGCTGGCAGAGTTGTGGAGGTGTGGGACTCAGGCAGCGGGCTTCTGACCTCTTTGTCAGCAGCCCTGACTAGGTCCCTTCACCTTAAGCATTCCTGGGTTCCCTCTGTCCTAATAATCTTGTCCTTCTTCCTCTCATTGCTCTTCTATTCTTTTTCTTCTTCATTCCATTTCTCTCCTTTATCAGGGCCCAAGGTTTTGATGGATGACGAGGAGGGGATAGCAGCACTAGTGGTTAACACGACCATTTAATACTAGTGAACACTGAGTGTTGGCATTATGGTAGCTGCCACTTCCTCCGTGCTGGACCCTGTTATAAAGGCTTTGAAAGTGAAAGTTGCTCAGCAGTGTTGGAACCTTTTCAACCCCATGGCCTGTATATACAGTCCATGGAATTTTCTAGGCCAGAATACTGGAGTGGGTACCCTTTCCCTTCTCTAGGGGATCTTCCCAACCAAGGGATCAAACCATGGTCTCCTGTATTGCAAGTGGATTCTTTACCAACTGAACTATCATATATAGGCTCTACATAGATTAAATAATTCATTTAATCCTCCCTGCAACCTATGAGTATTATAATCCACACTTTCACAAATAGGGAAACTGAGGCAACTTGCCTGAGATGGTACAGTTAAGTAGGAATGGAGTCAGGATGTTTAACTGGCCATATGATTCCAGAGGCTGTACACTCTGACTCCATTTAATGATGTTGATGGAGAAGGAAATGGCAACCCATTCCAGTATTCTTGCCTGGACAATCCTATGGACAGAGGAGCCAGGCGGGCTACAGTCCACGGAGTCGCAAAGAGTCGGACACGACTGAGCGACACACACAACACACAGAGTGCGGCGCAAAGTGCCAGACTTCTTAGGCGCCGGCGCTTCACCATGTCACCACCAAGACTGCCTGTGGGACAGTGTCAGACTCAGCTGCAGTCAGATGGAGGGGTGGAATGGTGTTGTGGCAGAAGGTGATTTAAAAGTTCAGGTCTTATATATTTTTGAGATTAGTTGTTTGTTAGTTGCTTCATTTGCTATTACTTTCTCCCATTCAGAAGGCTGTCTTTTCACCTTGCTTATATTTTCCTTTGTTGTGCAGAAGTTTTTAATTTTAATTAGATCCCATTTATTTATTTTTGCTTTTATTTCCAGTATTCTGGGAGGTGGGTCATAGAGGATCCTGCTGTGATTTATGTCAGAGAGTATTTTGCCTATGTTCTCCTCTAGGATTTTTATAGTTACTAATCTCAAAAATATA
>SJYW01051711.1:83629-103829 GCA_006410735.1 Raphicerus campestris
CTGTGGGGAGAGGGCAGAGGGGCAGCCAGGACAATACCTCCTATTCCTCTCTGATACTGCAAGGTGGGGATCACAGGTGCATCTTAAGGAAGTCAGACAAATGGGAATCACAACACGTCAAAGAACTGCAGGCAGCAGACACTGTAGGGATTCAGTGTCAAACAGCATTGCCCCGAGATGACCCAGGGAGAGAACGATCGTTGCTACCCAAGGGCAACTCCTCACCAACTTCATTTCATTTATCGATTCATTCAGTATTTACTTTGCTTGCGCAGTGGGCAGGAGACCAAGGATGCAACGATGAATAAGGTACACTGCCTGCTTTCAGTCCTGAGTCTAGCAAGGGGTACAGACAGACAGACACACAGAGGAACCCATCATGCGGTTCTGGAAACGGCATTAGCAGGAGGGCATATCACAGAGGGCTTCCCTGGTGGCTCAGATGGTGAAGAGTTCAGTTCAGTTCAGGTGCTCAGTCGTGTCCAGCTCTTTGCGACCCCCAAGAACTGTAGCACCCAAGAACTGTAGCACACCAGGCCTCTGTATCCATCACCAACTTCTGGAGCTCACCCAAACCCATGCCCAATGAGTTGGTGATGCCATCCAACCTTCTCATCGCCTATTGTCCCCTTCTCCTCCTGCCCTCAAGCTTTCCCAGCATCAGGGTCTTTTCAAATGAGTCAGCTCTTCACATCAGGTGGCCAAAGTACTGGAGTTTCAGTTTCAGCATCAGTCCTTCCAATGAACACTCAGGACTGATCTTCTTTAGGATGGACTGTTTTGATCTCCTTGCAGTCCAAGGGACTCTCAAGAGTCTTCTCCAACATCAGTTCAAAAGCATCCATTCTTCGGCGCTCAGCTTTCTTTATAGTCCAACTCTCACATCCATACGTGACCACTGGAAAAACCATAGCCTTGACTAGATGAACCTTTGTTGACACAGCAATGTTTCTGCTTTTTAATATGCTGTCTAGAAGACTCTAATGCTGGGAAGGATTGGGGGCAGGAGGAGAAGGGGATGACAGAGGATGAGATGGCTGGATGGCATCATGGACTCAATGAACCTGAGTCTGAGTGAACTCCGGGAGATGGCGATGGACAGGGAGGCCTGGCGTGCTGCGATTCATGGGGTCACAAAGAGTCGGACACGACTGAGAGACTGATCTGAACTGAGCTTGGTCATAACTTTCCTTCCAAGGAGTAAGCGTCTTTTAATTTCATGGCTGCAGTCACCATCTGCAGTGATTTTGGAGCCCAGAAAAATAAAGTCAGCCACTATTTCCATTGTTTCCCCAACTATTTGCCATGAAGTGATGGGACTGGATGCCATGATCTTAGTTTTCTGAATGTTGAGCTTTAAGCCACCTTTTTCACTCTCCTCTTTCACTGTCATCAAGAGGCTCTTTAAGTTCTTCTTCACTTTCTGCCATAAGGGTGGTGTCATCTGCATATCTGAGGTTATTGATATTTCTCCTGGTGAAGAATCTGCTCGCAATGCAGGAGACCTAAGTTTGATCCCTGGTTGGGAACAACCCTTGGAGAAGGGAATGGCAACCCACTCCAGTATTCTTGCCTGGAGAATCCTGTGGACAGAGCCCAGTGGGCTACAGTCCATGGGATCACAAAGAGTGGGACACGACTGAACTGAGTGACACTTTCATTATGTTACAGAAGGTCGAGGTTTGAAGCAGTGCTTTTATAGCATGAAAATTTCCATCCATAATCCCCTTAGCTATCTTTACTGATGCATGGTTTTCCATCCAAAAGGACCGCCTAGACGAGGGAACCTGAGGGAGCAAACATGTATATTTGCTCCAGGGTCCTGGAGTCACCCTTTGGTTAAAATAAGAAACAGAATCTGCTGCCTTTGAAAGACTGGGGGCCCATCATCAGCCCTGCGTTTTCCCAGGTGCCTGACCAAGGAGCACATGTTCTTGCCGAGAGCACCTCGGTTCTCCTGCCTACATGGAGGCGGCTTTAAGACCGCAGATCACACCTACCTCACATTAGGATGCCGCTAGCTACTAACGGTTCTCAATGCAGCCCTTGCATAGGATACTGCAGTGAACGCCGCCGCCTAACCCACTAGCCTCATCACTGCACGGGGGCCTGTGGTCCATGATTAAAGGGCGGTGGGGGGGTTGCTTTCTGCACTCTGAGGCCCCAGCCTTGCAGGACCTAGAACAGAGCTGCACACGCTGAGGGGGCCTGGGTTCTGGTTGCCTGACTCCTCAGGGGCAGCCAGGAGCGCTCCTCTGCTTCAGAGCTGGGGCTCAGAGGCACAAGCCCGTTCTTCTGGGCAAGGGGTCCACATTTCATTTTCCATGTACACACACCCCAGTGGCCAGCCGTGTCCCAAAAGTGATGCGGGATTTTTCTTTAATGTTCATGCCCTAAGACTCTGAACAAATAGCTTACTAAAGCTAATGATCACCTGTNACACAAACACACAGACACATACTCACACCATGTCATAGAAACCTCATAATAAACGATGCAGCTTAGAACACTGCTATTACAGTTTCTCCCTGGCACTTATCTCCTGAAAACAGTTGGTCAAAAAATAATGCATTTCACTCAAAGATGGTAAATAATAATCAAATGAAGGAGAAGGAGAGGAAGGGCAGAGGAGGAGGAGATGGAGGTGGAGGAAGAAGGGAAGGAGGCGGAAGAGGCACCACTATACCAATACCAGGAGGAAAAAAAAAACTTATGGAAAGATACTTTACATGGAAAAAAATGGGCAAAGGAACAGAAAAACAAAATAACAGATAGGGAACATTCATCAGAAAAAAAAAAAAAAGTGCCACCAAGTGATAACCAAACATACATACTCCCATGATGGGAAAAAAATTCTTGAAATTATTAAGAACCAGGGCTCAGGGAAACAGGAACTAGAAGAGCTCAGGGAAGATATGAAAAAGAAAAACAGAACCATCACATAAATGAAGACTGTAGGGGAGGCAGCACAAAGGAGAGTTATTTTTGATAAAAAAACACATTAAAAGACATAGAATTCAGGAATGAAAAAAAAAAACCACTCATCAGAGAGTTACAAGACAATTTGAAGGAAAATAACAAAGAAGAAAAACAAGAGAGGCAACACACAAATAACTGTTTTTCCAAAAGAAGGAAGCAAATGGAAAAGGAAATCATTAAAGATTTCATCAGTGGAACATGAATCTATACAGAAAAGGAACACACCAGGCCCCAAGAAAAACTATTATAGAGCAATCATTATTGAAATATAGGCTAGTAATGTCACTGGGCTTCAAAGGTAAAGAAAAATTCTTAGGGTACATAAGCAAAAATACATACCACCTAGACATGAAAATAATTCTAGCATGGCTCCACCCTCTGCATAGTAACATTCTTAGGTGGAAGACATTTGAACAAAATATAAAAAAGACCTCAGTTCAGTCACTCAGTTGTGTCCGACTCTTTGCAACTCCATGGATTGCAGCTCATCAGGCCTCCCTGTCCATCACCAACTCTGAGTTTACTCAAAGTCATGTCCATTGAGTTGGTGAAGCCGTCCAACCATCTCATCCTCTGTTGTCCCCTTCTCCTGCTGCATCAGGATCTTTTCCAATGAGTCAGCTCTTCGCATCAGGTGGCCAAAGTATTGGAGTTTCAGTTTCAGCGTCAGTCCTTCCAATAAATATTCAGGACTGATTTCCATTAGGATAGACTGGTTGGATCTCCCTGCAGTCCAAGGGACTCTCAAGAGTCTTCTCCAAACCACAGTTCAAAAGCATCAATCAACAAAGACCTCAGGGAAAGGAAATTTGATTCAAAAAATGTTTTACCCAAGCAAACTGTGACCCAAGTATAAAAGCAGTAGAAAAACTTGCAAACACACAGAAAGGTGGCTTTTAGCACTCCTAGAAGACACCACTCAAGGAACAACTTTGACCAACCAATAGATGAATGAACCAACTATGGCCAAAGTGCCAGCACTGAGTAGAGCCAAGACAAGAACAACTGGAAAAATTATGCTTTGCCAAACTTGTTTATTTCCCATCTTTCTGGGTCACATTGTTTTTGATGTATATGTTGGAAACAGCATATAGTACATGAGATAGAATGCTCACTTAGAAAATAGAATTTAGAAATAATATAGCCAACAAACAGTAACAAGGAATTAGTCATGCTATGAAAGGAAAAGGGGAAAAGTATTGGGAGGTACTGAATAAGCACTAACTTTCTTATGTGTATAGATGGGGGTGCAAATATACCATTTAAATCTGATATATATTAAAGGAATAGAGCTGTATCTAAATGACAAAGGTACAGACTACAAGAATTAAGCAAGTTGATACAACTAGCTGTTGGGGAAGAGGCAAGAAGTAGAAGCCTGTTAATTTTTATCAGTATTATCTAAATAAATAGAGGATATAAAGTTTGCATTACCAAGTTAGCCAATATTAAAACTAAAAACATAATATAAAACTTCTAAGTCATCAGAAGAAACAAATATATAATAAGCAGATGGTACTGCCAATATAGTAAACAATTTAAAAATAAGCCACAAAACAGAAATCATAATATAAATTATGATAGTACCTAAGAGCAAAGATTCCTGTCATATCAACAGATGTTAATATGGTTAATTTCAAATAATAAAAGAATCTTAGATTGGCTCATAAAAAAACCCTCAATTATAAGCAATGTTTAAAAGACACAACCAAATAAAAGTGTCTCTGAAAGGTTAGGGTAAAAGGTTAAAAGTAAAAGATTAGAGTAAAAAGACAAGACTCTATTCTTAAAATGAGCTGAATTTGAATTCTAGGTAAAAGCATTAGATAAGACAAAGAAGCAGGCTTTATAATGATAGAGGATTCAATAAACTATGAAAATCTAGCAATTATGAATATCTAAGAACCAGATAACACAAAATCAAGATTCAGGAAGCAAAACAATACTACATAGAAACAGAAAATAATAAAAGAAACACCTTTCAGCCCACAAAACATCACATTTTTAAAAATAACATATAAAATACCTAAATGACATAATTGATAAGGAGGAAGGATCTGCCTGGTGTTTTATACTTTGCAAGTGGAAGATAAATTGACTTTTCAAGAGTCATGACCATTCACAAAAATTGATTTTTTTAGTAGGTGAAAAGCAAATTTCACAATAAGCCCCAAACAATGAAAAATTCTGTAATCAAATTTTGATAAGTCACAAATCAATTACAAAAGTAGAAAGCAAAGGAAACTACCGCTGGGAAAATCACATAAACAAACACATTCATTTGAAACAACTCTTAGTAAAGAAAAATCAAAACCCAGATCACAAAATGTTTAATAAAGAATGACTGTGAACTCACTGCATATCAGAACCTGCAAGATGCATGATTAACAAAAAGATAAACCCCTAGCCTTACATTTACTAATATTAAACAGGCAGAATGAAAATAAATGACTTGGACATCCAACTTGGGAGTTAGCAAAAGAAATGAATTAATGATAATCATGCAGAAGAAATAAATTAATAAAAATGAAAGCAGTAATTTATATCATAAAAAAGAAATAATCAAATATTCAAATGATCAGCTAAGTTTATACAGAAAAGACACTGGTATATGAAATAAACAAAAAATGGGACAATAACCACAAACACAGAGGAAATTAAAAGAATTATAGGTGATGTTTGTAAAATATAAAAATATACAGCAATACTTAGGAAATGAATTTCCAGAGTTTCTCAAGATGTATTTACCAAAAAGGCAAACTCACAGTTTCTTAAAGTCAGTATTTCATTGAAAAAGACCTGAGGCAGAGGCTTGGATTTTATAAAATATGGTTATAAAACTGAAGATGTAACTTACTCTTTCAGCAATGCATAGGAGGTCTGGTCTATCAGCACTGAGGATATGCCCTTATTTTGAAATATAACCCAACATCTAAATGTAATTTTTTCAAAGACTCTACAGTCCTATTGAGAGTTCTCATTTGAACTGTCCAATTTAAAATCTATAGTTAAGAGCTAAGGCAACATTTCTCCTACAAGGGTTACTTACCATGGCTTATGGCATCTGGGTTAAAATATTTAAGTGAATAAAAATAATTTACTGAATCATGATTGCTAAAAAAGTACTTCCAGTCCAGTGAGCTAACATTCCATTCCTGATTGGCAAGAAATTCAATATGGTTATTTTCATATTGCCTCTGGTATATTTTCTTTCAATTCAAGCTTATGTTTGTGCAAATAAGGTTGCCTTTAGTGGGAAAAATGTTCACATTTAAGTAATTTCTCATATTCACTCTCACAATTGAAAAAGGAATCACTTCAATACCTCAAATTTATGAGTTAACTATGATTTACCTCTGCTACTGCTAAGTCGCTTCAGTCGTATCCGACTGTGCAACCCCAGAGACGTCAGCCCACCAGGCTCTCCTGTCCCTGGGATTCTCCAGGCAAGAACACTGGAGTGGGTTGCCATTTCCTTCTCCAATGCATGAAAGTCAAAAGTGAAAGTGAAGTCGCTCAGTAATGTCTGACTCCTAGCGACCCCATGGACTGTAGCCCACCAGGCTCCTCTGCCCATGGGATTTTCCAGCAAGAATATTGGAGTGGGGTGCCATTGCCTTCTCCATGATTTACCTCTAGCTTCAGATTAAAATTACTAGTTTATAGTGGGTGTATTGCAAAAGCAATGATCAAAAAAAGCATATGATAATGGAAGTGGAGATTGATATTAGAAAAGTAATTTCTGGAAAAATAGCTCAAAATTAACCCTCAATTAAGAATGAATTTGGAGTCATTCTTGTATATACAACATGGCCACACCTGTAGAGTGTTAGTTCCTCTCACCCCTTGGGTTCCCCTTGAGAACCACTCTGTGAGGCCAAGCGTTGACCATGTAAGGAGACAGCCATATGCTGAATAAGGAACTTGCTGGCATACTCACAGAACAGCTTAGCGGGGGCCACACACGTGGACATGTGTTGGACAGAAGGTTGGAAAGAACGTGCACCTCATTGGGCAGAATGAAGAAAACATTTGATGTGGGGAGGACTCTAAGGAAAAAGGCTGGTCCAACCTTCCTTTAAATCCCCTGATATTCCCCGAAACAAGTCACAGAGAAGACCACTGGGAAACAGATCAGTGATTTCACTAGTCCCAGGCCACAGATCAGCTGGAATAAGAATTCCAATAGAGGGGCTTCTGAACTTTGCTGAATGTACAGTTAACTCTAGTCCCACCTCAATACCAGATATTGTGTGCAGCTTCAGAAGGAAAAAATAAACGAACACAGAAATGTCTTCTATAATTTCTCCATTCAAATGAGAATCCTGAGAGTAACCCTAAGAATAATTTGCTTCCAAAAATCTGAGTAACTGGTGAAAGGGTAAATCTCTTGTCAGTTTAGGGGACAAAGCTGAGACTGGTTAATATGTAATGTTTTATGGAACGTCAGAGGTCTCTGAATCTGTACTGTAACCTTTCTCAGTAAATTAACAAGAACTAATGAATTAACCATATGAACTCGAATTAACTGTAGTTCTGGTTCCACAATCTACATGCCATCTTGCCTTGAACCTCAGGACCTCACCTCTCAAAGCAGATATTTTAATGGCAGCTCTTCTTGAGATGAGCTTAGTGCACATGCCTGGCTTTGAGAAGACAGCAGTCTTGGTGCTATGTATTTATTTACTGTTTTACTTCTCTAATTCTATGAAGCTTAAAAAAAAATTAAAGCAGTGTATCCTCATTAAAGACTCTGATTTTTCTTATAGAAAATACTACCCTGTGTCTTAGGATATAGTAAGTTTAAATATAATTGGAACAGTAGCTTCAAATAATTTTCTGAACTCAAATTGTTCCAACTGGCTTTGGAATTGGACAATATGGGTTTGTCTGCGAGAAAGGAATAGCCCAGTCAATTATAACAGAGAAGCAGGTCACAGTGACTGCCATTTGGTTACCCCATTAGAAAAAAAGTAAAACTGTATCTCAGATAATATTTTGACAAAAGATTGCCAAAAGGAAATGCTTTTCCCCCCGAAACAGAAATGCGTAGGATAGAAATACCATAACATTCTGAGAATCAGAACATAGGTGAGACTCAAACATCACATGACCAGAAAGCCAAAAAATAAAAGCTGTGAACCATCCCTTTAAAAAGAAGATAACTGTAACCACAACATTCCTGATCACAGTGTTGCTGAAATATAAAAGTCAGGCTATATCCACAGATGACACCAGTTGGGGGAACAGAGCAACAAGGTACCTGTCTGAAGAACTCCTCCAGGAGCGACATGGTCCAGCGATGGTGGAGCTCCCATGCTTTTGCTGGATGGCTGATGTCTGCCGTGTGCAACATCAAGGATAATGCTTTTGGCTTTTCAATTCTGTAAACCCAAAGGNTTGCTGAAATATAAAAGTCAGGCTATATCCACAGGTGACACCAGTAGGGGGAACAGAGCAACAAGGTACCTGTCTGAAGAACTCCTCCAGGAGCGACATGGTCCAGCGATGGTGGAGCTCCCACGCTTTTGCTGGATGGCTGATGTCTGCCGTGTGCAACATCAAGGATAATGCTTTTGGCTTTTCAATTCTGTAAACCCAAAGGAAGCAAACACAGAATGACCAAACTCACAAAATCTCAGCAAGAGTTTTTTAAATACCACTATTTAAAAAAAAAATTCCTTCCATTTTCCCATCTCAAAGCCTACTGCTGCTGAACTGGGGGGGAAGTCATCATTTCATCCTCCAACTGGGACATTTACCAGCATGGTCTCCATGTTTATCAAACTGGACACCTCAAAATCTGACTCAAAACCATTTCTGGAATATCTGCCATCATGAAAAAGACAACAAGAATCCAAGAGTCACTCATTGACCTTTATTTGTTGCCTCTGCATTGAAGGGATCTTTTAAATTCTCATTAGGACAGACTGTTACTGGCCCTATTACTTATTTTAACCCTGATGAGAAATATCCATGATAGGCAATATTCTCATGTGCTCTCCTCCAAGCATCACTACTTTATGAGACCATTTAATAAAGTTATATTAAAAGAGATAAACTTTAAAGGTACAGTGACATGGACAAGTAGGAGNCTGACCTTTATTTGTTGCCTCTGCATTGAAGGGATCTTTTAAATTCTCATTAGGACAGACTGTTATTGGCCCTATTACTTATTTTAACCCTGATGAGAAATATCCGTGATAGGCAATATTCTCATGTGCTCTCCTCCAAGTGTCACTACTTTATGAGACCATTTAATAAAGTTATATTAAAAGAGATAAACTTTAAAGGTACAGTGACATGGACAAGTAGGAGGTCAAACACCTATAAAAACACATGAGGTTACAGGCTCACTCACGCTTCTGGCTGTTGAAGAGCAGTCTTCATTGCTTTGATTTGCTGAAAATGACAGGACATATCTGTGGCCATCACCATCTCAATTACCAAGGTCCGAAATTCCCTTTCAGAGATACAGAGGATAAAAGGTGGAAGTAAAAAATAGAAAGTAAAAATTAGTTTATTCTTTTCCAGTTCTAACCAAAATCAGTTAATTAGTTGTGATATTTCAAAATCTAATGAGTCTTTTAGGTAGACTTTTATGAGAAATAATGATTAAAGATGAAGGAAATAATTTATTAGGAACATATGTGGAATGCACATCGTTGGAAAATTAATTCACAGAAAAAGTTTCAACGAAACAAAGTATAGGAAAGCATTCCTTTTTGCACTGAGCTTAAGATTCAAGAAAAAATTAATTTGAAATTAATCCTAGGAGAGTGACTGATAATCCATGGTGCACACGGGATATACGGATCCTACTTTTTTTAGACATTTTTAGAGCAGTTTTAGGTTTACAGAAAAATTGAGAAGATAGTACAGAGAGCTCTCATTTACCCCTTCTCCCCTACAGTTTCCTTCCTTACTAACCTCTTACATTAATGCTATACATGTGTTATAATTGATAACCAATATCTACACTTTGCATTCACTCTAGCCCATGGTTCGCCTGAGGAACCATTCTCATGTTGCACAGTTCTGTGGGGTTAGACAACGCATCCACTCACGTTCCTACCATTAATAGCATAAGAATCGTTTCCACACCCTAAAATCCCATATGCTTTGCCTATGCTTACCGCCTTGGCCTTGAACCCCGGTCAAACACTGATCTTTTTACTGTCTCTAAGAATTTTATTGAAGTAGAATTTGCATAGAATAAACTACTTCCATATAGGCTGCACAATTCAATATATTTCAATGTGTTGTAAATAATTTTTCCTACTCCTGCTGCTTTTTTAAAAACCAGTATCTTTCAAAGAGAAAACGTTTTACATTTAAAAATAATTATTTAAGGTTTCATGCTTTGGGGATCCACTCTGAGAAATTTCTCACTAGTGAAAGGACTTTGCCTCTGGAAGTCCTACATTTCAATCTTTTATTATGTTTAGGTCTATGATCAATTTCAAGATAATTTTTGAGTATGATGTGAGGTAAAGGTAAAAGTTTTTTTTTATATATTGATATCCGTTTGCTCCAACACCATTTGTTGAAAATCTTTTCCTTCCTCCATTGAATGCCTCTAGCCAGAAACATACTGAAAGGTTTTGTATAAATCTAGTTTTAACCATCCAGTATTGCCTTGGCTGAGACTGCCTTCAGAGACAAAAACATCACAGTCACCTCTTCCTATCAGAGTCTCCAAATTTTAACACATCTTCAAAATTCGCCCAGTTGTGTTTACTCTCTAGAGCCCTCAAGTCACTGCAGGTTGTGTTTGTGTCTCTGCATTCTGTTCATTGTTGCTGATGTTCAGTCACTAAGGCACGTNTAAATTTTAACACATCTTCAAAATTCGCCCAGTTGTGTTTACTCTCTAGAGCCCTCAAGTCACTGCAGGTTGTGTTTGTGTCTCTGCATTCTGTTCATTGTTGCTGATGTTCAGTCACTAAGGCACGTCCAACTCTTTCTGACCCCATGTATTATAGCATGTCAGGCTCCCCTGTCCTTCACTGTCTTACAGTTTGCTCAGATTCATGCCCATTGAATTGGTGATGCTATCTAACCATCTCATCCTTTGACATCCCCTTCTTCTTTTGCCTACAGTCTTTCCTAGCACCAGGGTCTTTTCCTATGAGTTGGCTCTTCCATCAGGTGGCTAAAGTATTGGAGCTTCAGCATCAGTCCTTCCAATGAGTATTCAGGGTTTATTACTTTTAAGATTGACTGATCTGATCTCCTTGTTGTACAAGGGACCCTCNTTTTCTGGAACTCTCTTGCTTTTTTGATGATTCAGCAGATGTTGGTAATTTGATCTCTGGTTCCTCTGCCTTTTCTAAAACCAGCTTGAACACCTGGAAGTTCATGGTTCATGTATTGTTGAAGCCTGGCTTGGAAAATTTTGAGTATTACTTTACAGAGCTAATGATAAACAATTAGGATGTTTGCATTAGTGGATATTAGTGTATTCCAGTGTGAACTGACATGTTCCGGTATGTTGCAATGATTCTTGGTTTAGATATTGCCAAAACCAGCCTCCCTAACATGGCAGTACACTGAACAATGAATGAGGCTCATGATCATAGCAAAGTGGAAGCACGAATAACATAACTAAATTCTGACAAACATATAGTTAAGTAGAAATAGAAAATCCTTAACAAAACTATAGATAATAGAAGTGGCATATCTGTACTTTGAAAATAGGTTAAGAGGCAATTATGCCCATCCAGCCATAACTCCCATATACCCACAAATCCCACAGGTCAGCAGTATCAGCACATTACCTGAAAGCAATTTAACAAAGTTCAACAAGAACCTTAAAACATCAAACATTCTGTGATCCATTAATTCTACATATAAAAATACATTAAAGAGATATTCATTGTAGGATTTTTCATAATAACCCAAACACACAAATGCATCCATATTCACACATTCAAAACTAATTATGGCACTTCCACAGATGGACTATTATGCAGCCATTTAGTATAATATTTTACTCTCTATGGGATAGTGGCCATGAGAATATACCACGCAGACTTCCAACTACAGGACTTTAATTGGCCATGGGCCTCAGCTACTACATTCTGAAAACTATTGCCGTTTCTGCCCAAGGTCATGTTTCCCTGGGCTGCATCAGGCGACTGAAGGCATCTCTTCCTGGGAGACAGGGAACTCCTCTGATGGCTGACTGTGGCTCAAGAACTTCCTGACAGCCTTGCTGAACTTTCTTTAGGATTCATGGAGTTCTAGAATGCACCTACCCAACTTTGCCTCCCTGTTTCCCTCCCTTGGGATAAGAAAAGTAAGGAAGAAAGGAAGGGAGGGTGGGAAGAAAGAAGGAAAAGAAAAAAAGGTAATCATGTAAGCTCTGGAGCGCTTCATTAGACTGTCCTGAGACCAGGAACATACACTGTCTAAACAAGCACAAATCCTTCAAAACCAGGACACATCTGCATATGTGTAAAGCTGTTCTCTGCCATATTCAAATCTTTCACTATACTTTTACAAACATTTAAATTGGATAGAGGGCTCCTTTTTCTGAAAGATTTGCATTGATTCACTGAAATGCTCTGCATTTTTAGATGCTTCTTAAATCTACCATTTTCCAATAAAATCCAAGACAAATGCTCCTTTAGGTTTTAATGAATTAGAGCTGCATGGAAACTAATAGCCAACTCTTCCTGAAAATATTTGTTGTTCAGAATGGCTTATTTCTCTAAATCCTTGTATAACGGCACACAGATATTCAATAAACAACAAATCATTTAATTAAAATACAAGTATTATTTGCACCACTGTAGATTCAGAAGTTTTTAAGCATGTAAATGACTTTTCCTACAAGTTTTGAAACATCTTGACCCTATATTAACAGCTACAATGACCCACAGGCTTGCTATATGTATCACAATTTTAAGCATTTCTGATGGATTTTAGCATTACCCTAACAAAATTATAAGGTAAATGTTATTATAAATTTTCTAGAAATTAATTTTTTTGAAGGTGTAATGGGGTTGAGTAGCTCCTAAATGACATACAGCTAATAAATGATTGTGTTCACATTCAAACTCAGCTCTACCCAAGTTCAAAGACACATACAGTGCCATTTAGGGGACAGAATTAAGTACCCATGATTATTTAAAATGTTGATTTCCTTAGCAAATTTTGAAAGATTTTTTTAAGAAGTTCAATCAAAGATAAAATGACAAAAATATGTTAAATGATAAAATTCATTTAAGATGAAAACAACACTGGTTTCTTAAGGTAACCAATAGCAAATATGTCCAAAGTGCCTATAATCTGTCTCTTATACACATCTAGATGTGTATAAGAGACAGGTATAACAGGCTTCAGTTTCATCCACCTTATTAGAACTGATTTAAATGCATTCTTTTTAATAGCTGAGGAATANTACCCATGATTATTTAAAATGTTGATTTCCTTAGCAAATTTTGAAAGATTTTTTTAAGAAGTTCAATCAAAGATAAAATGACAAAAATATGTTAAATGATAAAATTCATTTAAGATGAAAACAACACTGGTTTCTTAAGGTAACCAATAGCAAATATGTCCAAAGTACCTATAATATATTTGAATATTTGTGTCAAGAAAAGAGAAATAAACCTCAAGAAAAACTTCAGAGTATTATTTTCTTCAAAAGAAGCACACTTGATCTCTCCTCACTATTCCTTACCTGGCTTCCAAAACTCTCTTGTGGCTCATCCTTACCTCCAGTCATCCTTTGAGAGGTTGATCAAAATATTCATTTCCTCATCCTCCTGCAGAAGGCGATAGGCTGCACTTAAATGGTGATTTTCTAAAACAGACCTATCATTGTACAGAATTGCTGGGTCAGACCTGAACAGAAAGCCAAGAAAAATAATTTAGGATGTTAAACAGCTGAGATTTTTCAGGTAACTCTCCTAAAGGTAGAAATACACCATCTCTTTATCCTATTTTAGCAATTAACTTTGCCCCCATGTCATTTATATCAATCAAAAAGCTAACACCAACACTACAATTTATCAATTGATGTCTGTAGGGTATTGAAATGTCAATATATGGATATTATTTCACATGTGATATCCAACTTGAGGACTCTCTAAAAATTATTCTATAACAAGATCTCAATTACCTGTAGTGGTGATTTTTACCTGCACAGGTGATTTTTTTTAAAAATTCAGGTCATGTCAAACTTCCTTTTATTTTCTGAAATGGTTATTTTTATTTTATTCAATGAGAGGATGTGTTTATTTGTTTTAGTTGTAATTCTCTGAACACATACCACCTGGCAGGTACAGTTTGCAAGTTCTTTTGTTAGTAGCTTGATCTTAAAATTTTGCTATATGAAAGTCACACATGGGAAGTTGAGAATAAAAAATATAAGGGTTATATGACAATTGTTAGTCGTTTCCTCAAACAGCTGAATGACACCAACATAGGGAGGTATACTATTTTAATACATTTAATTTAATGAAGCTTTAGATTATTAGAGCTTGTTCGTTTCTCATGAAGGAAGCTGAGCCCCAGATATATAAACTGAGAGTTTGCAGAGCTCCACAGTGGCTTTCAGGGTTTGAATAAGGCAATGTATTCTGACAGTTCAGCCATTTCCCCTCAAGATAACTTCCAACTATCATCTGCATTCCAGACTTTGGAATGTATGTAGAATACCTTGAAAGTGTTAGGATTAACAGTGCCCAGCAAAGAGCAAAGAACTTAAACAAGGATCTCAGAGGCAGAGATGCTGTGGATAAAATTCAGTTAAAGAAGATGAAAGTTTAAATTTCATTCCAAACCAAGCTCAACTGAACCCTCTGGAATTTTCCCACTCCAGTGGAGATAACACAAAACAAGCAAATCCCAAGGAGGTGGAAGATCTAATCTTACATCCATTGAGTAAGTAAGGCAACAATTGACGTGTATTTTGTGACATTAAGCTATTTTCTAACTACTGTAATTAAGCCATTTTCCCTCTGAGTTGTGACTAGTTTTGACATTGCTCTCCAGCCAAGATCCAGGTACAAATGTTCCACCCACCTCTCTTCCTTCAGCAGGTGCTATTCACCGCCATCTCTGTCAAGGCTCCACTGGCAGATACCTATTAAACAGAGATGCTCTGTGGAATCCCTGTATTCAAAGATATTGCAACAAAGCTACAGAAAGCTGCTCTGCAGCAGCCAAGACACTCTATGAGGAGGCAGAAAGCAGAAAATGAAGCATGTGGCTGAAGACCTTTTGTCCGCTTGCATTCTATTGAAATGCCCTTCGGAACAGAGATCAGATGATATTGTCTTCTTTTGTGTACCCCTTAATTAAGTGCTGGCTTCATTAAATACATGTAGAATGACTTAACAAACACAAATATATCTGGAGTGTGCACCTGCCTTTTTCAAGTGAAATCAGCAAGTATTTTAGTCTTAAACTCAACCCTCTCCACAATATTCTCTCTGTGTCTCACTGCCTTTTTCCAGTTCTACTTTCTTTTGATTTCTATATCAAGATCCAATTATCCTACTGTCAAGAGTCTCTCCAGTTCTACATCATTGTATTAAGAGAGGTTAGGTCCTTAGACCAGGAGAAGGCAGATAAGGTTTTACCCTAAATGGAAATGACAATTGACTGTACTGCTTGCCTGGAATTCTATGCTGAGAGGAATACTAAGGACAAATCTTCAGTTCGATAAGAAAAAAATTACCAAAATCGATTTGTGATGTCTGTTACAGTGAAGAGGTTCTGAAGGAGGCACCTGGACCTATATTTAATATGCCCCACAGAGGTTTGTGTCTACCTGTGAAGTTCCTTACAGAGGGTGCAAAGTGGCCTACATGAGACCACCTAGCTCCCAAAGCCTTGTGTCGGGGAATGACATACCCACTGAACAGGGCAGAGATGAAATCAGGGAGGATGAGAAAAGCATCAGCAGAATCCCTGAGGTCAGAGGGTAAGATGGCTCTGCTATTGCTAATGTCAAGAGAATTACTTCAATCCTTGCCTATTCTCCCTGATTTAGCCTGCATGGTATCTGCACCTTTATGTAAATTGTTTCACCTATTAGAAATGCGTACATTATGAATGGTTAGATGGCATCACCAACTCAATGGACATGAACTTGAGCAAACTCTGGGAGATAGTGGAGGCCAGGGAAGCCTGATGTGCTGCAGTCCATGGAGTCACAAAGAGTTGGACATGACTTAGGGACTGAATGACAACAAAGAATATGCATAGCCCATACATACAAAAATAGCTAGCATTAGACTAGATAATAGATCTTCCCTGGTGGCTGAGGTGGTAAAGAATCTGCTTGCAATGCAAGAGATGCAGGAGACGTGGGTTCGATCCCTGGGTTGGGAAGATCCCCTGAAGAAGGGAATGGCAACCCACTCCAGTATTCTTGCCTGGAGAATTCCATGGACAGAGAAGCCTGGTGAGCTACAGTTCACGGAGTTGCAAAGATTTGGACATGATTGAAGTGACTAAGAGAAGTCTATCCATATTTAATGTGAATAACATAGGAGAATCAGGAGCAAATGGTTTCTTTAATTCTTAAGTTTTGATTGAAGCTGACCCAGCTGATCTCTTGTTACATAAGTTTTTTGTTTTTTTTTTTTTCAGAAACTCAAAATAGAGCCACCATGCAAAAGAAAGGTGGCTGCCCCTCTCTGACTTCCACACTCTATCCCTGACCCCTCTTGCCTCTTTTCCAAACACTTCAACATCCTCACCGGGTCTGAATGTGGAAATTGTTGGTGGTTCCGGTGTGCTCGTAGTCATGGATGGCAGCTGAGAAGATTATAGCAAAGATCTCCAACTCCGTCAGCCAGTTCTGAAAAGGAGATTACAGAGCAATCACATAATCTGCTTGCTTCTCAAAGTCTTCAGCTTGCTGACAGCACACCCACACTGCAGCCTATCCACCCTGCAGCTGGCAAGCTATTGCCAAACACGCGGTTCTGACAGACAGAAATGGTTTTTTTTTTTCCTTCTGTAAGGAGACTGGGGAATGTGTGATTTGAAAACAGCCTGCCTAGCACGGTTGAGACAGCTAACTAGTAGGTTGTTTGGTTGTTTTTTTTTTTCAAAGAAGCAAAAAATAATGAATGTGATACTTTAACAGTTCTCATTCCATCCTTTACCAAATTTCAAATAAAGTTCCTGAGTAGACACAGAAAAAAATGTTAAGTTTCAACACAGTACCAAAGCTAAGAGTAACAGATAACCTAGTGCTTATCCACTAGAAGATGGATGGTAGATAGTGGAAAGACAACATTTGGTTTTCTGCCAAATAATGTTTTGTCTGGGTTGCAGTCTACCAATCTATGTTTGAAGAAACCTGTCCCCATCCATGTTAACAAAATTGGCTGTAGTTCAGTGGTCTTCAAAGTGTGTTCCCTGTAACAGTAGAGTTAGCATTACCTGGAAGGTTGTTAGAAATGCAAGTCCTCACCCCAGTTCCACTGGGATCAGAAACTCTGGGTTGCAGCCCACCAATCTGCATTATACTAAGCATACGGATAATTATGATGCATGCTGAAGTTTGAGAACCACTGCTCTGTTTGAAGCTCCCTCAGCAGACTCCAATTTCAGAGACTCTGGATTCGCTGGTGCCTCCCCTCCCTTCTGTTCACCACCCTGCCTGATGGCCATAGGATGGAACATTTGTACCGTCAGCTCACTCTTTGGTATCGCTGCTTACTTTTGTACTAGTTGAGTTAATGATTACAAGCTTCAGTGTGATTTATTTCAAATGCAATTTTGACAAACTGTACTTATTGTTACAATTATATAATAAAATATGACCTAAGCCAATAAAATATGAACACAAAAGGTTATGTCCATAGAAGTGCAATGCTTTACACAGTCACTAAAAGAACTGGTGTCTTAATAGGTGTGATCACTGGGAAATAGCAGAAAAAAATTATAAAAATTTAGGGAGATTCTGCACTCAGTTTTCTTCATGAAATTTTTAAGTTTCCATTTCTTTGAAGAAATAAAACTAGAAGCCTTAGACAGAGGCAGGGTTAAGGTATTGCAAATATGAGTACCTAAATTGGAAGAATTCAGAANATAAAAATTTAGGGAGATTCTGCACTCAGTTTTCTTCATGAAATTTTTAAGTTTCCATTTCTTTGAAGAAATAAAACTAGAAGCCTTAGACAGAGGCAGGGTTAAGGTATTGCAAATATGAGTACCTAAATTGGAAGAATTCAGAAAGCAGCTGGGGACTTTCCTGGTGGTCCAGTGGTTAAGACTCCACACTTCCATTGCAGGGGACATGTGTTTGATCCCTGGTTGGGGAACTAGGACCCCTATGTCTCACAGTGAGGTCAAACATTTTTTAAATATGTAGATAATGTAAATGAAATTTAGTTTAAAAACGAAGGCAGCCTGGGTTCTCTATTAGGTATCAGTGAATAAAACATATTTATTTGGTTTGTTAACAAAAATAATTTAAAATCAAACAGGTTAATTTCTAATAATTCCCACTCTAACTTTTTTCAATTAATTACTAATTTTGGTCTTCCCCCAACTACTGAAATTATTGTCTTCTTTGAAGATAATAACTACACTGAACTACCAATTTTGGTGATATGGATGGGGACAGGTTTCTTCAAACATCAGCATGCACAAGGGAAAAACAAACAAACTACATATAACCTATGAAGNATTTTGGTCTTCCCCCAACTACTGAAATTATTGTCTTCTTTGAAGATAATAACTACACTGAACTACCAATTTTGGTGATATGGATGGGGACAGGTTTCTTCAAACATCAGCATGCACAAGGGAAAAACAAACAAACTACATATAACCTATGAAGAAAAGACTTCATAGTTAGGGAAAGAATGAGCACAGAAAAATGCTCAGGAAAAAAACTATATTTTAAAAAATGACTTGTAGCATAATCCAGCATGAAATGTCAGGAAACATTTTGGCATTCTTGATTATACATCTCAAGAAACCAAACTAATGTACCATGAACAAATAGACGCAAGGAGAAAAGAGAATAAGATGAAAACTCAACAAAATTAAATGAAAAAAAGACTGGAAAATAAAATCTTGACAGGTGCAAGAAAACAGTAAAACTATCCTGAAAGCAGCAAAGGACATCCTCCTCAGGGTTAACACTTATGGGAGCTTCCCTTTGTGTTCGCCTGTTTATGCAAAGAAATTTATGCAANTGATGCTGGGAAGGATTGGGGGCAGGAGGAGAAGGGGACGACAGAGGATGAGATTGCTGGATGGCATCACGGACTCGATGGATGTGAGTCTGAGTGAACTCCAAGAGATGGTAATGAACAAGGAGGCCTGGCGTGCTGCGATTCATGGGGTTGCAGAAAGTCAGACATGACTGAGCAACTGAACTGAACTGAGCAATATTAATGCTGGATTCCTGTTTTGCTCCATGCTTTCATGGAACCACCATAAACTGATATCTGCTCTAAATTTTGGGCAAAAACTCTTTATCATATTATACAAGGTTCCTATGTAGAGTTTCTAAAATTTTACAAACACCTTTTTAAATACTGTTTTTAACAAATTGACTTTATAATAAGGAAAACATGAAAACTGCTGAGAGGTTAAGGGCAATCTTACAGAATTTAAATAAGAACAATTTCTAACTGTTGAGCTTTCTTTATGAGGCAGAGAGAGCATTCATACTTTGATACTTTATTTTAACTGTCACAGTACTTTCAGAAGACAGAATATTTTTCACAATTTTAGAAATGAGGAAATCTTGACTCAGAGATTTAAGCAATTTATCATAGGTCACAAATCTAATAAGCAATTATGCAAGGATTTATATCCAACTATATCTAGCTCCAGAGCCCACACTCCTCCCACTGTATTCCATATTTAATATGAGATATTAGACCAAGCCTCTCAACATGCCCTAGCAGAAAGGATAACAAATGTGTACTGGGTTTATGGGTTAATTAATAACCACACCCCCTAAATGTCTATCTCAATGTCAATTGTGAAGAAGATTTCAAAGTAAAAAGGCATAAAGATTTACTACAGAGACCTAACTGTCACTAACAGCAGTATCTTTAAAATGAATGGTTTATATTAAGGCAAAGAGGGCAAGAAGTACATGACTAAATTGAGTAGGTTTGTTAAAACAATGGGTTATAGATCAGAGATTCAAAAGTATCTAAAGAGCTAAAATGTTGGATCAAAGCAAGAAATTTCCAAATGGTTAGAGGTGAAGCTTGACCTTTAG
>SJYW01051711.1:108133-133959 GCA_006410735.1 Raphicerus campestris
ACTGTGAAGAAGGCTGAGCGCTGAAGAACTGATGCTTTTGAACTGTGGTGTTGGAGAAGACTCTTGAGAGTCCCTTGGACTGCAAGGAGATCCAACCAGTCCATTCTGAAGGAGATCAACCCTGGGATTTCTTTGGAAGGAATGATGCTAAAGCTGAAACTCCAGTACTTTGGCCACCTCATGAGAAGAGTTGACTCATTGGAAAAGACTCTGATGCTGGGAAGGATTGGGGGCAGGAGGAGAAGGGGACGACAGAGGATGAGATTGCTGGATGGCATCACGGACTCGATGGATGTGAGTCTGAGTGAACTCCAAGAGATGGTAATGAACAAGGAGGCCTGGCGTGCTGCGATTCATGGGGTTGCAGAAAGTCAGACATGACTGAGCAACTGAACTGAACTGAGCAATATTAATGCTGGATTCCTGTTTTGCTCCATGCTTTCATGGAACCACCATAAACTGATATCTGCTCTAAATTTTGGGCAAAAACTCTTTATCATATTATACAAGGTTCCTATGTAGAGTTTCTAAAATTTTAAAAACACCTTTTTAAATACTGTTTTTAACAAATTGACTTTATAATAAGGAAAACATGAAAACTGCTGAGAGGTTAAGGGCAATCTTACAGAATTTAAATAAGAACAATTTCTAACTGTTGAGCTTTCTTTATGAGGCAGAGAGAGCATTCATACTTTGATACTTTATTTTAACTGTCACAGTACTTTCAGAAGACAGAATATTTTTCACAATTTTAGAAATGAGGAAATCTTGACTCAGAGATTTAAGCAATTTATCATAGGTCACAAATCTAATAAGCAATTATGCAAGGATTTATATCCAACTATATCTAGCTCCAGAGCCCACACTCCTCCCACTGTATTCCATATTTAATATGAGATATTAGACCAAGCCTCTCAACATGCCCTAGCAGAAAGGATAACAAATGTGTACTGGGTTTATGGGTTAATTAATAACCACACCCCCTAAATGTCTATCTCAATGTCAATTGTGAAGAAGATTTCAAAGTAAAAAGGCATAAAGATTTACTACAGAGACCTAACTGTCACTAACAGCAGTATCTTTAAAATGAATGGTTTATATTAAGGCAAAGAGGGCAAGAAGTACATGACTAAATTGAGTAGGTTTGTTAAAACAATGGGTTATAGATCAGAGATTCAAAAGTATCTAAAGAGCTAAAATGTTGGATCAAAGCAAGAAATTTCCAAATGGTTAGAGGTGAAGCTTGACCTTTAGAGTCAAAAAAATCAAACGCACATAATAAACAAGATGAGAATAACCATAGCCCTTGTGAAAAAGATCTATTAGTTTAAACCAAGAGCAAATTGTGTACAATATGATTCCTGAGTATATTCAATTCAATTTCAATATGCATGGATATCAATGTGATTGAGCATAGCAAGAGATTAATAGTACCACTCTCTATATCTAGAAATGCATATTTAGTTATAGAAATTATATTTAATTTGGCTATAGCCTAGTAAGGATACAAGTTACTACCAGATTTTTTTTTTTAAATCAAGTCCAGGATGAAGAAAAAGTCACAGGCAATAAGGAATTCCAACACTCTCCATGATTGGGTTAGATAATTATTGGGGAATAGGAAGTCTGTAAAACAATATATTTCTTGTGGGCTCAACCTTATCAGAATAGAAACAGCCTCCAATCAAAAAAAAAAAAGTCATATCACATCTTTGTGTAATCTGAGTTCCTATCTGTACTTACTGCTACTCCTGTCTTATAGAGAAGGTAATGCACAGTCTGTGTGACATCAGCAGCATGCATCAAATTGTGGTAAGGATTTTTGTGCTTGCTGTATCCCACTTCCAGGGCCTCCACAAATGAGACAAGTGCAGAAATGGGGATCTGAAAGAGAGTGGCAAGGTTAATTGGCTATGATCTAGTAGCTTTGAGAGACCAAAAATGTCTAAGGTTTTCTAGCTACCTCTTTCTGAAAGCATTAAGAGAGCACACAAGGACACAAGAATTTTTCAAAGTTAATAAAAATCACTGAACAAAGTATTGGATAATTTGAAAATCTAACAGGAAGTCCCTGGTCTACCCTACAAATTGTTCTTTGTTCTCCAGTTCAGAGGCCTAGGGTAATGACAGGATCATCCCAAGGACACTGAGGGCAAAAAGGCAGGCAAATCTCAGACAAAGGTTCAAGTCTTTGTTTGTTTAGAAATAAATGAACAAATACTATGCAGCATCTCATTTACTTGTGGGAAAACATAAAGTATACAAAGATTAAGTTATAAAATGATTGTAAAACAAACGCAAGCATTCTGAAAACTGCACCCTTTAGAAGGAATGATGGGTACACTGGACAGTTGAGGAAGAAACAAACTACAAATGACAGTCTGTTCTATAACAGAAACAAGTCACGTTCTTGTGTTTATTGCTTGGCAACTTATTGTTATGCTCAGTCGCACAGCTGCATCCAACTATTTGCAACCCCATGGACTGTAGTTCATCAAGCGCCTCTGTCCATGGAATTCTCCAAGCAAGAATACTAGAGTGGATTGCCATTTCCTACTCCAGGGGATCTTTCCAACTCAGGGATCCAACCTATGTCTCTAGCATCTCCTGCACTGGCGGGCAGATTCTTTACCAGTTGTGCCACCTAGGAAGCCCAATTTATTGGTGCCTTGCAATCTGGAAAAATATTTCCAGCTATCCTAGCTGCTTTCTGTCTCAATTATGGGTAATATACATACCTTATTTGGCAGAAAGTGAACAACTGCAAAATGCCTGTACAAAATAAGGGGCCTTGGAAAACATTCATTGTATTAGTTTTCCGGATCAATTCCTTGGTTTAGGGTAGATTATCAATTGTAAGATTGGGGGAAAGGAGAAAGTATGTGTTCCAGGAGATGAGAAATCACATTAATAAGAAAAAAATAAGTGCTTCATGAGAATCCATATTATGTTCTTCCTTGGGAACATTGTTGCATATTTACTATCTGTGGATTTAAAAAATTTAAATATAGCCTTTCAGATGTGAGAGATTAATTCATTATCATTTTAAAAATGAAGATCCAGTGAACTTAGATTATTTGAGCTGTTCATTGGAGAGCTATGGGCCACTGAAATGCTGGATAAAGGTGTGTGCATGTGTACTGGAGCTTCTTTTGAGGTCTTGAGCATCCACTGGATCTTCAGACAGGCTTCTTTTGAATTTATTTTAATAAATAACAGAAACAAAAAAATGCCCCAAAATAGATAAAACAAAATTTTTGAAAAATAAGATCTTTGTCAAGTCTCCAAGACTCTGAAATTACTATTCTATTTCATTCAGATTTGTTTTTATTCTTTTCCAATCTATAATCTTTCATTTTTGAAAACATAAGCCTTAAAGGCCTGCAATTACGCATGAGTTTGATGACGGGTGTGTCCAGTGAGACCAGTTCATGTCCCATTCTCCACTGGCTCAGTCAGTGAAAGATCTGCCTCTTGATCTTATTAAATGAACCATAGTAATAGATCAAGAGAAATATGACTCTACCCCACCATCCTCTTCCTCAAGCTAACTGAATACTGTTCTGTTTTGTTTTTCATCTTCCAGCATGTATGCCTGACAAAATAAAACCCAAGACATTAAGCTGACAGGATGAAAAACCTCATTCCAGGACAGGGGCCAATAAAATGGGATTGGTCCCGACTCCTAACCCATCATCACCCTCCTCCTCTTTGATCATGACCAGTAGCTCCTAAACAAGAAGGGAATGAAATGAGTTTCAGATGGAGAGGGAGGAAACTTGAAAAAGTGGACATTTACTCCTTCTCCTTAATATAAGGGACTTTGAAAGCAAATCCAGGATTACTGTTGGGCATGAGTGGAGCATGAAACCTCTATACTCCCCTCTAGCAGGTTGTCAATCCAGCCCTTGCCAAGCTGCCTAGCGTCCATCTGGAGGTTGTAACATGACCAGTCCTCCTGCTCCCCACTTCTGCTGGTGCCTTGGAATTCTTCTGAAATCCTGAAACCTGTCCATGATATAACTAAGTCTTGCTTCAAAATGTTCCTTACACAGAGGTGAGTGTGAATGATGCCAGTTCTTGAGAACTGGAGTTAGGTAGGGACCATATAACTTTGGGTAGACCTGATGTTTGACCAGGTATTTTGAAATACACCACTGGAAATTTTGTTGTAAGAAAGCATAAGATTCATAGTTATTGCTCTTATTGAAATCATTGGACTGACATAGTGAGTTCTATCCCTTCTAGGAAAGCAATGTCTTTTCCCAGATGGGACTGTCACAGAAAGGTAGAGGTCATTATTCAAGGTCTCATAGCTACTGGGTCAGAACTGACATCAGGATACAGGTGATCTCCTGAATCTCATTCTAGTGTCTGGTCTACCAGACACGGTATTAGCCTTTGAGTGTCAAACAGGCTTCTGATGCAAAAGAAATTAAAGACCATTGTCATTAAGTGCTTATGACTATGTAAGAAATACATTCCCAAATGTACAGTCCTAAGGAAAGTGATAAAGAATCATGCTGCCCAGAAAAATTGATACTTTATACAGAAAAAGACCTTCATTTTCCAGAGACTCATTCATTGATGAGAGATATGTGAGGGGCACGATATGGCAGATGCCAGCAGATAAAGCTTAGGTTCCCTACAGAATAGGATCCCACCTCCAAAATCTGTGGAATTAGAAGGCTGAGGAGGTGCAACACTGGAATTAGCTCATGCTCTTAAAGTTGAAGAATTAATTTAAAACATAAATGGCTAGGAAATATCAATGATCTATCATAGATGATAAGTGAGAGTATTTGTGTGAATTTGAGCCAAGTGGCCGAAAGAGAAGTTCATGGAGACAATAAGTGCACACTCTATCTCCATCCCTGTCTCCTTGCAGGTGATGGTCATTAGTACACAGAGTCTGGCTGAAAGGAAAACCGTAGGCAGAGCAGGCAGGTAGGTCTGGTTCAGGCTTCCAGCTGTACTTCTAGGAAGACTGGGATCTAAATAGGTGGCTCCAGTCTCTCCCTTGTTGATGAGCTCACCAGGCAAGGGAGTAATGAAAGTTCCCCTCAGTGTGGAGTGTGTGGCAGTGGCTTTCTGGACAAGTCACCCCAGAGCAGCTTTCAGTCTACATTAGAAGGATTCTCTTGGTCTTCGCCCAAAAGTCCTGCAAGGCTGGACAAATATGTGCAGTTTCTTTGCTTTGTTTTAATTAGACACTGACCTTGAAACGGCTGATCAGATCATAGCGAGTGAGTAACTCATAGAAAATGAATTTCAGTGCATGGTCCCCACTGGCTTCATTGAGGGAAAAGACATCAAAGGACCACTTGTCCACATCCTACAGGTCAGGGCAGAAAGAAAGAATTCATTAGTTGGTAGCCACTTACATTTATCTCCCTACTTGGGGTTAGCCTGTAGCCCTAACTTGGTAATTCACAGTCTAAGACTAATACTATTTCCCCTCTCAAACTTTTTCCAATATGGCAATCCTATGTAGCACTTGCTGATAAAATATGAAATAGCTTTATTAGTAATAACAAGAGCTATAATTTACTGGGTACCTACCTAGGCATTATGATCAATGATAAATATATAATTCATCCTGAAGACAAGTCTAGTGGCAGGTATTATCAGTCATATCTCACAAATGAGAAAACTAAGAAGTTAGCTAATTTCCCTAAGATTCATAGAAGGCAAGTGTTAAGAATACATGTGGGGCAAAAACACAAACACACGTTCAACTGAAGTTTAAACTCAGGCTCTTTCCATTAACCTTCCACTGCTGCTGCTGCTGTTGCTAAGTTGCTTCAGTCGTGTCCGACTCTATGCGACCTCATAGATGGCAGCCCACCAGGCTCCGCCATCCCTGGGATTCTCCAGGTAAGAACACCAGAGTGGGTTGCCATTTCCTTCTCCAATGCATGAAAGTGAAAAGTGAAAGTGAAGTTGCTCAGTCATTTCCAACTCTTTGCAACTGCAGCCAGGTTCCTCTGTCCGTGGGGTTTTCCAGGCAACAGTACTGGAGTGGGGTACCACTGCCTTCTCTGAACCTTCCACTACTTCTGCTGAATTCCAAAACTTTAACTGACTTCACAATAACCTAGGGTGTTTCCGACCCCTAACCAGCCTCGTGATACCATCTACTGACTTCCTCTTAGTCCATTGTGGAGAATGTTAACCCACTTAAAAGTCTTCAGAAACATGCATGATATAGAACGCAAAACAATGTGTCACCTCAAGAATCTAATCTGCTAAGCTGAAACCAAGAAGAAAGCCTTCATTTCACGGGATGGAAAAATGTTATCATTTCTGGAGTCACTGATCTGAGGACCAAGTCCTCAAATCTGTAAGTCACTTATACTGGAAAATATAACACTGAGAGCTAAGCTGAACACACTCCTCACACACTACTCTTAAAGTTCAGAGTTTTATTTGTCCATAAAATAGTGACTTCAAAATATATGTAAACACTGTCAAATACATCTTTGACTTATAAATAGCTACTTGTGGGTATTATAAACAAAGGCATGTTTAAGAAATAATTAAAGNTGGACATTTACTCCTTCTCCTTAATATAAGGGACTTTGAAAGCAAATCCAGGATTACTGTTGGGCATGAGTGGAGCATGAAACCTCTATACTCCCCTCTAGCAGGTTGTCAATCCAGCCCTTGCCAAGCTGCCTAGCGTCCATCTGGAGGTTGTAACATGACCAGTCCTCCTGCTCCCCACTTCTGCTGGTGCCTTGGAATTCTTCTGAAATCCTGAAACCTGTCCATGATATAACTAAGTCTTGCTTCAAAATGTTCCTTACACAGAGGTGAGTGTGAATGATGCCAGTTCTTGAGAACTGGAGTTAGGTAGGGACCATATAACTTTGGGTAGACCTGATGTTTGACCAGGTATTTTGAAATACACCACTGGAAATTTTGTTGTAAGAAAGCATAAGATTCATAGTTATTGCTCTTATTGAAATCATTGGACTGACATAGTGAGTTCTATCCCTTCTAGGAAAGCAATGTCTTTTCCCAGATGGGACTGTCACAGAAAGGTAGAGGTCATTATTCAAGGTCTCATAGCTACTGGGTCAGAACTGACATCAGGATACAGGTGATCTCCTGAATCTCATTCTAGTGTCTGGTCTACCAGACACGGTATTAGCCTTTGAGTGTCAAACAGGCTTCTGATGCAAAAGAAATTAAAGACCATTGTCATTAAGTGCTTATGACTATGTAAGAAATACATTCCCAAATGTACAGTCCTAAGGAAAGTGATAAAGAATCATGCTGCCCAGAAAAATTGATACTTTATACAGAAAAAGACCTTCATTTTCCAGAGACTCATTCATTGATGAGAGATATGTGAGGGGCACGATACGGCAGATGCCAGCAGATAAAGCTTAGGTTCCCTACAGAATAGGATCCCACCTCCAAAATCTGTGGAATTAGAAGGCTGAGGAGGTGCAACACTGGAATTAGCTCATGCTCTTAAAGTTGAAGAATTAATTTAAAACATAAATGGCTAGGAAATATCAATGATCTATCATAGATGATAAGTGAGAGTATTTGTGTGAATTTGAGCCAAGTGGCCGAAAGAGAAGTTCATGGAGACAATAAGTGCACACTCTATCTCCATCCCTGTCTCCTTGCAGGTGATGGTCATTAGTACACAGAGTCTGGCTGAAAGGAAAACCGTAGGCAGAGCAGGCAGGTAGGTCTGGTTCAGGCTTCCAGCTGTACTTCTAGGAAGACTGGGATCTAAATAGGTGGCTCCAGTCTCTCCCTTGTTGATGAGCTCACCAGGCAAGGGAGTAATGAAAGTTCCCCTCAGTGTGGAGTGTGTGGCAGTGGCTTTCTGGACAAGTCACCCCAGAGCAGCTTTCAGTCTACATTAGAAGGATTCTCTTGGTCTTCGCCCAAAAGTCCTGCAAGGCTGGACAAATATGTGCAGTTTCTTTGCTTTGTTTTAATTAGACACTGACCTTGAAACGGCTGATCAGATCATAGCGAGTGAGTAACTCATAGAAAATGAATTTCAGTGCATGGTCCCCACTGGCTTCATTGAGGGAAAAGACATCAAAGGACCACTTGTCCACATCCTACAGGTCAGGGCAGAAAGAAAGAATTCATTAGTTGGTAGCCACTTACATTTATCTCCCTACTTGGGGTTAGCCTGTAGCCCTAACTTGGTAATTCACAGTCTAAGACTCTAATACTATTTCCCCTCTCAAACTTTTTCCAATATGGCAATCCTATGTAGCACTTGCTGATAAAATATGAAATAGCTTTATTAGTAATAACAAGAGCTATAATTTACTGGGTACCTACCTAGGCATTATGATCAATGATAAATATATAATTCATCCTGAAGACAAGTCTAGTGGTAGGTATTATCAGTCATATCTCACAAATGAGAAAACTAAGAAGTTAGCTAATTTCCCTAAGATTCATAGAAGGCAAGTGTTAGGAATACATGTGGGGCAAAAACACAAACACACGTTCAACTGAAGTTTAAACTCAGGCTCTTTCCATTAACCTTCCACTGCTGCTGCTGCTGTTGCTAAGTTGCTTCAGTCGTGTCCGACTCTGTGCGACCTCATAGATGGCAGCCCACCAGGCTCCGCCATCCCTGGGATTCTCCAGGTAAGAACACCAGAGTGGGTTGCCATTTCCTTCTCCAATGCATGAAAGTGAAAAGTGAAAGTGAAGTTGCTCAGTCATTTCCAACTCTTTGCAACTGCAGCCAGGTTCCTCTGTCCGTGGGGTTTTCCAGGCAACAGTACTGGAGTGGGGTACCACTGCCTTCTCTGAACCTTCCACTACTTCTGCTGAATTCCAAAACTTTAACTGACTTCACAATAACCTAGGGTGTTTCCGACCCCTAACCAGCCTCGTGATACCATCTACTGACTTCCTCTTAGTCCATTGTGGAGAATGTTAACCCACTTAAAAGTCTTCAGAAACATGCATGATATAGAACGCAAAACAATGTGTCACCTCAAGAATCTAATCTGCTAAGCTGAAACCAAGAAGAAAGCCTTCATTTCACGGGATGGAAAAATGTTATCATTTCTGGAGTCACTGATCTGAGGACCAAGTCCTCAAATCTGTAAGTCACTTATACTGGAAAATATAACACTGAGAGCTAAGCTGAACACACTCCTCACACACTACTCTTAAAGTTCAGAGTTTTATTTGTCCATAAAATAGTGACTTCAAAATATATGTAAACACTGTCAAATACATCTTTGACTTATAAATAGCTACTTGTGGGTGTTATAAACAAAGGCATGTTTAAGAAATAATTAAAGGAATAGTCATTTGGATTCTCAGCATATCAAGAGTTTTATTTCAGTGGTTAAGGAAAGTATACTGCCATGAGCATGACAATAAGGATGCATGCGAGATCACACTGAATCTAAGCTAGGTGCCAGATGGTCTCCTGGAAGAGACCTTGGCTTTCAGAAACTGCTGGACCCAGTGACTCCCACATCAGCCTTCACTGCATTCCAACATCATCTATCCATCCCAATCCTGTTCCTCTCCAAAGATCCCAATCATGAAGATCACCCTGAGATCATGAAGAGTCTCTCTCATGGACACCAGGGCACAGGGAAAACAAACTGTATATAGGGAAAACCAAACATTTCCAGAAAGGTTTCAAATAGATTGTTTCAATTCACATTTAGTAGTAAATCTCACCTTGCTGCTGCTAAGTCGCTTCAGTCATGTCCGACTCTGTGTGACCCCATAGATGGCAACGCACTAGGCTCCCCCGTCCCTGGGATTCTCCAGGCAAGAATATTGGAGTGGGTTGCCATTTCCTTCTCCAATGCATGGAAGTGAAAAGTAAAAGTGAAGTCACTCAGTCATGCCCGACTCTTAGCGACCCCATGGACTGCAGCCTACCATGCTCCTCCGTCCATGGGATTTTCCAGGCAAGAGCACTAGAGTGGGTTGCCATCACCTTAAGTAAGTAAGTAAAGTCGCTCAGTTGTGTCCGACTCTTTGNAGTTCTTTATTTGAGAATAGTGATTTGTCATGTGTGCTTAGCAGACTTTTCAGACCTAATCATGAATTAGGCTAGAACAGAACATAAACAGCAATAAATTATATTTTATACTTAGGTTAAGTCCTACTAAAAATAAGCAGTAAAAACAGATATCAATGAGGTTTTTTTTTTTTTCTTTAGATCCTCCAATTGGAAGGTAAAGGAGAAATACACAACATTTAGTAAAAAAAAAAAAACCCATGATATCAAATTTCCTTAAATTAGGAACCAAGCATATCACAAAAAACTAAACCACACAATTCTTAAAGTACTGGGTAATCCTATCAGATTAAAATTTGGCATAGAAGAGTTAGACATCAAAAATACTAACGGTGGAGCTTCTCTGAACTAGATAAAACAAGAAAGGCCTTTCATATTTACCAATTCAATGTTTTTCAAAGAAAAGCAAATTTTTTCNATCAGATTAAAATTTGGCATAGAAGAGTTAGACATCAAAAATACTAACGGTGGAGCTTCTCTGAACTAGATAAAACAAGAAAGGCCTTTCATATTTACCAATTCAATGTTTTTCAAAGAAAAGCAAATTTTTTCTTTTTTTACTCTCAAATGCACTTAGTAACAGGAAGTGCTTTGGGACTTATGGTTAATTTAAGTGAAAAGAGTGTTCTAAGAAAATCAATAACATATCAAAGGATTGAGGGAGGAATATTGGGTGTTTAAGAGAACAAATGCTTCTTCAACCCTTCAAAACCTTCCATTTATAGATGAACATCATGAATTAAAACTTGAATGCAATTTTTAGGCTGAGATGAATAATATATACTAATTCCAGAATAACTCTACATTTGATTAGAAATTTAGTAATCCTTTTATAAATGAGGATGTACAGAGGATATGTGATATCCAAATCTACCCCATTTGTGAAAATTAAAGCTCAAATCAAACCAATCATTTGAATGTTACCACCTACATGCCATGAGGGACATTTCAAAAAGTCATATAATAGAAAATTTATCAATGATTTCTTGCCATTTTAGCTCACCTGGTTTCATCAATGTACACAGATTCAAGCACGGAGGCTGCATATTCCAAATTCTTCTTGAGATCTACCACTGAAGCCTCCCCTCTCTCTAATTGTTTGACCAAAGATCGTAACCTAGAGGTGGGGGAAGAGACATGATTCAATTAGAATAGAAGAAACAAAACATAAGCCTACAATTAGAGTGAACAGTTTATAGCCATTAAATATTTTTATTTATCCCAATATATATGAAAGGAAAATAAAAATCTAGTGATGAAACCATTATTTCGCAAAGAAGCAAGTTATAAAATAAATTCACACTTTTTTTTCCCCCACTATGAATCAGGAACAAAAATGTTCTCATCTACCAGGACTGACCTTATCCCACACTTTCTAACTACCTTTCATCTTTCTAACAATTTCCTAAATTATCAATAATTTTGCTTCTTTTCTGATTTTAATTCTTTGGGGTCTTAATTGGATAGAGTAAAGCATGACCAGCAACATCACCAAACACTGCTTCAGTTAAAGGTACTTTGTTCAGCTGTGACCATGGAGAATAGCAGTCTTATGGCCCACAGGTGTTCCAAGACAGGCAGTGAGACTTAGAGCCCCAGAATCACCACAGAGGGCTACAGAAGGAATACAAGAAGGCAAATGCTTTTCCTGGACAGGAAGAATTACTCTGGTGGTAGTGGTTTAGTCGCTAAGTCATGTCCAACTCTTGCAATCCCATGGACAGAGGAGCCTGGCAGGCTATAGTCCACGGGATCCTCCAGGCAAGAATACTGGAGGGGGTTGCCATTTCCTTCTCCAAGAATTACTCTAGAAGCAGATAAATACCCTAGCTTTGTTTTTTAAAGGAGGATGGATGATAAACCGAGGTACTGAGGACAAGACCTTTCTCACTGCTCTTCAAGAATTCCCTGGAGTAGGAAATGACAACCCATTCCAGTATTCTTGCCTAGAGAATTCTATGGACAGAGGAGCTTGGTAGGCTACAGTCCATGGGATCCCAAAGAGTAAGAGAAAACTGAGCACACACAAGTTCCAGACAGGGTAAGAGAAACAATAAAACTCTCCTCTTATTATATGAACATCATCCCCACAGAGAAGAACTTCCTACATGTGAGAACAATAAAATGCCAACAGATTGTCAAAGACAGAAACTGGAAACACTGTAAATACCAGAGATGTGGAGACTCCACAACTCTTCAGACTGTTTGATAGCCAGCAAACAACGTCACTCTGAGGACAAGATTGAGTTTGAATGTATCTGGACTTCCCAGATGGCACTAGTACTAAAGAATCAGCCCGCCAATGCAGGAGACCCAGGAGATGCAGGTTTGTTCCCTGGGTCATGAAGATGCCCCAGAGTAGGAAATGGCAGCCTATGGTTTTTCCAGTAGTTATGTACGGATGTCAGAGCTGGACCATAAAGAAGGCTGAGTGCCAAATAATTGATGCTTTTGAACTGTGGTGTTGGAGAAGATTCTTGAGAGTCCCTTGAACTGCAAAGAGATCAGATCAGACGATCCTAAGGGAAATCAACCCTGTATATTCATTAGAAGGATTGATGCTCAAGCTGAAGCTCCACCTGATGTGGAGAGCTGATGTGAAGAGCTGACTCATTATAAAAGACCCTGATGCTAGGAAAAATTGAAGGAAGGAGAAGGGAACAACAGAGGATGAGATGGTTGGATGGTATCACCGACTCGATGGACATGAGTTTGAGCAAACTCTGGGAAATAGTGAAGGACAAGGAAGCCTGGTGTGCTGTAATTCATTTGGTCAAAGAGCCAGACACAACTTGGCAACTAAAGAACAACAACAGTGTTTGCTAATTATAACCATCATGTTGTATATAGATGCCCAGAATGTATTTATCATATAATTGGAAGTCTGTATTCTTTGGCTAACACCCCCCATATACCACTGTTTATTTTAGAAGGCATTTGATATCATTACTGCCATTATTGTTATTCAGTGGCCTCAGTCATCACAGGTAAACACATGAGAGTCATCCTATCAGGATCAGTTCAGTTCAGTTGCTCAGTTGTGTCTGACTCATTGTGACCCCATGAATCACAGCACGCCAGGGCTTCCTGTCCATCACCAACTCCCAGAGTTCACGCAAACTCATGTCCATCAAGTTGGTGATGCCATCCAGCCATCTCATCCTCTGTCGTCCCCTTTTCCTCCTGCCCCCAATCCCTCCCAGCATCAGAGTCTTTTTCAATAAGTCAACTCTTCACATGAGGTGACCAAAGTACTGGATACTTAAGATTATTATCAAGTCTCCATTTCCCAAGGCCATTTCCACTTTTCTGACTTCAAAATATTCTCAGGCTTGCATTCATAAGGGAGAACAAGGTCAACTTCTCCACAAGGCATAAACAACCCCCCTCCAGATCTACATGAAAATGATAAACAATAATGAAGGAGGAAAAGCTCGGGATCAACCTTAAAAAGTAGACAAGAGGGTCAGCCATACAAAAGAAATTTCCAGGAATTTCAGTGATGTAAAATACAAAGGAAATTAGATGGAGGGGAGTGGCTAGCTGACCTGTGACTCTCCAATAATGCCAAGGAAGTAAACAGAGGCCTCTGCATATCTAGAGGCGAGAGTCAGCCTATGGATCCCACTAGCAGCAATAGGAAGTGTTCTNAAATTTCCAGGAATTTCAGTGATGTAAAATACAAAGGAAATTAGATGGAGGGGAGTGCCTAGCTGACCTGTGACTCTCCAATAATGCCAAGGAAGTAAGCAGAGGCCTCTGCATATCTAGAGGCGAGAGTCAGCCTATGGATCCCACTAGCAGCAATAGGAAGTGTTCTGGCTTCCCAGGCGGCCGAGACAGGGAGCTGGCATGGAAGGGTGTACCAGCCACTCACACACACTGGACAGCCAGCCTGCCAAAGAATGTGGAGACTGCAGAAGCAAGCCCTGAGAACTGTTCCAAATAAGGAATGCAAGCTCTTTAGCAATAAATGTTCCTGGCTAAGTCTGCCTCTAATTCTGACTCTCACTTCAGAAGCCAAACTACCCACTAGGCTTTTTGGACTCTCCACTGGCAAAGTAAAATGAGGGTAAATGTAAGCTTTCTAAAAACTTTCTCCCTTAATTTAGGGCTTAAAGATTCTACCAGGGTTTGACATGAATCTCAAATAGAACCCATCGCAGTACTCCAAATCTAAGAGAAGACAAAACACAAAAAATTATGAGGGAACATATAGAAGTAAGAACCAGATGATTCTCTCTTCCTACAAAAGGACATCCCTAAGAAACAAACAGAAGCAGCTTTAATCAAATAAGTTTTCCTAGACTGAGGAAAAACCCTTAAAGCAGATGAAAAGGGATCAAATAAAACCAGAAAAAATCCAACATATTTTGTTGTCATTTTTTATCTCTGAAAATAAATAAAAGAAAGCATTAAGAAAAATATATTACTTACAAAGTAACAAAAATTCAAGCTAGCCATAGACTTCCACCATGCCAAATATCAGAAACCAATTTAATAACAATACCAGCTTTTGAGAATAATACAGTGTAATTCAAGATATCTAGATCTACCTATGGGTTTCCCTGGTGGTAAAGAATTGCCTGCCAATTCAGGAGACACAGGAGACATAGTTTCGATCCCTGGTCTGGGAAGATTCCCTGGAGAAAGAAATGGCAACCTACTCCAATATTCTTGCCTAGAGAACTCTATGGACAGAAAAGCCTAGCAGGCTACAGTCCATGAGGTCACAAAGAGTTGTCACGATTTAGTGACTAAACAACAACAACAAATATTTACCTTTATTTAGTATAATTGTCATGTATATGTGAAGCCAACAAACATATTCTCAGGTGTGGACAAGCTCAAAATTTCATCATTCATATGCTTTTACAGAAAACAAACGCAGAATAAGGCAAACTCTGAGATCGTAACCTTTCAAGGAGGATAGGTTTGTGGGTCTCCAATTAAATGGATTCTGGATTTGTGACTTAAATGTAACAAAGCCAACCTTGACAAAATGGACAAGTAGTTTAAAAACATTAAAAAGGAATGGCAGGTGAAATACAATGCTCATTATACAAAGACAACTACACATGAAAATGACTGACCCGTCTTTCCTAGATAAGTTCCTATTCCTAGTATAAATTCTTCCTATGTCACTTTTATGAACTAATAATTAATTATAATCAGTCAAAAACAATTGAAACTACTAATAACACTATATGGAATATAATTTCATATCCATTCTTATTAATAATTCCCAATCCAGGGAACGTACAGTACTGGGAGAATTAAGTCATGAAAATACAGTATTGTGGATTGAGTCGTGAAGAGCTGTACATCAATCTGCAATATGTGGTCCAGGACCCCAGGCCAGACCCGGGGTGGTGCTCCAACTCAGCAGTTCAGATCCGCAGCACCGAAAATCATCTTCCCAGAAAGCCCCAGGCATCATGTCACAACGAGCAGAAAATCAGCAGCATAGGGCTTCAACCAGATGTAGTCACCAGAAGAGCTGGACAGACACTGAACACAGCCACACTTATGTATCCAGTGTAAGCCAACCAGTGTGACCCACTGGATTACAACCCAGTAATCCAGGCAGACTCAACAGAGAGCTGTGAACAGAAGCAAACCCCTAGCCCAGTGGCTTCTACAAACCCAGAGAAGCAATGACACAAAATAAAGTATCTTCAAAGGGTTGGGAGGGAGGGNAGTGTAATTCAAGATATCTAGATCTACCTATGGGTTTCCCTGGTGGTAAAGAATTGCCTGCCAATTCAGGAGACACAGGAGACATAGTTTCGATCCCTGGTCTGGGAAGATTCCCTGGAGAAAGAAATGGCAACCTACTCCAATATTCTTGCCTAGAGAACTCTATGGACAGAAAAGCCTAGCAGGCTACAGTCCATGAGGTCACAAAGAGTTGTCACGATTTAGTGACTAAACAACAACAACAAATATTTACCTTTATTTAGTATAATTGTCATGTATATGTGAAGCCAACAAACATATTCTCAGGTGTGGACAAGCTCAAAATTTCATCATTCATATGCTTTTACAGAAAACAAACGCAGAATAAGGCAAACTCTGAGATCGTGACCTTTCAAGGAGGATAGATTTGTGGGTCTCCAATTAAATGGATTCTGGATTTGTGACTTAAATGTAACAAAGCCAACCTTGACAAAATGGACAAGTAGTTTAAAAACATTAAAAAGGAATGGCAGGTGAAATACAATGCTCATTATACAAAGACAACTACACATGAAAATGACTGACCCGTCTTTCCTAGATAAGTTCCTATTCCTAGTATAAATTCTTCCTATGTCACTTTTATGAACTAAAAATTAATTATAACCAGTCAAAAACAATTGAAACTACTAATAACACTATATGGAATATAATTTCATATCCATTCTTATTAATAATTCCCAATCCAGGGAACGTACAGTACTGGGAGAATTAAGTCATGAAAATACAGTATTGTGGATTGAGTCGTGAAGAGCTGTACATCAATCTGCAATATGTGGTCCAGGACCCCAGGCCAGACCCGGGGTGGTGCTCCAACTCAGCAGTTCAGATCCGCAGCACCGAAAATCATCTTCCCAGAAAGCCCCAGGCATCATGTCACAACGAGCAGAAAATCAGCAGCATAGGGCTTCAACCAGATGTAGTCACCAGAAGAGCTGGACAGACACTGAACACAGCCACACTTATGTATCCAGTGTAAGCCAACCAGTGTGACCCACTGGATTACAACCCAGTAATCCAGGCAGACTCAACAGAGAGCTGTGAACAGAAGCAAACCCCTAGCCCAGTGGCTTCTACAAACCCAGAGAAGCAATGACACAAAATAAAGTATCTTCAAAGGGTTGGGAGGGAGGGCGGAGGGAGCTTCAGGAGGGAGGGGACATGTGTAAACCTATGGCTGATTCATGCTTATGTATGGCAGAAAGCAATACTACCTTGTAAAGCAATCATCTTCCACTTAAAAATTTTAAAAATAGAGTATCTTTAAGATGCCTAAGACTTACTAGAAATGCATATCCACTCCCATCTCTCTAGATGATGAGATAAGTGAAAGACCCACCAACACCTGGCAGACATGAAGGTAACCTATGACAACACACCCATGGTGTTTATGGAAAACACCCAGAGACATTCACCTCTTTTTATTCAAGGACAACTAACTAAGAAAAAAAAAATTCCAAAAAGATTCAGAATTTTAAAAAAGTAGAGAATCATCTTCAAATTGCAGAGAAATATCTCACTTTTGAAAAGAAGATTCACTACTGAAAACACAAGTGAATTTTAGAGAGCATCTGCTTTGTGTTCGATAAAAGTCAAGAAAACAGATCTGAGAAGCAAAGGTGAAAGCTGAAATCACAGGTAATAAAAGTGGANTCCAAAAAGATTCAGAATTGTAAAAAAGTAGAGAATCATCTTCAAATTGCAGAGAAATAACTCACTTTTGAAAAGAAGATTCACTACTGAACACACAAGTGAATTTTAGAGAGCATCCGCTTTGTGTTCGATAAAAGTCAAGAAAACAGATCTGAGAAGCAAAGGTGAAAGTTGAAATCATAGGTAATAAAAGTGGACATACTGAGGGAAGAAGTTAAAAAGAAATGAAATACAACAACAAAAAGACTATAAGAACTGAAAAAATAAAAATAGTGACCAACTTCCTATATACCCAGCTCCTATTCAGACTAGTACCTGTCACAGGTATAAGTTACAGCTTTTCATGTCCACATAGCTGTTGGCTTCCTGCTTTATGCAGGTGCCACACAAATGGAAAGCCCTGATAGCTCAGTCAGTAAAGGACTGAGTGCGGGAGACCCGGCTTTGATCCCTAAGCTGGGAAGATCCCCTGGAGAAGGAAACAGAAAACAGTCCAGCATTCTTGCCTGAAAAATCCCATGGACAGAGGAGCCTGGCAGGTGACAGTCCATTGGGTTGCAAGAGTTAGACATGACTTAGTGACTAAACCACCCACACAAACCCTAGGCAATTCCAGATCCTTATTTTCAAATATTGTTGGGCTTTAGGGGAGCACTCAGTTGGGTGATGCTTCACTGGCCCACAGTCTGCCCTCTCCTCTAATCCTTTATACTTCTTAGAACATTCTGTCTTGACCCCCACCCAACTCTGCCACCTACAGTCTACCTGTTGGTAAAACTGCTGCTTTGTAAGCAGAAGACTTTCAAATTAGCTCTTTTACCACTAGTCATGAACTAGTCTCAAAAACTGAAAAATATTTTAAGGTTTCTGGGAATATGGAGGCACCCTTACCTATCTTTCATCATAGCACAAGTTTATCCTAAAACTCAATCCATCTTAAGAGTTGTCTGAAAATAGCCAAAATCCTTCATACCCATACTACAAACTATTTTTGTGAGACTTGGAGAGATAGTTAAGCAGAAAGACTCTGATGCCTTCCTTTCTTTTCCCAGTAAAGTGTGTCTGGATGTTTTTCCATTTAATTCATTTTACCTAAAAGGCCAATGTTCCCAAGGATAGGTCCCGTGGTAAGCTGTAGTACATCTAGTTTTCTAATACTATTCAAAAGGATTTTTGGTTCAGGCACCTAACGGAAGGGAGGGAGAAGGGAAATGTACAGCAATAAGAATAATATAGTTTCTCTTTTGAGTGAATTTTCATAGTTTCCCGCACCCCATTCATTCCTGTCGCTGTGGCTGCCAGATAACAGTTCTAGTACAGAAGTGCAACACCATTTTAGGAATAGCTCACAATTTCAAACTCTGGCAAAACGCCTTTCTCATTAAGTGCACACGTGTGTGCTCACTCATGCCCTACTCTNAAACTGATGCATAAGGCATCTTTTATTCATTTCATTGACTCTGTCAATTAATTGATGTTTTATAAGCTCAGCCAAAATAATGTAACAACATCAAAGTATCATTAGAAACCCCTTCACAGATTACAGCCTTGTCAGGATGAAGGGACTTGCGTAACAATGATGCTCGAGTCACAAACTGGAATCAAGACTTCCGGGAGGAATATTAACAACTTCAGATATGCAGATGATACCATTCTAAAAGCAGAAAGTTGAGAGGTACTGAAGAGCCTTTTGACAAAGGTGAGGGGAAAATGAAAAAGCTGCCTTGAAATTAAACTTTAAAAAAACTAAGGCTGGTATCTAGTTCTGTCACTTCTTGGCAAATATATGGGAAAAAGTGGAAGCATTGACAGATTTTATTTTCTTGGGCTCCAAAATCACTACAGATTGTGATTTGATTACAGCCATGAAATTCAAAGATGCTTGCTCCTTGGGAAAAAAGCTATGACCAACCTAGACAGCATATTAAAACGCAAAGACATTACATTGCTGATAAAGGTCCATATAGTCAAAGCTTTAGTTTTGTTCAGTAGTCATGTATGGAAGTGACTGTTGGACCATAAAGAAGGCTGTGGTGGTTTAGTCGCTAAGTCTCTAAGTCATGTCCATGAGTCTTATGACCTCATGGACTATAGCCCGCCAGGCTCCTCTGTCCATGGGATTTTCCAGGCAAGAATATTGGGGTGGTTTGCCATTTCCTCCTCCAAGGGATCTTCTGACACAGGGATCAAATCCAGGTCTCCTGCACTTCAGGCAGATTCTTTACCAACAGAGCTACCAGAATTTCCCGAAGAAGGCTGAGTGCTGAAGAATTTATGCCTTTAAATTATGGAGCTGGAGAAGACTCTTGAGAGTCCCTTGGTCTGAAAGGAGATCAGATCAGTCAGTCCTACAGGAAATCAACCCTGAATGTTCATTGGAATGACTGATGCTGAAGCTGAAGCTCCAATACTTTGGCCACCTGATGCAAAGAACTGACTCACTGGAAAAGACCCTGAAATTGGGAAAGACTGAAGGCAAAAGGAGAAGATGGTGACAGAGAATGAGATGGTTAGAGAGCATCACCAATTCAATGGCATGAATTTGAACAATCTCTGGGAGATATTGGAGGACAGGGAAGCCTGGCATGCTGCGGTCCATGGGGTCACAAAGAGTTGGATACAACTTAACAATAACAGGGATTCCCTGGTGGCTCAAAGGTTGATGTGACTCCCTCCAATGGGGGAAACCTGGGTTCGATCCCTGGGTCTGGAAGATCCCCTGGAGAAGAAAATGGTAACCCACTCTAGTATTCTTGCCTGGAAAATCCCATGGACAGAGAAGCCTGGTAGGCTACAGTCCATGGGGTTGCAAAGAGTCGGACACGACTGAGCAACTTCATTTTCACTTAACAATAACAACAAATCACTTTCACCTATGAGCCAGATGCTGGAAAACTTTCACAAATATCTGTTTGTTTGTAACCATCTACACTTTTATTATGTACCTTTTACAGATGGAAAAACTAAAGCTAAGAAAAGGTAAGTAACTTTGCCTCAAATCAACTAAGATATCCACGTGAAAACTCTAGTGCCCATATCTCAATCTGATCACCGAAATTCCTTGTTTACTTCTTTTAAGGCCTCCTATCTATGCTGCCTGAGGAAGCAAATTGGTCTCATTACTTTGTGTTCCAAGACAAGATGTCACAGAAGCTTTATTTCCTCTGCTGTCTCTGTGCAGGTAGGTGGCGTTAAATTCATTGGGTTAGTTTTCTTTTAATCAAATGTTAAATCCATTAATTTCCACAGAGCAAATGGGTACTCTACAGAGGTCGGAGTGATGTCAACAGACCAAAAGTTACCTATATAAAGTCATCATAATCAGAAGGAGGATAAACATCAACAAAATCTACTAATTCTGAAGCAACAGATAAGGAGAAAGAACTCTAGCTCAAATTTAGTTAATTGTGTAGTCTTAGAGCCACAGTTACTACCAGAAATATTCAGAATATTTTGATTTGGCATACAGATATTCTTCCATTTGGATAAACCAGTATTTCTAAAATGAAATTTATTCGGGCAAATGAAGTACTATTTTCACATCACGGTATACTAAAACATAGATAATAAAAACTTAGGCAATAAAAAAATTGAGACAGCAGGATGCATCCAACAGGGCCCTTTTTAAGAAAGACAATAGCTAGCTGGCTAGAAATGATATGGAAAACATATTTTATTTTTTGCACAAAGAAACATATTTAACAGGTAACCACCAAGGATGACTGCATAGATTAGTATTCAAATGTTTGCCAACATAGTTAAACTTGATTTTTATCTTCATGACCCCAAGTAGTTGGCTAGAACAAGTGTTTCATATTTCAACCTGTAGTTCCAGTCATCAAAACCCACTAGGGGTGCCTCCCTGGTGGTTCAGTGGTAAAGAATCCACCTGCCAATGCAGGAAACATGGGTTCAATCCCTGGTCCGAGAAGATCCCACATGCTGCAGAGCAGCTAAGCTCACGTGCCACAGCTACTGAGCCTGTGTTCTAGAGCCCGGGAGCTGCGACTACTGAAGCCCATGTGCCCTAGAGCCCGTGCTCCCCAAGAGAAGCCACTGCAGTGAAAAGCCTTCGAACCACAACTGGCGATCAGCCCCCACTCGACACAACTAGAGAAAAGCCCACTCAGCAATAAAGACCCAGCACAGCCAAAAATAAATGAATAAAATTAATTTAAAAAAGAAAAAGCACTAGGGCTCAGAACTCCAAATGTCCTGATTTACCACATAAATTTGAGGACACAAACATCCCAGATCTCAGATTTCTTTTTTGAAATGGAATGGTGCTAAGGGTTCACTATCATCATCATAATTAAAGGATCCATATATTTGGGGCTTTACCTTATCCCACACTATTTATAACTCATAAACCTATTTGCACTTTCACTTTAGCTCTCTGTGGTACACAGTTAAGGAAAATTTTTCAATGAAATTTTGATGCTGATTAAAAGAAAAGCAATCCCCAGGGTATAAGCCAATTCTTTGTAGCAGCTGTGTCCAACTCCATTTTATAAAGGAATGGGTTGGGGAGAAAGCACTCGGAATAAATAAGCAGTGGCCAGTTGGGGTCATATAGAAGGAGGGAGGCTAATGGTAACAATTAATATTGTGCCTGAAAGACAAAGACAAAGCCTGAAGTCAGAAGGCCAGGGGTGATGGAACAAATGCCTTCAACTATGGATGAACAGAACAACAGACAAAATACACTGGAATGAATAGGACAAGCAGTGGGCTGACCTGAGGTTGAAAGGCAACCCAAGTGATCATATCAGGTCTGGAATTTGTGGTCTGGGGCCAAAACAAGAATAGTCTGGAGTAATTTCAAGAGATGGCATGGGCACCCGTTTTGAAGGACCAAGTGCAAACCAGTATTCATCCTAACACAGAATTCTCCAATCCCAGCCTCCTAAAACCAGTTCAGCTGTGGCTATTGAACAGGGTTTACATGCTAGTTTGCCATCTTCCCTGGTGGCTCAGCTCGTAAAAAATCTGCCCACAATGCAGGAGATCTGGGCTCAATCCCTGGGTTGGGATGATCCCCTGGAGAATGGAAAGGCTACCCCACTCCAGTATTCTGGCCTGGAGAATTCCAGGACTTTACAGTCCATGGGGTCACAAAGAGTAGGACACAACTGAATGACTTTCTTTTACTTTCACTTTGCCATCTTTGTTTATGAGCACAAAGACAAAAGTTTTTTAAAAAGAACCTTCACAGTCCACTTCATTAATCTCTCAACTTGCCACCTTCCGCCTACATCTCAGGTTGTATGCCAGTTAAATCTACAACAGCTATATTTTTAAACCTCATTATTATCACTGCAATTATCCACATTCCTTCTTACTGACACTCCATACAGTTAGTCTGAATTCAGTCCAAGCCAAAAAAAAAGCATATACTAGCTTAAGTAAATTCACTTAAACATAACTCAGATTGTCTCAAAATCACTCAGATGATTTTTAAGCAGCTCCAATCTGATTTACAGGTCAAATTCAAAGTTGGTTCTATACCAAGTACAAATATCTCCAAAACAATGATAAAAGAAGTCAGAGGCCAAGACCTCAATTAAAGCATAGTCTACACTAAAGTATGTAGAGATTATCACTGGAAATGCCTATGATATCAAGATAAATATAATAGTTGAGATTACATGTGTAAAAATAAGCACAGGCTGAAATGGAAGCTTCTTTACAAGGAGTTCAGGGAATAATTTAGCAGTTCTATATCCATCTTGACCTGTCTATATCTAAACGTCAATACACACCTTACTTTGTGTGTCTGTGTGTGTGTGTGTATTAAATAGGAATACTTGCACTTGCTTGACAATAAGAGAAATCTAGTGAAAGGAAATAGTAGACCAAACATAGTACCTCTCACTTTACCTATCTATCCATTCTAAATGCATTTTTTTCAAGGCAAGGATACACGGGTAAAGCAAATTGATTCCTTTTCTCCCCCATTACCAGATGTCTTCTTCAATCATCACAAAGGTTGAATACTAAGCTATCAAATACATAAAAAGATATTATCTCAATAAACAACTTTGGTAAAAGATGTTCATGCTACATAGACAAATATAACTTCACAGTTATTTCAAATTTCTTCTTCTGTTATAAATGCTGCCTTTTAGCATCTGTAATCCCAAAGATTCCTGTCCATTTGAAAACAGTTTGGAAGACAAGACTCAAGCTGACTTACAAAATATAGTCACTGTTTCTCTGAAGCTACGAGAGGGTTTGCTTAAGAATAAACCCATTATCACTGAAAAATCACTTATGTGACAATAATATGTCTGTCTGTCTGTTCCTAAATATCTCCATTAATTTAGCTCTATTTACTTAGCTTCACCAAGATGGTGTCCATTCATTCATTCATTCAAATATTCTCTCATTCCATTACCCCTCTAGAACTAATCCATTTGCTAGCCAAGATGGGACTTAAAAGTTCCCCAAGAATCTAATCAAAAGTGATCCACATTCCTATGTATACACTGACCTTTAGGCTCTGAGATTGTCTTTCAATAAGACCCGACCTTACCCAACGAGGGGCTTCTCTGGTGGCTCAGCTGTTAAAGAATGCATCTGCAGTGTGGAAGACCTGGGTTCAATCCCTGGGTTGGGAAGATCCCCCAGAGAAAGGAATAGCTACCCACTCCAGTATTCTGAGAATTCCATGGACTTATATAGCCCATGGGGTTGCAAAGAGTTGAACATGACTGAGCAACTTTCACTTCACTTTCACTGTATCCAATGAGAGTTGAGCTTTCCATGTCCCAATCTCTGTCACAACAGCTTAACCCAGAAGCTCCCCAGAAGCCCTAGATCGAGGCTTAGCTTTGCTCTCTAATGTTTCCAATATTCAAGGTTTTGCTGCCTGGTCAGTTCTTCCATCCAGGTCTTGGCTGGATATTGCTGTATCTTCCTAAAAATCCCTGCCTGCCTGCTATACCTCCTGCTAAGTTACCTCACCATGAAAACTTACCCTACCTCCAGTTATGATATTGACAAAATTGTCCTAGACTGATGCCACTTATGCATTTTGGGGGATAATGGTATCCACATATTCTTCACATTTCATTGAATCCACTAATTATTCTCTGGGCATGCTTAGCCTTAAAAGTCTATACTAATTTCTCTATGTCTTGGTTTCTTTATCTGTAAAAGGGAGATAATGTTAGTATATTCCACAGAGGATACGGTGAAGACTTAATTATTTATAATACATTAAATATATAAACTTTGTAAGTTTTCTAAGTATATAAAACTTAGAAACTTACAACAGAGCCTGAAGATAATACATACTTCATAACTATTAGTATTATGATTACTGGTATTATTGACTTCCTCCAGTAAACTGTAGGATCTCTGAAGATAAAGACTGTCTCTTTCATTCTTAAAACCCTTCAGATCTAAAGGGTAATTTGCATTTCTCAGGCAGTAAGTGGTTGTCAAGTAAATTTGAATTCCTAAGTACTTTAAAAAGATATCTAGAAATACTATATCTATCAGATAGCTGTTGAAAGTATGACCACAGAAATCCAATTGCCTAAACTTCCCTGGTGAACTAGTGGTTAGGGATCCGTCTGCCAATTCAGAGGACACAGGTTCAGTCCCTGGCCCCAGAAGATTCTACATGCTGCAGGACAGCTAAGTCCATGCAGCACAACTACTGAAGCCCGTGAGTCTAGAGCCTGAGCCCCACAGCAGAAGAAGCCACCACAGTGAGAAGCCCATGTACCGCAACTAGAGAGCAGCCCCTACTCACCACTGCTAGAGAAAAGCCAGCGCGCAGCAGCGAAGACCCAGCACAGCCAAAGATAATTTTTTTAAAAATACACCCAACTGCCTACTTGAGGACATGAAGTCACCAAAATAGCCCAGAATGCAAGCAGTCTTAAGCCCACACTGCTAGTTCCATACACCATCTTTACACCACACTGTTCTTGTGATAAGAGAACTAATACATTTACTTTGACCTTACATTTTATGTAAATACACTTCTCCCTAGGCAAGGACAGGGCATAGGGTGGCTTAGACATTGTTCATNCATCTTTACACCACACTGTTCTTGTGATAAGAGAACTAATACATTTACTTTGACCTTACATTTTATGTAAATACACTTCTCCCTAGGCAAGGACAGGGCATAGGGTGGCTTAGACATTGTTCATTCATTCATATATTTATTGTGCAGTCCTGTGTCAGACTTTATATTAGGTATAAGGAGACTACAGTCAACCAGACAGACTAAAAGCATTGCCTCATTAAACTAACATTTTGTGGGAGAGGGGGAGAGAGAGTTTACACAAACAAAAGATTACTTTATATCAAACTGTGATAAGTTCAGTTCAGTTCAGTCGCTCAGTCGTGTCCAACTCTTCGCGACCCCATGAAT
>SJYW01051713.1:0-17817 GCA_006410735.1 Raphicerus campestris
TAGTGTTATTTGAAATCTCTTGTTATCAATCCCATTATGCCTGAACTTAGTCTTTTCAGTTTATTATTTTTTCTTTCTTTTTAAAGATATTTGTATCCAAGAAGAAATAAACTCTCAATATAATTAATAAAGCATTTAGACTTTAGGATAATGCTTTAGTAACATTAATAACAATCTAAAATAAATTTACAAGGTCTCCTAGGTGCTATAAAGCTGATGGTAGGCAAATTCTAGAGACTGGATTTTAAGAGAAATGAAAAAAATGTTTCTCTCAGTATTCTGAAGTCTCTGTGTCTTCTTTATTTTTTCCCCCTTCTGGGAGATATTTAATTTTTAATCTCAATCTTGAATGGCCTACTTTTCTGATTATATTTTCTGATTACTGATTATTATATCTTCCCTGGTGGCTCAGACAGTAAAGAATCTGCCTGCAATGCCGGAGACACAGGTTCAGTCCCTGGGTTGGGAAGATCCCTTGGAGAAGGACATGGTTACCCACTCCAGTATTCTTGCCTGGAGAATTCCATGGACAGAGGAGCCTTCCAGGCTGTAGCCCATGGAGTCACAAAGAGTTGGACATAATTAAGTGACTNGAGACACAGGTTCAGTCCCTGGGTTGGGAAGATCCCTTGGAGAAGGACATGGTTACCCACTCCAGTATTCTTGCCTGGAGAATTCCATGGACAGAGGAGCCTTCCAGGCTGTAGCCCATGGAGTCACAAAGAGTTGGACATAATTAAGTGACTATCTTTAATAATCTGATAAGAAAAATAGCTACTTAGTAGAGCATTTTAAAATGAAGTTTAGTGAATAATGTTCGATTTTTGAAATTCCTTCTCTATTTTAGCCAGTATATGCAATAGACCTTGCATTTTCTAGGAGGTTTTTCAAGAGAAATTGCACCCAAATGATGTACTAACATATTCCAGAGTCAAGTCTAAGAATCTGATGTATGTTCATTTCTGATATTCATTTCAGATATGTACAAACAAGCTGGCAATGAACAAGAATTTATTCCTTATTATTGGAAAATAAAGAATATTCTTTGGAAATGAAGCATTCCATGAATTAAGTGGGGAAAAAACACATTATATTTTGAACAGGAGGAAAACAACACTGTTTTTCTACATCATACAGACCTTCAGTCAAAATATTGTTGCATATCTGGCTCAACTTCGGGCTATTACCTAAATGGAAAGAAAATGTATTTGTAAAAGATGTTGTGCATACAAAATCTGCATTTATATATTCCGTAGGTAACATTTGCCACTTAGATTCCATGGAAACAGATGCTATACAAATACACAGTTCAGTAATTGCTCATGGTTCAAGAGATTTTATGTCCGTGATTGGAGTTTATAAATATAATAAAAACAAGAATCTTCCTCTCTTCCTATCCAGAGTATTATACATTATCTTATGTGGCTCTGCCTTGGCTATAATTACAACAAAGTAATTATATTTTTGGCTTAAACTTTAGCCTAAACAAGGTTGGTAAATGTTCTCCCAAAACGCACATAAAATGAAATTGACTGAATCAAACGTTCTCTCTGTATTACCGTGGTCTACTTGGGCTGCCATACTTGGTCTCCATCTCTCCTATTTTGATAGGTTGTCCTTGGGGGAGAGCTAGAGAAAGTATTCCTGTGGGAGAAGTCAGTGTGGGAGACTCTGTGCCCTACTGGGAACAGAGGACAGAGAAAAGACTATGAATACCTCCTACACCAGCTAAGAAAGTGCTGAAACTACAGAATTGTCCATACAGTCATCTCCGTTCTGGGAAAGACATAGTCAGAAGCCAGAATAAAGGAAGACATGGGTAGCATGGGACTTAGGAATTGGGAACAGAGGCAGGGCATATAAAATAATAAGAACAAAGAGAAGCTTTGAAGACTTCAAAGTCTTTTTTTCCTAACTTTGTGGGAATTATCTTCTTGCAGCAGTATTATTTACTTGTTACCTGTATCCTATACTGCTGGATGCTTTGTTTATTTATTTATTTTTATTTTTTAAATGTAAATTTATTTATTTTAACTGGAGGTTAATTACAATATTGTATTTGCTTTGTTTAACACTCTCATTCTCATTCCTTTAGTCTCTGATTCTACCATGGTGCGTTCTGAGACTGGCTGGATTTTGTGTTTCCCCTCCATTTACAAGCTTCTGTATGCTTAAACTCTCTGTGATAGTTNAGACTTCAAAGTCTTTTTTTCCTAACTTTGTGGGAATTATCTTCTTGCAGCAGTATTATTTACTTGTTACCTGTATCCTACACTGCTGGATGCTTTATTTATTTATTTTTATTTTTTAAATGTAAATTTATTTAATTGGAGGTTAATTACAATATTGTATTTGCTTTGTTTAACGCTCTCATTCTCATTCCTTTAGTCTCTGATTCTACCATGGTGCGTTCTGAGACTGGCTGGATTTCGTGTTTCCCCTCCATTTACAAGCTTCTGTATGCTTAAACTCTCTGTGATAGTTTGCTGCTTTTTTCTTGAGTATGTCTCCAGATTCTGATGTCCAATCTTTCTTCAGCTGACCTGGGTTCATGCCCTTCATGCGACTTGTATTAATACCTAGACTCAACATGGCCAGAATGGAGAGAGAGCTAAATTATGCAGCGTCAGATGCACATGTGTATGAACACTCGCACCTGGTTCACCGCAATCATTCCTGCGCGGTACACTTCATGGTCTGCTGTGGCTCACCTTCATTTGTCAACCTCCTGGTGCAAGTTTCCCTGTCTACTCAAATAACATGCCTAATGTTTTCAATCCTCTTTGGAGCCAGTGAGATTTTGGTCCCACCCTTCATCACCTTTTTTCGTAAAGCATCTGAGGCTGAGATAGAAGGTTGATGCAGTGTTGCTGGGTGGCTCATTGCCAGTATGTGGATACACTTGCTTTCAGTTTCCAAGTGAAAGTGTTAGTTGCTCAGTCCTATCTGACCATTTGTGACCCCCAAGGACTGTAGGCCACCAGGTTGCTCTGTCCATGGAACTCTCCAGGCAGGAATACTGGAGTGGGTTGCCATGCCCTTCTCCAGGGGAACTTTTGACCCAGGGATTGAACCTGGGTCTCTTGCATTGCAGGCAGATTCTTTACCATCTGAGCCACCAGAGAAGCCACATTTTTATTCAAATATACAAGAGTCCTGTATCACACTGTGGAACATCATTACTCACACCGTTTCAGTTTTGAAGATTTCTTGATTCAAAACCAACAGCTACACACTCTATGACTTAGAGCCAAGGAGTGTGCACCTCTGGGTGATCGGAGTTTGGCTTACACAGATGTGACCTTTTTCTAGGAGTCTACCTTAGTCTGGGTCATCTGCTGGCATGTTACCAAGATAAGGTCTCACATACATATATAGCAGGTTTATGCACAAGATTTAAGAGAGTTTTGCAAGGCAAACAGAAATGAACATGAGAATATACTCAGATTGACTTTTCACATTCTTTGTCACTATCATTGGCATTATCAACCCAATTCAAGGCTATAAGAATGGTGAAATCTAGAATTTTCTAGTGGACTTTGTCTCTTTACAGATAATCTTCCCAGGAGAGCCGAAGTACCCTTTTGGCAAGTGAGAGTTACTGTGTTTATTCTGAGACTGTTTAGTGTTACCTCTTAATAAATCCAAGGAATATGGGTGGGCTTGAGCCCTAAGATGTCCCAACTGTTGTCATTTGCCCTTCATAAGCATTTCATATCTCACGCCCTCTCTCCCAAAAGAACCAGCAAAAGTTTGATTATGTGCCTAGGTGCTGTCCATTGTTGTTGTTTAGTCACTAAGTTACGTCCAACTCTTTTGCAATCCCAAGGACTATAGTCCACCAGGCTTTTCTGTCCATAAGATTCCCCAAGCAAGAATACTGAACTGGGTTGCCATTTCCTTCTCCAAGAGATCTTCCTAACACAGGGATGAAACCCACATCTTCTGTTTAGAAGGTGGATTATTTACCATTTAGCCACCTAGGAAGCTTATGTTCTGCCCATAGCAGTCCTGCATTCCCTCATTTTATATTCAATGTAAGTGTACCTCTTTGTAACTACATTGGAAAAGTGTCTAGATTTTCTGCCAACCTTGGATGGATCTTGATGTTAGTTTTACAATATGGTGAACCAGAGGTTGACCTCCAGTTGGCAAGTAGAACTCCCTTCTCATACAAGAGTGAGTAAAACCAGAACACTGTTCAATTTTTGATTCTCCTTCATGGTGTTTGTATTGCAGCAGTCTGCCCAATTTCTCTTAAGTTGTAGATAATAAGACTGAGGACCATTTATATCCATATTGACCATATAACTTTTTCACCATTGCCATTTTCACCAATGGTTTCCATAGGTTTCCATCTCAAATATGATCTTTCGGCATCATATTCATTGCCAACACTGTCCAAAACTGTGAAGAGTCTAAATTTTTTTCCTACTTGTAAACTAATTTATCAGTATGGTAAACTGAATATATTACTTTTCTTGTGTATAAACATGTAATTTTCATGAGTATACAAGCTTTCATAAGTTTTGAAGATATCATATAATGTCTTCAGAATATAGATTATATATTACATTACATAGACTACAGATTATGTATTATTACAGTTTATAGATTATAAAGAGGATGAATTTACCACTTGAAAGGTTTGTCTTCTTGACATTAAAATGCAAATAAATGTAGGGTAATCTCTTTGTGTTAAACTTATAATTGATACAAATTGGAACAAGAATGTATGGATCTACTTGTATGCTAAACAACATATGTTAGATGGGTTGAATCCTCAATAAAATAACTTTAATATTGCATTTTTTATAGGAAAAGAGCATGAGTCCTATTAAAAATAATGAAAAATTTAGTCTTATAATGTATAATTAGTGCTACTTATTCAGTTCAGTTCAGTTCAGTTCAGTCACTCAGTTGTGTCCGACTGTTTGCCACCCCATGATCGCAGCACGCCAGGCCTCCCTGTTCATCACCAACTCCCGGAGTTCACTCAGACTCATGTCCATCGAGTCCGTGATGCCATCCAGCCATCTCATCCTCGGTCGTCCCCTTCTCCTCCTGCCCCTAATCCCTCCCAGCCTCAGAGTCTTTTCCAATGAGTCAACTCTTCGTATGAGGTGGCCAAAGTACTGGAGTTTCAGCTGTAGCATCATTTCTTTCAAAGAAATTCCAGGGTTAATCTCCTTCAGAATGGATTGGTTGGATCTCCTTGCAGTCCAAGGGACTCTTAAGAGTTTTCTCTAACACCACAGTTCAAAAGCATCAGTAGTTTTCTATAAAATAATCATATCTGATATTTTCTCTGTGTGTCTTGAGTCACTCAGTCATGTCTGACTCTTTGAAATCCATGGACTGTAGCCTGTCAGGTTTCTCTGTCCATGGGATTTTCCAGTCTAAAATACTGGAGTGGGTTGCCATAGCCTCTTCCAGAGGATCTTCCTGATCCAGGGATCAAACCCACATCTCTTACATCTCTTCAATTGGCTGGGAGATTCCTTACCACTGCACCACATAGGAAGCCTGATATTTTCCCCGTAAAACTGCTTATTGGTATCTTTCTGCTATCAAAATGACTCAGTGTATTCCCATTTCTCCATTTTTGCCATAAAAATTTAAACTTGGTTTAAGAAAATCATAACTCTGCATAACACCTTTTATTGAACAATTGATTAAAAAATATCAATTTTTTTGATGAGCTGTCGATCTGGTACTATGCTTGTGAAAGCAGAACAGTTTCATCAGAAGCATTAATTAGACATGTTGCCCCCTTGGTACCTGGAGGTGAAAATATAATGTCTGCTTTCAGTGAAATATTTCAGAAATCATCTGGTGAGTGAACCAATTATTCACTTGAAGACATCTTGCCTGATTAAATCCTACATAAGAATTTTCCAGGGTATTACTTTGGGGGAATAAAATGCTTCTTTAGTGTATTATTCTTTGTTTCTTAAATGAAGAAAGTTAGACGCAAAGGACACTTTGATAATGAATATAGAAGATGAATGCATTGCGTTGGCTTGAGTTTGCTTTATGTTGTTTACTTTCTTACCAGAGCAAGTTTTGCTGTAATAAATGTGTTTGCATTTTCCAAAGTAAAGCACATACAGGTGATGAGTTAACATAGTAAATCAACTGTTAAAGTTCATTCCATTATTAATACAGACATTCTTTTACCTTATGGAAATGCAGAAATTCAGTATTAAAATAATTGCCACTTGAATCTATTGTTAAAGCTGACTTTCTAAATATCTGGTTCCATTTCAATATCTCTTGTCTCAGATCTAACATATGGCATCTGGGAGATCTAAGAGATCATCTGAGAGATCATTTTGCTAGAGGAAGTAGCCAGAGAAACAGAAACAACACTGAAATGAGTAAAAGATCAATATTAATAAATTTAGTGGGTTTAGCTGATGGCTCAGATGGTAAAGAATCTGCTGGCAGTGTAGGAGACCAATTCCTGGGTGAGGAAGATACCCTGGAGAAGGAAATGGCAACCCACTCCAGTATCCCTTCCTGAAGAATGCTATGGACAGAGGAACCTGGTGAGCTACAGTCCACTGTGTTGCAAAGAGTTGGACACGACTAAGCGACTAACAAGATAGATGAATGAGTTTACACAGATCCCTTCTTTTGTTTAGCAGATCTGTGCTTCACTTGCTCCAGAAAGTATATTTTAGAATATTCCTTTATTAGATTTTGAGGAGACACTTCTACTAATCATTTAATTATTTATGAAAACATGCTATGGCCATACAGCTATCACTCTTAAGGATCTTGGTAAAAATTTTTTACTATGTTTTGGATAACAGTATGTTCGCTAGAAAATTTTTATTTTCTTGTGATATTGTCTTCTCTTTTGTGATATAATACATCTCAGTTTTGTCTTAGAGTGCAAAGAATGCTGAAAGAAATTTCTGGCTAAATATGCTTGTGAATTCAATTTACAGTGTGTTGTATAATAAGTGGTTACTGATCAAATGTTGAGAAGAGATAGTTTTGGAAAGACAGTTTTGGAGAATGTGTCTCTAGAATGCTGGCCTACTAATGAAAGGGCTACCAAGAAATATTCTCTACTTGGAGGGAAAAATGGACCTCTAAACTATGGAGACTCCTCTTCTCCTAATCCAAATGTGAAATTAGGTCTAGAAAACTGGAAAACTCGATGATTTATTGCAGAAAGCTGCATTCCTCTGTATTTCTATGTCTTCAAGTTTTATAGTTTTTAATCACACACAAAAAATCCCAACACGACTCAGATTTAAGAAGCCTCAAGTCAGTATTAGAAACATATTCATTCTATGTGTCTTGAAATACTGTTAATTTACAGGAGAAAAAAGTCTTGTCCTGCTGGATACTTAGCATTCAGTATTGATGTTCTTGCATAAGATGTTATTAAAAAAAAACTTATTTAATACTTTATTCTATTGTACAGTACTGTATTGGTTTTGCCGTACATTGACATGAATCAGCCATAGGTGTACATGATCTCCCTATGCTGAAGCCCCTCCCACCTCCCTCCCCACCTCATCTCNTTAATAACCAATTACAAGATAAAGGATCAGTAACCAAAGTCCTCCCTGAAGACAAACAGAAAGAGTTTGCCCAAAATGCGGGAGACCCAGGTTTGATCCCTGGATAGGGAAATCTCCTAGAGAAGGAATGACAACCAACTCCAGTATTCTTGCCTAGAAAATCCCAGGGACAGAGGAGATTGAACAGAGGAGACTGGCAGACCCCAATCCATGGAGTAACAAAGGACTGAGGGACTAACACACTAATCCTGTCTGACCCCATGGAAAATAACATGACAGGCTTTCTGTCCTTACTATCTCCCAGAGTTTGGTCAAACTCATGTCCATTGAGTCAGTAGTGCCATTCAACCATCTTGTTCCCTATCACCCCCTTTCTCCTCCTGCCTTCAATCTTTCCCAGCATCAGGGTNAATTAGTAGGTAATTGAAATAAAAGTGATGCTGGCATAAACCAGGGTGGTAGAAGTGGAAATGATTATCTATATACATATATATGCACGTTTTCAAATTATATAAAGGCAACATCAATAAGACTGGCTTCTGAGACATGGAATGCATAAAGAGAAGAGACAAGAAAGATAAAAGTTTTTTCTTTCTACTTTAATTTTCATCTATTTTAAGGAACGCATTCAGCACTCTTAGAAGCTGTATCATGACACATTCCTACAACTTATCCTCGATCCGTGAGGTGCTGAGTTCTGAAGAGGATTGTCTTAAACATGTGTGGTGCCGAGTCCTAAGAGAGCTGAAGGGCTTTTAACACTTTCTTGGCCATGTCTTTGTTTCTCGTTTCTAAGTGTGGCATCTCAAAGTTTGCTTGAGAACTCAATTTTCCCCTTTCTCCCAAGAAAAACCTAACTTTTACAGAAGACTTATTATACTACACAAATTTCTCTTTATCTACCAGAATATACTTCTTATTCTTTATTTATCTATCTTTATCTAAAGACTTTATATCATGGTCACAAAATGCCAAATGCAATATCTAATTAACATTAATATATAAAGCTTTATAACTCATTTAGTTTTTATAGCAACTCAAAGTAAGCACAGTGATGATCCAATGATCCTTAATTTACAAAGTGTAAAACAGGCACAGGAGACTTGAATGATTTTGAATCAGCCAGGATTCAAAAGTTTGGGGAAACTCCATGCTATTATCTGCTCTCAATATATCCTATGCTGTATTGTACCTATTAAAATTACTTAGAAAAGTTCCTGAGCATCCCACACATTTCAATAAACTATGACAAAATTTACATGAGAAGCAGCATGTAAACTAATTTTTAAAATTAAATAAATTTTGGAAATTTATTATAGAACACCTATTATTTTATGTTCTGCCCCTCTTGACTTGATTGGAATTAATGTGAAAAGGATGGTTTTTTGATATGCCTTCCCTTTGGTGTCTCAGATGGTAAAGTGTCTGCCTACAATGTGGGAGACCTGGGTTCAATCCCTGGGTCCGGAAGATCTCTTGGAGAAGGAAATGGCAACCCACTCCAGTATCCTTACCTGGAAAATCCCACAGATGGAGAAACCTGGTATGCTGCAGCCCACGGGGTCCCAAAGAGATGGACATGACTGAGTGACTTCACTTTCACTCTCAAACCAACAGTTTTAAAATGCCCATGAAATACACACACTCAGTTACCAGTTCAATTGTCATATAACTTTTTATCAAATTGGGACAATTTTGAGAGTGAAAATAAATGGTATGGATAATTCTGGGACAATAAATATAGATAAGGATTGTCATGAGTAAACCTGACTATCCAGTCACCTTAGTTATGGATCTATGCATATACAATAGAATGACTTTTTTTTTTTTTAACATAACCTGATAGACTCTCTACAATATTCCATCTAGATTTTCTAATGCTAGACCTTACTTTTTTGGAAATATGATTCTCAATTTACAAAGTTAAAAATCTGTTACTGTAGCAAACTAATATCTATAATTGCAGATTGTCCCTGATTGTTTTCTGATTTCCTACTGCTATGATTACATTCATTATTCAATCACCAGGTCATGAATATAAGCAAATCCATGGAACATCACATTGTAAAATAAGAAAATAGCCTCCATATTTGAAAATCATGATTTCAAGATCTTATTTATGTTTGTTTTCTAAAACTGTCTCCTCTTTCCCAATGTTAGAAATAAGAGATAGGCTTTAGGTGGTCAAACGTTCCACTCCCCAGGAAAGACTGTGAGGGGAAAATTGTCTGTCAGAGTTTCGAGGTCATATTACTAAGAAAAGAAAAAGAGCCCTTCTATTTACCTAGCTATACTATTTTAGCCAGTGTCACAGAGCTGTGTAAATAGATTTGAATCCTATTTCAAGAGGAATTTTGAAGCTTAACTTCTAAGAAGGAACATTGTCAAGAGATAGTCAGCATTTACACATATAATTAAAACATTTCCTAGGGCTATGTTAAACTAGACCTTGTGATAAATGCTGACACAAAATAAAATACAGACAAAGAACAAATTTCCCAAGGTGAATTAAGAATATAAACAAACCAACTCAATAAATATATGTGAATTAAGCCTAGAGGGAGCACAAAGAGATCACTAAAAAGATAAAGGAAATTAAAAATGAAGATATTTTTGGAAGTGTAGATAGAGTATTTGACGGAGAAGGCAATGGCACCCCACTCCAATACTCTTGCCTGGAAAATCCCATGGACGGAGGAGCCTGGTAGGCTCCAGTCCATGGGATTGCTAAGAGTCAGGCACGACTGTGCAACTTCACTTTCATTTTTCACTTTCCTGCATTGGAGAAGGAAATGGCAACCTACTCCAGTGTTCTTGCCTGGAGAATCCCAGGGACAGAGGAGCCTAGTGGGCTGCCATCTATGGGGTCGCACAGAGCCGGACATGACTGAAGTGACTTAGGAGCAGCAGCAGTGTATTTGAAGTCGACAATTACTTTGAAATCTTTGAAAATATTTTTACGTTATTATTTGGCTTTCACTGTTGCTGTTGAAATGTTAACTGTAAGCCCTCATATTGTTACTTTGCAGGTAGAATTCCTTTTATGACCCCATTCCTTGCCCTATGCCCCAAATCTTGGGTGCTTTTAAGCTTTACTCTTTATCTTTCCTTTTTAATGCCAGTTGCGCCATGGTTTTTGTTGTTTTGTTTTATTTTGAAACCTGGCATTCTTTTAATTTCTTACTTAGTGTAGCTTTATATTATTTTCAGTTTTTTATAGTTTTCAGACATAAACTCTTCAATTATTGCTTCTTAAAATACTCTCTCGATTCTCTTTCTTTAATTAAACATATGTTAGACTTTTTGGTTGTATTCATGTGCTCTTTCACTCTATTCTAATTTTCCTTGCTTTGATTTTTTACTTTTTTCTGATTATTTACTTCTGATACTCATTTCTGTTTATTAACTTTATCTTCACCTGTGTGTAATCTGCTATTATAAGCATATACTGAGTTTTCATGTCAATTTTTTTGTTGTTGTTGTTCTGGAATAAACATTGGTTTATAATTTATAAACATACTTTTCAAAATCCACTCACTAATGTCTGTTTCCTATAAGGTCTTAAAAACACCATGGTGTGTTCTAAAAACACCATGGAAGCCAATGTGTAGAGTAAGGGAATGGGCGCCTACAGGGAGGTGAGCTTAGAGAAGAGACCCAGAGCAAGATGTGCAGGGCCTGGCAAGTCATGGGAGAGTGTCTGTGTTTCCTCAGAGTGAAATGGGGGCCGCTGCAGAGTTTTAGCTGAGGAGTGACAGGATCTGACTTAGGTTTAACAAGACTCCCAAGTGGCTCAGTGGTAAAGAAACTTATCTGCCAATGAAAGAGATGCAGGAGATGTGAGTTCGATTCCTGGGTTGGAAAGATCCCCTAGAGAAGGGAATGGCTACCCACTCTAGTATTCTTGCCTGGAAAATCCCATGGACAGAGGAGCCTGGCAGGCTACAGTCCACGGGGTCGTAAGAGTCTGACACAACTGAGCAACCGAGTATGCACACAGATATGTTTAACATCACTCTTCATTAGCATTATTTGCAAAAACTGGAAACCAGTTAAGAGGCTCCAGTAGTCATTCAGGTAAGAGATGATGGTGACTTGAGATCGATGTGTGGTGCACATACATGGCTCCATTCTGGATTTATTTTGAAATCAACAAGATATGCTGTTCAGTGTTACGTTCCTATGCGGCTGACTCATATTAACTCCATTTTATTAGCTCCATCTGAGGCCCACAGTCCTGTCCCTTCCATAGGCATAGCTGAGCTTCTGCCTACTCAAAAGAAGGTTCCTCAAGCCAGTCATTTCTCTGTCAGCTTTTACCCTTAACTTCACCTGATTTGAAAACTATAAAAATGCCTTTGGCTGGCAGAGGTGGTTAACAGCTCTTGAGGAATAACTGTGAGATGCTCGGAATGGAGGAGAAACACCCTGGTTCCGGTGAATGCAGACATACTTCTCCCTTAGTAGTGAGATTCTATTTTTAGCTTTGGATCCTTTAAATCCCGCTCTCCCCATTTCAGCCCTGGAATGCCGCTACAAATGCCTTTAGATTGTCCTCTTCCCTATCCTGCTTGCTTCTAAGTTACTCATAATAAGCCTCACAATTGCACTTAATGGAGTTGCCTGCTTCATTTTTCAGTCTCAAAGTTTCCTTCCAGTTCAAAGGATATTTATTCAATATCTCTATCAGCCAACAATTCACCTATATATATATGTGGGACTTGAAATAGAAAACAAGCAGGGATAATTCCTGAAATTTTAGAACAAAATTTCTCTTCCAGGGAATTAAAAAAAATCTATTTCTTTAATGTTAAAAAATGCACTCACTTTTTACGCCTAAATAGTCCCTCTGCAAATAACGTTTGCAAGGACTTTAAATTAGAGGCAGCCTTCAAACCTGATTTTCTTTTAGGACATGTTAGCTTATCTGCAGACAGGATCTTCTCTCCATTGATGTAAGACAGTGCATTCAATAAAATGAGGTATTTTTCATGGCTTTATTTCACTATTAGATATCACAGGATACTTTGCATGAAGCTCTCAATATAAAAATAAATTGAATTGGATTGGTTTTAGCCTTTAACACAGAGGATAATTGTGACAAAAAAATCAGCAGGTAATTACATTTGCATTCCTATTTTTGGAATAGCATGCATGGAATTTTCTGTGGGAAACATGAATATAGAAACTAGCATAATAGTTCAGATCTGTGTTATAATGCTTACTTTTTATTACCTTTGTCTTTAAATAAAATTATCCTTTGTCCCATATTACTAAAGATTAGCATCTGCTATTTTTTAAATAAGCTATTGCTTACAAATGGGGGTTATATAATCATTTCCATATTAATAGAGTAACCTTGTATATAAAATTTGAAAACAATTAAAAGGATATATATTAAAATAATTTCATTATATTTGCACAGTGTTTAGTTCCCTTCAGTTGTCATAACAAAGTACAACAAAGTCAATGGGTTAAAATAACAAAATGTGTTGTCTCACTCTTCTAGAAGCTAGAAGTCCAAAATCAAGGTGTAAGCAGGGTCATGATGCCTAGAAGTCTATAAAAGAAAAGTCTTCCTTGCCTCTTCCTGTCTTTTCTTGGCTTGCTGGCCAACCTTAGCATTCTGGTATTTGCAACTACAGCACTGCAGTCTCTGCCTCTATTGTCACATGGCAAGGCCTCTTGTCTGTCTGTCTTCATATCTTTTTCTTCCTTTTTATGTCAATACCAAATATGCGAGTGGTAAGGAATCTGCCTGCGAATCCAGGAGACACAAGAGACCAGAGTTCAGTCCCTGGGTATGGAAGACCCCTGGAGGAAGAAATGGCAACCCACTCCGATAGTCTGCCTGGAGAATCCCATGGACAGAGGGGCCTGGTGGGCTGCAGTTCAATTGGGTCACAAAGAGTCAGACAGGGCTGAGCAACTGAGAACACACATACATCTGTCCACAGGGCCCAGACTTCAGCTGCTCAGCCTGGGGCCCATCTATCTCCTGCCTCAAACCTATTTCCAAGTGAGGTAACATTCTGAGACACTAGACATTATAAGGGCCAAGTTGCTTCAGTTGTGTTTGACTCTTTGTGACCCNAGAGGGGCCTGGTGGGCTGCAGTTCAATGGGGTCACAAAGAGTCAGACAGGGCTGAGCAACTGAGAACACACATACATCTGTCCACAGGGCCCAAACTTCAGCTGCTCAGCCTGGGGCCCATCTATCTCCTGCCTCAAACCTTTTTCCAAGTAAGGTAACATTCTGAGACACTAGACATTATAAGGGCCAAGTTGCTTCAGTTGTGTTTGACTCTTTGTGACCCTGGTAGGTTCAAGATTTAGGAGAGTTGTTTAGTCAAAAGGTGATTAGTAGGGAATCAAGCAGAAAGAATTTTCTCTTATTTGGGGAGCAATATTCAGTTAGGCATTTTGTTTTATTCAGACCTTCAACTCATTGATTGAGGCTCATTCACATTAGGGAGGGCAATTTGCTTTATTCAGTCTACCGATTTTAATGATAATCTTATCCAAAAACTCCATCAAAGAAACACCTAAAATAACATTTGACCAAATATCTGGGCTGAACTGAACTGAACTATATGGGAACTTCGTGGTCAAGCTGACACATAGAATTAATTGCCATGGGTCTTATTAATTTTTAAAATTATAATTAATTAAATTAGTAGGGCCTTGGAAAGATACTGGCACTGAAACATGGGTAAAAAATTAATACTGAATATAATGCTAGCATGGTAAAGCCCCAATTCCTTCAAAATAGACTTCAACAATATGTGAACTGAGAACCTCCCGATGTACAAGCTGAGTTTAGAAAAGGTAGAGGAACCAGAGATCAAATTGCCAATATTTGCTAGATCATAAAAAAAGCATTCCAGAGAAATATCTACTTCGGCTTCATTGACTGCATTAAAGCCTTTTATTGTGTGGGTCACAACCAACTGTAGAAAATACTTAAAGAGACGGGAATTCCAGATCATTTTACCTGCTTCCTGAGAAACCTTTATGCAGGTCAAGAAGCAACAGTCATAGCNGCATTTTGGGCAAACTCTTTCTGTTTGTCTTCAGGGAGGACTTTGGTTACTGATCCTTTATCTTGTAATTGGTTATTAATCCTTTACTTCAAAACGAATGTGATATGAACAGTTGTGGAGAGAAGGTCTCTCTCCTACTAAATATCCATTTTTTAATCTTTATTTTGAATGAGGGCCTTAAAACTAGCCTGTCAAAAGTACCCAGGTGTTTCTGCCCAGCTCTGATATAAAGCTTTTATGACAAGCAGTTCCTAATTGGATTAAAGCCATTTTCCTGAATTTTCACTTAGCTGTTTCCAATTTCTTTGCACTTACTTTCTGTTGAAATCTATTATCCTGAGAGAGGATCATTTCTGAATATAAAATTTCCTTTTCTTACACCTTGCTATTTGAGGTATGTTTATCACTNGATTAAAGCCATTTTCCTGAATTTTCACTTAGCTGTTTCCAATTTCTTTGCACTTACTTTCTGTTGAAATCTATTATCCTGAGAGAGGATCATTTCTGAATATAAAATTTCCTTTTCTTACACCTTGCTATTTGAGGTATGTTTATCACTTTCCTCTATTTTCTTTATTCTTTTCCCACTTTTGAGATCCAGTTTATGACTTTTATTTACCCTGTTTCAGAAGTTATAAAAAATTAATTCAGCTGTATTGTCATTAATATATTTCACCCTTTGTTCATTTTAAAGACCAGAACTTATTTTTAATCCTATTTTGCAGACCTGTAGCAAAGTCTGTGCTGTTATTTTATGTGGCAGACAACTACCTTTTATTCTTTCAAGCACAAAATTTAGATAAAATGGAAATAGGAACCAATCATGTGCAAAAATAAGATATGTACCACTATGAATCTGAATCAGAATTGCAATGCATAGCTGTTCATGGGACTGGAACAGAACTGCTGGGATTCAGGGAAGAAATTAGGAGGCACAATAAGTATTTTAAATCTTTTGGTTTGAAACCTTATGAAGATCTCTCAGTTGGATGTTAGTGTANCTATGAATCTGAATCAGAATTGCAATGCATAGCTGTTCATGGGACTGGAACAGAACTGCTGGGGTTCAGGGAAGAAATTAGGAGGCACAATAAGTATTTTAAATCTTTTGGTTTGAAACCTTATGAAGATCTCTCAGTTGGATGTTAGTGTACAGTGTAAATCTTAACCTTAAGAACAAATGCTAGAATCTCATGACCACTGAGAGGCATGTTTATCCACTGTACTTTCCTGGAATGTTGGAGTGAGTAAGGACCTTCTACAGGTGGGCCTTGCCTAGGTCACATGCCAACTTGGGAGACAGATCTGCAGAACTGCCAGGGATAAGACCCTCGACACACCAGGCTAAAGTGTGGTGCTGTAGTGAGGAGTGTGGGAGTTCAGACAGGGTAAGCAGACACAGAAGGATGGTTGTAGAGGAAGGGGAACATATATGTTCCCCCCACAGAACTACTATTCATTTCTAGCAGTACTGTAATGCCTTCTGTGTATTTACCGTTTTATACATTTGATTTTAGCATTCTATTATATAGAAGGAAATACTATATTATAGAAATGAAACAATGATATTTGAAAGTATCTTAGAAATAATGTATTAGAAAAATAATGTATATACAAATGTGTGTAAATTTTTATTCAGAAAATATTTAACATTTGCTTTTTATTTATTTTTTGATCTTGCCTGCTTATTTGTGAACAAAACAACAGCTTTTTGCTTGCACTGAACTTTTATTTGTAAGGGTTTTTAATTAAATTTCTTATTCCTGCTATATACTTATTAATATGAGTATGAGAGACTTATTAATATGGCTTGGTATTATGCTGATGAAATCTCAATTTATGGATAAACAATTCATAGGAAAACAATTATTATGGAAATAATTCTTAGGTAAAAACTTCTCTGATACCAAAGTGAAAACACATCTTATCTCTTTTAAAATTCACTTTCACCATATAAACTTTAGATAATATTATATTAATGTCTTTTGAAAGAAAGAAAAGCCTTTAAAATTTAGGATTATCTTGCAAATGTTAGCCTAGAACTATATATATGATAATAAGGTTTATAGTCACTGAACATTTAATTTACTTGGATAGCATCAACTTTCATTTGCTTTTGTCTATAATGACAAATAATATTGTCAACAGTGTTCCTGTTCCCTTTTTGGTAAACATTTTAGTATGTGTATTTGGAACTACTATATTTTTACTCTGACATTTGTAATGACTTTTAAATACATCTGCTTTTTCCAAGCCAAACACTGAGGTCTACTTAGAGTAGAACAGTGAATGATTCTGTTAAATGATTGAATTAAATTCAAGAATCAAATTTAAGACATTTTAATTACCTGAGGGAAACACAATGGTATCTATTGGAGGCTGTGAAAAGTGAACACAAAATAATTTATAGTTTAAACATCAGATTACTAAACTTCTTTCTGTGATATCTTACCATTGTGAAACTGGGTCTTCAGTGATGACTAAGGTAACAGAGAAAAACAATGTAGAAAAGAAAACATTGGGGTACATGTTTCTCTTTCAATTCTGGTTTCCTCGGTGTGTATGCCCAGCAGTGGGATTGCTGGGTCATAAGGCAATTCTATTTGCAATTTTTTAAGGAATCTCCACACTGTTTTCCATAGTGGCTGTACTAGTTTGCATTCCCACCAACAGTGTAAGAGGGTTCCCTTTTCTTCACATCCTCTCCAGCATTTATTGCTTGTAGACTTTTGGATCGCAGCCATTCTGACTGGTGTGAAGTGGTACCTCATTGTGGTCTTGATTTGCATTTCTCTGATAATGAGTGATGTTGAGCATCTTTTCATGTGTTTGTTAGCCATCTGTATGTCTTCTTTGGAGAAATGCTTATTTAGTTCTTTGGCCCATTTTTTGATTGGATCGTTTACTTTTCTGGAATTGAGCTGCATAAGTTGCTTGTATATCTTTGAGAGGGCATACACACTGAGGAACATGTACCCCAATGTTCATTGCAGCATTGTTTATAATTGCCAGGACATGGAAACAACCTAGATGTCCATCAGCAGATGAATGGATAAGATATGTGGTACATATACACAATGGAGTATTACTCAGCCCTTAAAAAGAATGTTTGAATCAGTTCTAATGAGATGGATGAAACTGGAGCCGATTATACAGAGTGAAGTAAGCCAGAAAGAAAAACACCAATACAGTATACTGACACATATATATGGAATTTAGAAAGATAGTAACG
>SJYW01051713.1:18239-35694 GCA_006410735.1 Raphicerus campestris
AAAAAAAAAAAAAAAGAAGAAGAACTTCTTTTTTCAAAATACTGAGATCATGGCTTCTGGTCACATAACTTCATGGCAAATAGAAAGTGAAAAAGTTGAAATACTGACAGGTTTTCTTTTCTTGGGCTTCAATATCACTGCAGATGGTGACTGCAGCCATGAAATTAAAAGATGTTGCTCTTTGGTAGAAAAGCTATGACAAATCTAGATAGAGTATTAAAAAGCAGGGACGTCACTTTGCCAACAAAGGTCCATATAGTCAAAGCTATGTTTTTTTCTGTTGACATGTGTGGATGTGAGAGTTGGTCCATAAAGAAGGCTGAGCACTGAAGAATTGGTGCTTTGGTGAAGAAGACTCTTGAGAAACCCTTGGACAGTAAGGAGATCAAATCAATCAATCCTAAAGGAAATTGACCTTATGTATGTGTTGGAAGAGCTGATGCTGAAACTGAAGCTCCAATACTTCAACCACCTAATTGGAAGATCTGACTCACTGGAAAAGATCCTGATGCTGGGAAAGATTGTAGGCAGGAGGAGAAAGGGGGTGATAGGGGACAAGATGGTTGAATAGCACCACTGACTCAATGGACATGAGTTTGACCAAACTGTGGGAGATAGTAAGGACAGAAAAGCCTGTCATGTTGTTTTCCATGGGGTCAGACAGGATTAGTGCATTAGTCCCTCAGTCCTTTCTGACTCTTTGTTACTCCATGGATTGGGGTCTGCCAGTCTCCTCTGTCCAGTCTCCTCTGTCCCTGGGATTTTCTAGGCAAGAATACTGGAGTCGGTTGTCATTCCTTCTCTAGGAGATTTCCCTATCCAGGGATCAAACCTGGGTCTCCCGCATTTTGGGCAAACTCTTTCTGTTTGTCTTCAGGGAGGACTTTGGTTACTGATCCTTTATCTTGTAATTGGTTATTAATCCTTTACTTCAAAACGAATGTGATATGAACAGTTGTGGAGAGAAGGTCTCTCTCCTACTAAATATCCATTTTTTAATCTTTATTTTGAATGAGGGCCTTAAAACTAGCCTGTCAAAAGTACCCAGGTGTTTCTGCCCAGCTCTGATATAAAGCTTTTATGACAAGCAGTTCCTAATTGGATTAAAGCCATTTTCCTGAATTTTCACTTAGCTGTTTCCAATTTCTTTGCACTTACTTTCTGTTGAAATCTATTATCCTGAGAGAGGATCATTTCTGAATATAAAATTTCCTTTTCTTACACCTTGCTATTTGAGGTATGTTTATCACTTTCCTCTATTTTCTTTATTCTTTTCCCACTTTTGAGATCCAGTTTATGACTTTTATTTACCCTGTTTCAGAAGTTATAAAAAATTAATTCAGCTGTATTGTCATTAATATATTTCACCCTTTGTTCATTTTAAAGACCAGAACTTATTTTTAATCCTATTTTGCAGACCTGTAGCAAAGTCTGTGCTGTTATTTTATGTGGCAGACAACTACCTTTTATTCTTTCAAGCACAAAATTTAGATAAAATGGAAATAGGAACCAATCATGTGCAAAAATAAGATATGTACCACTATGAATCTGAATCAGAATTGCAATGCATAGCTGTTCATGGGACTGGAACAGAACTGCTGGGATTCAGGGAAGAAATTAGGAGGCACAATAAGTATTTTAAATCTTTTGGTTTGAAACCTTATGAAGATCTCTCAGTTGGATGTTAGTGTACAGTGTAAATCTTAACCTTAAAAACAAATGCTAGAATCTCATGACCACTGAGAGGCATGTTTATCCACTGTACTTTCCTGGAATGTTGGAGTGAGTAAGGACCTTCTACAGGTGGGCCTTGCCTAGGTCACATGCCAACTTGGGAGACAGATCTGCAGAACTGCCAGGGATAAGACCCTCGACACACCAGGCTAAAGTGTGGTGCTGTAGTGAGGAGTGTGGGAGTTCAGACAGGGTAAGCAGACACAGAAGGATGGTTGTAGAGGAAGGGGAACATATATGTTCCCCCCACAGAACTACTATTCATTTCTAGCAGTACTGTAATGCCTTCTGTGTATTTACCGTTTTATACATTTGATTTTAGCATTCTATTATATAGAAGGAAATACTATATTATAGAAATGAAACAATGATATTTGAAAGTATCTTAGAAATAATGTATTAGAAAAATAATGTATATACAAATGTGTGTAAATTTTTATTCAGAAAATATTTAACATTTGCTTTTTATTTATTTTTTGATCTTGCCTGCTTATTTGTGAACAAAACAACAGCTTTTTGCTTGCACTGAACTTTTATTTGTAAGGGTTTTTAATTAAATTTCTTATTCCTGCTATATACTTATTAATATGAGTATGAGAGACTTATTAATATGGCTTGGTATTATGCTGATGAAATCTCAATTTATGGATAAACAATTCATAGGAAAACAATTATTATGGAAATAATTCTTAGGTAAAAACTTCTCTGATACCAAAGTGAAAACACATCTTATCTCTTTTAAAATTCACTTTCACCATATAAACTTTAGATAATATTATATTAATGTCTTTTGAAAGAAAGAAAAGCCTTTAAAATTTAGGATTATCTTGCAAATGTTAGCCTAGAACTATATATATGATAATAAGGTTTATAGTCACTGAACATTTAATTTACTTGGATAGCATCAACTTTCATTTGCTTTTGTCTATAATGACAAATAATATTGTCAACAGTGTTCCTGTTCCCTTTTTGGTAAACATTTTAGTATGTGTATTTGGAACTACTATATTTTTACTCTGACATTTGTAATGACTTTTAAATACATCTGCTTTTTCCAAGCCAAACACTGAGGTCTACTTAGAGTAGAACAGTGAATGATTCTGTTAAATGATTGAATTAAATTCAAGAATCAAATTTAAGACATTTTAATTACCTGAGGGAAACACAATGGTATCTATTGGAGGCTGTGAAAAGTGAACACAAAATAATTTATAGTTTAAACATCAGATTACTAAACTTCTTTCTGTGATATCTTACCATTGTGAAACTGGGTCTTCAGTGATGACTAAGGTAACAGAGAAAAACAATGTAGAAAAGAAAACATTGGGGTACATGTTTCTCTTTCAATTCTGGTTTCCTCGGTGTGTATGCCCAGCAGTGGGATTGCTGGGTCATAAGGCAATTCTATTTGCAATTTTTTAAGGAATCTCCACACTGTTTTCCATAGTGGCTGTACTAGTTTGCATTCCCACCAACAGTGTAAGAGGGTTCCCTTTTCTTCACATCCTCTCCAGCATTTATTGCTTGTAGACTTTTGGATCGCAGCCATTCTGACTGGTGTGAAGTGGTACCTCATTGTGGTCTTGATTTGCATTTCTCTGATAATGAGTGATGTTGAGCATCTTTTCAAGTGTTTTTTAGCCATCTGTATGTCTTCTTTGGAGAAATGCTTATTTAGTTCTTTGGCCCATTTTTTGATTGGATCGTTTACTTTTCTGGAATTGAGCTGCATAAGTTGCTTGTATATCTTTGAGAGGGCATACACACTGAGGAACATGTACCCCAATGTTCATTGCAGCATTGTTTATAATTGCCAGGACATGGAAACAACCTAGATGTCCATCAGCAGATGAATGGATAAGATATGTGGTACATATACACAATGGAGTATTACTCAGCCCTTAAAAAGAATGTTTGAATCAGTTCTAATGAGATGGATGAAACTGGAGCCGATTATACAGAGTGAAGTAAGCCAGAAAGAAAAACACCAATACAGTATACTGACACATATATATGGAATTTAGAAAGATAGTAACGATGACCCTGTATGTGAGACAATATAAGAGACACAGAGGTATAGAATGGACTTTTGGCCTCCGAGGGAGAGGGAGAGGGTGGGATGATTTGGGAGAATGGCACTGAAACATGTATACTATCATATAAGAAATGAAGCGCCAGTCTATGTTCAATACAGGATATAGGATGCTCTTGGCTGGTGTACGGGATGATCCGGGGAAATGGTGTGGGGTGGGAGGTGGGAAGGGGCTTTGACATTGGGAGATCGTGTACACCTGTGGCTGATTCATGTCAATCAAAACCAATACAGTATTGTAAAGTAGAATAAAGTATTAAAAAAAAAAAGAATACAAAGTTGACAGCATGCAGTCTGAGTGGAAGTTTAAGTGGTTCTGCACTGATAATTCTTAAGAATACTTTTAAAAGTTGTTTTGGTTTAGTCATGTCCACTCTTTGCGAACCCCAACTGTAGCCCACCAGTATTCTCTGTCCATTGGATTCTCCAAGCAAGAATACTGGGGTGGGTTGCTATGCCCCCCTCAAGGGGATCTTCCTGACCTAAGGATCAATCTTGCATCTCTTATGTCTCCTGCATTGGCAGGCGGTTTTTTTTTTTTTTTTTTTTAACCACTAGTGGCACCTGGGAAGCCCTAAAAAAAAATTAAATCTAAAGAATTCTGTAAGCAGAGATATTTTGGGAATCTGTGAAATAGAATGTTATATGTAAACATATTTTTAATAGATGATTATTTTCCAATGATAATTTTCTTAATATTAAGTTAGTGGCTAGTATTTTATATTTAAATTCAATAAATATGCCTTTTAAAATAAATCGACAATACCTATACAAACAGCCGTGACAAGATTTCTATAGGCAGATACTGTGTGATATGAGTCATATATACCATAGTCACATACATGCACACACACACAGAGAATGATTCAGCATCAGTTGTGGCCTCTGAGACTCCTAGACAATGGAGAAATAAGGCATGGCTAGGAAAATACTACACTGTCTGCAAAACTAAGGAGTTAAAGATAATTCTAAATGCAAAAGATATTTTTCTCTGGTTCTGCTCTTACTTGCTTTATGAGGATTACTGCCCCTACTAAACACATCTCAAAAACCCAGACAATTCTAGGAATTGAAATCATCTTATGCATCAATTTCTATGGGTATTTTGTGGCAAGTATCAATTTCCTTGCCTACTCTACCTGTGGTTTTCTATGTCCAGAGTCATGCTAAACCACTGGCAGCTGGCAACTTGGGAACTCCACGGCACTGCTGCCCAGGGGACTGTCTGTGCAGATTCCACTGGTGTCTAAAACTCAGTGATGTCTGTGCAGAGGGCACTCTCCTTAACAACTTTTAAAGCATTGGCATGGTTGCAAGTCCTACTGACGTCAACAGCTGAAATACATGCTCACTTTGTACTCAAAATCCCATGAGGATGCTAATAATAACATCTGCCTTTTAAAAAAAAGTATCTTATTTATTAAAGGCAAACTCATATCTCTAAGACTGAGGCACAAGGACACTTAATATAAGTGGAGAGGAAACTTGAGTAACGAGCCCTGTGTTTAATATTACTCCCCCACTCCAAGCTGTATTTTATCTTTACCTTTGATGCATAACAGTGCTCAGCTGCTTTTCCCTTGAGATGAAATGTTTTCTAGAATGAGCTCTCTCTTTCTTGCTATCTTTCTTTCTCTCTCATGTATATATAGACACAGAAATATATATATACAAGAACATATATGCACATAGCCCTCTGGGCAAACACAAAATACCTATGTAGTATGCCTGTGTCTCAGAAAAAGTACCTCAAGCTTCTGTTTAGGCATATATGTACACACACACACACACACACACACACACATGTTGTTGGCTTAGTCAGTAATTTCTGTTCTACTCTTGTGACCCCATGGACTGCAACCCATCAAGTTCTTCTGTCCATGGGATATACCAGGCAAGAATACTAGAATGAGTTGCCATTTACTTCTCCAGGGATTCTTCCTGACCCAAGGATTGAACCCAGGTCTCCAGCATTGCAGGTGGTCTTCTGCATTGTAGATGGATCCTTTACAAACTGAACCATCAGGAGAGTCCAAGATATATATATGTGTGTGTGTGTGTGTGTGTGTGTGTGTGTACACTTTAAAATTGCAAAACCAATCACTTTAAATTTTTGGCAATCTGTGAATGTGAAAATGTGTGTGGAGAGGGCTGTGTCTTACTTCACTACTAGATATTGGACTGGCTGCCTGCTCCTCTGCCCCTCAGTGCTTCTGTTGTGTGGACTATCATAATGGAATTTTCAGTTGGGAAAACATGTAAAACCACATGTCTTCTGAGTGCAATGAAGTAGTAGTTATGAAGAAGAAATATTGTTTGTCAGTATTCTAAGACATCAATGAATTTTATCAATGAAAAATAAATATTAAAAGCAAAATAGGTTTAAAAGAAAAAAATAGAAATGTATTTCTCACCTGAGAATAGCATGTTGAGGATGCTTAAAGAAAAAAAGATATTATAAACCTTTATTGGTATGTGAGAGACATCTATTAAAGCCAATGTCATAGTGTCAATTAGACATGATTGTGCATTATGTCAGGTGTGCATATTGGGAAAACATAAAAATCAGGCATTTCCTGTCCTCCTCAGAAAACTGTTTAATGGAACAATAGGTCTGCTTTTGTTACCATCAGGTTAGAACATTTTTCTGTTTTATTCTACTAAAGATTTTGCCATATACACAAAATTGAATTTAATTATAAAATAAATTTAATTACCAGTGTTGCATGATGATAAACATATCTGACTTATGGTTTTATATATTCCACCTTGGCACCACTCATTGAATAATTAATATCATTGATTTTGTCACAACTTCCGCCTGCTCCATGGGAAAATTAATTGCCTCTATGAGGAAGCTGACATAGGATAGCAGAGCTGTCATAAATGTTCTAGCTTGTGTTGTTGTCCAACATGTTTTATTCAGAGCTTCTTTAATTTGGGTCAGCTTCATTTGGGGTCACTGCTCCTNGGAAAATGAGTTTTCTTTTGTAGAATTTCACTTGATTGGAAAAGGTAAGTAATATGTAGTAGAGAAGTATTAAAGCTCCTTATTAAAATAGTGTATCTATTCTGCTGCTTTGATTCATTTTGGATATGAAGTCTATAAAGAAATTATATGTAAGCAAACCCAGAATTTTCTCCTTATATGATTCTAATGTTTTCTAGTTATCTAGCAATAGTGGCATGCATTTATATGTATGCATGCATATATATGTATAATATATATGTCATGTTACTATATATATATATATATATATAGTATATAGGAGCAGGAGTCGTATATATATATAGGACTCCTGCTCAGTAGAGTGAAGTGATAAAGAACACTCCTGCCAATGCAGGAGACATAAGAGATGCGAGTTTGATACGTAGGTTGGGAAGATCCTCTGGGTAAGAGAATGGCCACCCACTCCAGTATTCTTGCCTGGAGAATCCCATGGGCAGAAGAACCTGTCTTCAATATTTAAATGAATTTAGCAGTTGCCAGTTGTTGATCTACAAGTTTTTACAAAAGAATTTTGTAAAACAGACTAAAGACAGGAAGACTCAAAACTGAAAAACAGTGTCTCTCTAACATTTTTCATCTCTGAAACATAAACAATGTTCAGTCGTCAAGGGTAGAGACTGTCATCAAGGATAGAGAAGTATCGTGAAATTGAATTTTCAAGTATTTTAGAATTAACAATGTCAAGAGAGTGCCATAGGGTGATACTCACACATGAAGACTAAAAAGTATATGGTTGAATTATTACAACTACAGCTATGATTTTGTCATTTTACTACAAAAAATAACCCACACCTCCCATTTGAATAAGATTACTTAAGAATGTGTGCATAGAATGTAAAATTGATGAAGGATCTTCATTAGCTCATGCAATATTAGGGGTACAACTCAACCTTTTCATGAGAATGGCTAAAACTTTGACAAAATAAACAATATATATTATTGGTGATGTAAGATATAACACAAATACTGGGGAAAAATCAACTACTGAATGTTGATTTTGCTAAAATGGCAGGCATATTCTGATTTAAAAAGAAAGAGGAAGAGAGAGAGAGAAAAAGAAAGAGTCTCAAAAATTGGCTATTTTTTAGATGTGCTTCTTAGCCAGTGGAAACTTATGTTCAAAATAAGGACATAGCAAAGGTAGAAATCATGACCAACCATTATGAGTTTAGGGCTTCCCTGATAACTCAGTGGTAAAGAATCTCCCTACCATTGCAGGAGACAGGAGTGTGTGTGTTGGGGATGGGGGCTTCATCTCTGGATCAGGAAGATCCCCTGGAGAAGTAAATGGCAACCCACTCCAGTATTCTTGCTTGGGAAATCTCACGGACAGAGGAGATTTCTGGGTTACAGTCCATGGGATTGCAAAAGGGTCAGACTTATTCACTAAACAATAATAACAACATCACTTAAGCAATTTTTTTTAAGTGTAAACAAGGAACCAGCTAAAGGATCCATTCTACTTCACTTTTTTTTTTCTAACTCTCCCTCCATTCCTCTCCCACTCCTCCTTGTTANAAACAACAATAACAACATCACTAACTTAAGCAATGTTTTTTTAAGTGTAAACAAGGAACCAGCTAAAGGATCCATTCTACTTCACTTTTTTTTTCCTAACTCTCCCTCCATTCCTCTCCCACTCCTCCTTGTTAATTTATAACTTAAGCTACTTATTCCCCAAATCTATACAATGAGATAAAAATGAGCTATAAGTTAAATATCTCTAAAATGCAGACTTATGGCCTTATGTTGGAATACCCAAGTGATAGTTCATTTTTAGCATATAGAACTACAGTCTATGTATTTCTGTATATTAATTTATTAACCTACAACTTTAACAAATTAATTGATTAATTCTATCAATGTTTTTGGTAATGTCTTTAGAATTTTCTTTGTACATTATCATGTCGTCTAAACAGTGGCAGATTTAATGCCTTCTTCCCAATTTGAATTCTTTTTATTTCTTTGTCTTTCTGATTGCTGTAGTTAGTATTTCCCATACTATGTTGCATAAAAGTAGGGAGAGTTAATATTTTGTCTTGCTCCTGATCTTAGGAGACACGTTAACAGCTTTTCATCACTGAGTATGATGTTAGCCCTGGGCTTATCATATATGCCCTTTATTACTTTGAGATAGGTTCGCTCTATATTTATAGAGGTTTTCCTCATAAATGAATGTCAAATTTTGTCAAAAGCTTTTTCTGAATCTATTGAAATGATTATGTGATTTTTATTTTTCAAGTTTTTAGTGTGGTGTATCACAGTGATTTGTGGATGTTAAATCATCCTTGCATCCCTGGAATGTATCTCATTTTATCATCATGTTTAATCATTTTACTGTATTGTTGAATTCAGTTTGCAAACATTTTGTTGTGGGTTTTCACATTTATGTTCACCAGTGATATTGCACTTCTATTTTATTTCTATATTTGTGTATGATTTTACCTGGTTTAGATATCATGGTGATGCTGGTTTTATAAAATGATTTCAAAAGCATTGCTTTCTTTCCAATATTTTAGAACAGTTTGAAGAATAAAGATGTTAATATTTCTCTAAATGTTTGCTAAATGTCCTCTGATCTTGTACTTTAGTTTGCTGGGAATTTTATGATTATTTATTCAACCTCCTTATTGGTAATAAGTCAGTTCATATTTTGTATTTCTTCTTTTTCTACTCTCCTTCTTTCCTTCCTTTTTCCTCTTTCCTTCATCTACATTTCTCTCTTTCTTTTTCTCCCTCGTTTAGTTGATATACTTTGGTGTATAGGGCTCTCTACCTCACTTATATTTCTATAGTTTATTCCCACAGAGAACATCAAGTCAGTATGGCCACATTTAGAGGCCTCACTGTTTGTTTTATTGGGTCCAAGGTAAGGTGAGGTGAGGTGAAGTCGCTCAGTTGTGTCCAACTCTTTGCAACCCCATGGACTGTAATCTACTAGGCCTCTCTGTCCATGGGATTCTCCAGGCCAGAGTACTGGAGTGGATTGCCATTTCCTTCTCCAGGGGATCTTCCCGACCCAGGGATTGAATCTGGGTCTTCTGCATCGAAGGCAGGCGCTTTAACCTCTGACCCACCAGGTCCAAAGAGCCATTTAAACAAGCATGTTTAGAAATCTTAGAAAACAAAAATACACATTACCCAAACTTTCATAAGATATTCCCTCGTTTTTTTAAGATTGAGGTATTATAATAAATTTAAGCAATTTAGAATATTAATGACAATCCAGAAATAATTGCTACTCTTTATTTCTCATTGGATAGCCAGTATTTACCAAGAATAAAATCCCCTCACTTTTAAAAATTATTTGTGCCAGAGAAGACATTGAAAAAACAAAATAATATTTGAAAAATATATGTATATTTTGTGTACATACATCAGAAATTCTATACAATGGTAAATTTCCAGCAGAAACTCAGGTATCAGCTTTCTTTGAAGAAGTTGTATGTGAATCAAGTTAATTTGAATTTGAATTGTTTCACTTTTCTCCACAAACTACTTAGAGTCAATAGTAGTCATTTATTTTGTTTTAAAGTTGAAATAAAACAATGTTAATGCATAGAAATACACAGTCTGGCATGCTAGCTGACATTTCTGATCTGGTATTCCTATAAAAACACAAAAAATGATATAATCAACATTAACATCTTTAAAGACTTAAACCTTTATCCACAAGCAGAAAGGGCTGCTGAGAATTAAAATGTTCTTCTAAATATGTTGATACCATTTTATTTTATTTTATTTTTTGGCTAGGCTTTTCTACAATGCTTTGTCTTCTACAATGCTTTTCTTCAATGCTTTGTCTATGTCACAGTTTTGAAGTATTCAAAGTCAGTGACTTCCTGACTCTTGATGCTGCACTGCTGTGGATATTTATAGTAGTATTAATCCTTCCATAAACCATGACTTCTCAATTTTTAACTCAGAATTATGACTGAACTGGCATTTGCCCAGAATGCCTAACAGATTGCTTCTAGAATGAGGTAAATAAAGGGAATAGGAATTCTACCAACATCCTTTAGCAAAGATCCAAACTCTATCCCCTTTTATAGTCCTCGCCATATACATAAAATAGCAATTTATAACATAGACATATGGGTTTGTTAATAAACTTGAATCTTACTCTAGGCAAGGGCAATAATGGTCTCTCTAATAGCAGTTAGTTTGGGCAATGTGACTTGGGAACATTATCCTTAAATAATTTTTCTCATGTGTTGAAAGAATTATTACAGGCATGACTGAATAAGTTAAGTACTATGGTCACAGAGATCAGGGACTCACTGTATTTCAAAATGTCAGAGAAAACTCATTGCCAGTAGAGCAATGTGAGTGACACCTTTAAGCACTGAGTCACACTGAATTGGTGAAAATTCATGTGTACAGACAAAGCTATATATTTTTGTCTCATTTAGCACATTTTAAAAAGGGAGTCAAAGATAAATAATAATGTGGTCAAAGGTAAATAATAAACAATAAATGTGGTCATTTATTTTCTCTGACTTTAATTCTCAACATTAATAAATTGGTCCCTAATTAATATGCAATTTTTGGTTCATATAAAGGAGTTTTTAAGGCAAACTCCTCCGTTAAGCATCTTCTTCATCTAAAAATTGTTCTTTATGGAAATTTGAAAGCTAAATTTGTTTAAATTGGCCTGACTGATCACATGCTGCTACCACTGCTGCTGCTAAGTCGCTTCAGTCATGTCCGACTCTGTGTGACCCCATAGACGGCAGCGCACCAGGCTCCCCCGTCCCTGGGATTCTCCAGGCAAGAACACTGGAGTGGGTTGCCATTTCCTTCTCCAATGCACGAAAGTGAAAAGTGAAAGTGAAGTCGCTCAGTTGTGCCCGACTCTTAGTGACTCCATGCATTGCAGCCAATCAGGCTCCTCCATCCATGAGATTTTCCAGGCAAGAGTACTGGAGTGGGGTGCCATTATATTCTCCAGACTGATCACGTAGGGGAGCTCAATAAATAGTTCTGGTTGAATATCATCAGAATATTTGATACAAATTAAGCCCTCTTTGAAACATAGCAAATGTTTCAGGACAGGAAAATAGACATTCACTAATCAAACTTTTTATTTTTTAGATTAAAAACTGTTTATGAGACACAGCTTTTCAAAAAACATTGTTAATGAGGCTAAGAACTGGAAGTTAAATTTCTGTCTGTTAAACATTGGTAAATGAGTTTCTTGAATTTGTTTTCACAATGTGCATATACAGTAGCATGTATTTCCATAGTTATGTTGGTGATTTTATTTACAATCAATTTTCAGTTATTTTTAATATTCTTCCCTGTATTAGTCTTTTTATAGCAAAGCATGTATCCCTGGAAAACATTCTTGGCAACTAATGGTCATAAACTCAATTTTATTTCAAATTCAATTCACTTATGAGATTTCAATATTTATAGAAAATAACCCTCTAAAATTTTGAACCCTTTTAATAAAATAAAGTAGCATTTTCCCACTTATTCATAAGACAGTTTCACTTGAAAACTGCTTTATGTGGAAGAAATTTGGGGCAAAATAGGGAATAAAGTTCTCTCCATAACAGGTGTTGCCGTGTCCTGTCTCTGGCCGTTTGAGTTTCACTCTAGTGTACACAAGAGCTTCCCAGGTGGTACTAGTGGTAAAGAACCTGCCTGCCAATTCAGGAGATATAAGAGACTCCGGGTTCGATCCTTGGGTCGGCAAGATCCCCTGGATAAGAGAATGGCTACCCACTCCAAGTATTCTTGCCTGGAGCATCCTATGGACAGAGGAGCCTGGCAGGATACAGTCCATGGGGTCATAAAAAGTCAGCCACAACTGAGCGACTAACACACACACTAGTGTGTATACTAATGGTTTCTTTCTGAGAGAGAAGTCAGGCTTCTCTGGATTTAAGAACAAGCTGCATGTGCAAAATGGACAGAGATGCTGAAGAGTTAATAGGAAGTTGGATCTCCTTGGAAAAATAAGGAAAGGGAGTTAGTGAGTAAATATCCATCTTTTCCTCTTCTCAGATGGGTATCTCACACACAGTCCCCATGCCCTATCCCAGCCATCTCAAGACAGATCCATTCCTAGTTGCCCATCATGGTAGCTTAATTTTTAACACTNAGGGAGTTAGTGAGTAAATATCCATCTTTTCCTCTTCTCAGATGGGTATCTCACACACAGTCCCCATGCCCTATCCCAGCCATCTCAAGACAGATCCATTCCTAGTTGCCCATCATGGTAGCTTAATTTTTAACACTCCCTGTATTGTCTTCTTCTTCTTCTTCTTTTTTTCTACCTCATTTTCTTACTCCCCAATGAACTCTTCCTAAGATTATACTCCACATGACCCACTCTGCAGTAATCCTAGCAAATGTTCTGAAAATAATCTGACTTAAAATCATAGAATGTGAAGATATTTTATAGTGCCTTGGCTTCTCTATCCATGGGATTTTCCAGGCAAGAATACTGGAGTGATAATGACTTGATATTCTACATAGAACAGTTAATCAGACTCTTTCCTGACACAAGCCATGAACAAAGGATTATAATAGTCAGATAATGAAGGGGAGATGCAGCCATGAAATTAAAAGATGCTTACTNTCCCATCTGCAAACTACAATTTGTTACAGTACTATCTTCCAGGGTTGCTGTGTGGACCAAATTAGCTAAGGCAAGAACGATGCCTAGCATTTAGCAAATGATCAATCAGTGAAAGAGTTATCTGTTATCAGATCATTATTATCAGCTGTGTCATCTCTGCTATACTAAGGGCAGGGCAGGGCTCTAGAGCTTATTTGACAGGTTAGAGGAGGCTGCATAGTTCAGTTCAGTTCAGTTGCTCAATCGTGTCCGACTCTTTGTGACCCCATGAATCCCAACACGCCAGGCCTTCCTGTCCATCACCAACTCCCGGAGTTCACTCAGATACATGTCCAACGAGTCCGTGATGCCATCCAGCCATCTCATCCTCTGTCGTCGNCTTCACAGTCCAAATCTAACATTCATACTTGACCACAGGGAAAACCATAGCCTTGACTAGACGGACCTTAGTCGGCAAAGTAATGTCTCTGCTTTTAAATATGCTATCTAGGTTGGTCATAACTTTTCATCACTTCTTGGCAAATAGATGGGAAAGCAGCGGAAACAATATCAGACTTTATTTTTGTGGGCTCCAAAATCACTGCAGATGGTGATTGCAGCCCTGAAATTAAAAGACACTTACTCCTTGGAAGGAAAGTTATGATCAAGCTAGATAGCATATTCAAAAGCAGAGACATTACTTTGCCGACTAAGGTCCATCTATCCGAAGAATTGATGCTTTTGATCTGTGGTGTTGAAGACTCTTGAGAGTCCACTGGAGTTCAGGAAGATCCAACCAGTCCATTCTGAAGGAGGTCAGCCCTGGGATTTCTTTGGAAGGAATGATGCTAAAGCTGAAAATCCAGTACTTTGGCCCCCTCATGTGAAGAGATGACTCATTAGAAAAGACTCTGGTGCTGGGAGGGATTGGGAGCAGGAGAAGAAGGGGATAACAGAGGATGAGATGGCTGGATGGCATCTCCGACTCGATGNGAAAACCATAGCCTTGACTAGATGGACCTTAGTCGGCAAAGTAATGTCTCTGCTTTTAAATGTGCTATCTAGGTTGGTCATAACTTTTCATCACTTCTTGGCAAATAGATGGGAAAGCAGTGGAAACAATATCAGACTTTATTTTTGTGGGCTCCAAAATCACTGCAGATGGTGATTGCAGCCATGAAATTAAAAGACACTCCTTGGAAGGAAAGTTATGATCAAGCTAGATAGTCGGACATGACTGAGCGACTGAACTGAACTGAACTGTTGGCTCAGACAGTAAAGAATCTATGTGCGATATGCGAGACCTGGGTTTAAAAATCTTTTTTTATAGGCTCTTTAACATTACAACAGGAAAAGTATAGTTCATGTTGAATGCTAAAGCTCAGTGGTAATTTGTGTCTGTATAGACTGTGGTGCTGAGGAAAGTTCTCACATCTTATCTAAGTTTAATGGGCCATAGATTAATTAATATTTTGAGCACAGAGGAAGCAAAATCCAGTTCATGTATTATTAAATATTGGGGGAGCATATTCTCAGATACATTACATCAGATGATTAGACAGCAACATCCAAGTAGACAAATTATGTTTAAAAAATAATTCACACATAAAAGCAATGATAATCTCTTTCCTGTTTGATACACACAAATTACTTGATAGACTGCTGCGCTGNAGATACATTACATCAGATGATTAGACAGCAACATCCAAGTAGACAAATTATGTTTAAAAAATAATTCACACATAAAAGCAATGATAATCTCTTTCCTGTTTGATACACACAGATTATTTGATAGACTGCTGCGCTGGCAGACCCTTTCCATACCGCGGAGACACGGTTTTTGTATTTGAAGAAATGTCAGATCGCCAGACTGAAAATAAGCCTGATAGGTATGATCCTTTCTTTTTCTCCACAGAGAACTGCATTTAAACTATTAAACCTCATCCATCTTTTGTTTCTATAACAAGTGGAATGCATAAAAGGAGACTCCTTACCTGACATCTGGGTTAAGAGAAGCAGTGATCTGCCCACTTGATGCCTTCCTTGTGTATCTTTCAGATAATTAATCAAATCACATGTCACTTACCTATGAAAAAATAATTAATTTCATAAAGACACTCTAACCTACTAGTCTAAAGGAAAAGTATCTACTCTGCTATGATTCATTCCAAAGGGCTTAAAATCAATTACACATATAAATCACTTAAAACAAGTTATACTGGATCTAAAACCTTGCAGATACCTGTTTCTAGAAATATGGTCGACCACAGCTACTGTATAGTTTTGTTTATTGATTTCACAAAAATTCCTCACTAACAGACTGTAACTGAGAGGCAATTATAAAATCACCTGTTAGGTCCTACTCCAAGTGTTCCAGCTTAAAAATTCAGGTAATATAATTTAATATCACCACTAGGCTTTCTTTCCCGTGTTATTACAACTAAAGAATACAAGTCACAAGTTAAAGATTTTCTTTCCTATAAAATCTTAATTATACACTACAGCCAAATTCTCTTTTAGAAAATGTCTCAAAAAATAAGGAAAATAAAATTATATTCTCTAAGAGGATTGCTGTTTACCAAACCTGTTAATATATGACTTTCCTCTGCAAATTTAAGGAGGCAAGATGGGCTAGGTGCTCCATGTTTTTATTCATCAGACTACTTGCTTTATCTCATTACTGCACAGGTGTTCTTTCATATCCATCTCTCATTTACTTTATATTGCTTTCCAGTCTCTGGGGGAAACAAATGCCCTACTTAAGGAGGCTAGTGAAAGCTAACATATCAAGGGAATACAGATAGAAGGTGAGAGGAAAAAAGGAAAACAGCTTTTGTAAGGCCAGGGAATTAGGTACAGTTGGTAATAAATTGCATGACAAAATAATTTTTGAGATGCTTAAAATAGAATTGGAAAAGAGAAAATGTCACTAAAATATAATGAATTTTTAATTTAAAAAGACGTGTATTTCATGCCTCTCAAGAGATTTCTCGTACATATAAATTCATATGCTTTACAAATATACTGTTTGTTCCATTCATTTTTTCATTCTTCTGAGGTACATAGATGGTAGCAATTATACCATGTGACTCCTCCAAAGCATAAAGTGAGCATCCTCATTGTGCTACTCTTGATTTAGCCAATTATTTTATTAGATTGTAAATAATAAAGATATGGCAAACTTTTATATAAAGTTGTGATCATCATAAAATTATTTTGTGCAATATACAAAATACATTTGGTATAGTAACATCCTATATATGTGCTTTGGTTTGGGCACAGTTCAATCTGAATGATATACATCATTGTTCAGTTGCCTTTCTCTACTCCTACCACATCTCTAGGGCTTCTCAGGTGGTGTTAGTGGTAAAGAACCCACCTGCCAAGGCGAGAGATGGAAGAGACACAGGTTCTCTCCCTGGGGTGGGAAGATCCCCTGGAGGAGGGCATGCCAACTCCCTCCAGTATTCTTGCCTGGAGCATCCCCCAGACAGAGGGGCCTGGTGGGCTACAGTCCAGGGGGTCAAAGATCAGTTGGAGTGACTTAGCCGCTACACATGCACCATGTCTTTAAGCGATGTTTCTCACTTTTGCTAAAGTTACTGTCTTAAAAAATAAACTGAGACAGGAAGAGGGATCCACATGGAAGAGTAGGAGGACTCTGAACTCACCGCCCCTCAGACAGACATCAAAATTACAACTTCAGATACAACAGGCGTTGCTGAGACCCATATGCAGACCAGCAGAGCCGTTCTCACACACCCAAGGCTGTAAAGAAAGGTGCATAAGAGTTCTGGAAGGAGGAATAAACAACGCACTCAGGACGAGAACCAACGTCGCAGGCTCAAGGGTTCTCCCTGGAGAGTGAGGGATGTGAGCCGCACATTAAGGCCCTCGGCACTGGGTTCAGTACCAAAGCGTGAGCCCTTCAGTTGGCTGGCCCAGCGGGGTCCATCACAGGGCTGGGAGAGACCGCGGGCGGCTCTTGGAGAGAGCTCGCGCAGGCTTGCTTCCGCAGCGTCCCAGCAAGGAGGCAGCAGACGGCGGCTGC
>SJYW01051713.1:50212-81044 GCA_006410735.1 Raphicerus campestris
ATCACCAACTCCTGGAGTCCACCCAAACCCATGTCCATTGAGTTGATGATACCATCCAACCATCTCATCCTCTGTCATTCTCTTCTCCTCCTGCCCTCGATCTTTCCCAGCATCAGGGTCTTTTCAAATGAGTCAGCACTTTGTATCAGGTGGCCAAAGTACTGGAGTTTCATCTTCAACATAAGTTCTTCCAATGAACACCCAGGACTGATCTCCTTTAGGATGGACTGGTTGATCTCCTTGCAGTCCAAGGGACTCTCAAGAGTCTTCTCCAACACCACAGTTCGGCGCTCAGCTTTCTTCACAGTCCAACTCTCACATCCATACTTGACCACTGGAAAAACCATAGCCTTGACTAGACGGACCTTTGCTGACAAAGTAATGTCTCTGCTTTTTAATATGCTGTCTGCTGCTGCTGCTGCTAAGTCGCTTCAGTCATGTCTGACTCTGTGCGATCCCATAGACAGCAGCCCACCAGGCTCCTCTGTCTCTGGGATTCTCCAGGCAAGAATACTGGAGTCGGTTGCCATTTTCTTCTCCAATGCATGAAGGTGAAAAGCAAAGTGAAGTCATTCAGTCACACCTGACTCTTAGCGACCCCATAGACTGCAGCCTACCAGGCTCCTCCATCCATGGGATTTTCCAGGCAAGAGGACTGGAGTGGGGTGCCATTGCCTTCTCTAAATATGCTGTCTAGGTTGGTTGTAACTTTCCTTCCAAGAAGTAAGCATCTTTTAATTTCATGGCTGCAATCACCATCTGCAATGATTTTGGAAAAGCTACATTGGTCTGCTCTAATTTTCTATATGGGTTTTCCTTGTGGTTCAGCTGGTAAAGAATCTGCCTGCAATGTGGGAGAACTGTGTTTGATCCCTAGGTTGGGAAGATCCCCTGGAGAGGGGAAAAGCTACACACTCCAGTATTCTGGCCTGGAGAATTCTTTCACTATATGAAATAAAGTATTTGTTNTACTTGACCACTGGAAAAACCATAGCCTTGACTAGACGGACCTTTGCTGACAAAGTAATGTCTCTGCTTTTTAATATGCTGTCTGCTGCTGCTGCTGCTAAGTCGCTTCAGTCATGTCTGACTCTGTGCGATCCCATAGACAGCAGCCCACCAGGCTCCTCTGTCTCTGGGATTCTCCAGGCAAGAATACTGGAGTCGGTTGCCATTTTCTTCTCCAATGCATGAAAGTGAAAAGCAAAGTGAAGTCATTCAGTCACACCTGACTCTTAGCGACCCCATAGACTGCAGCCTACCAGGCTCCTCCATCCATGGGATTTTCCAGGCAAGAGGACTGGAGTGGGGTGCCATTGCCTTCTCTAAATATGCTGTCTAGGTTGGTTGTAACTTTCCTTCCAAGAAGTAAGCATCTTTTAATTTCATGGCTGCAATCACCATCTGCAATGATTTTGGAAAAGCTACATTGGTCTGCTCTAATTTTCTATATGGGTTTTCCTTGTGGTTCAGCTGGTAAAGAATCTGCCTGCAATGTGGGAGAACTGTGTTTGATCCCTAGGTTGGGAAGATCCCCTGGAGAGGGGAAAAGCTACACACTCCAGTATTCTGGCCTGGAGAATTCTTTCACTATATGAAATAAAGTATTTGTTTTCTATATCATTGCAGAAAAAAAATCTATATATTTTCAATTCCTTAAAATCTAAGTCAGACTGGAAGTCATTTATGTATTTTAATCTGCATTTTCTCCGTAAATGAAAATTAACAATTCATGCTTGCTTTTTCACACTATTTCCCAATATTTTTCATTCTTTAGTCACTGCCATGACTTTCACTGTTTTTCTTTTCCTCTTCCTACTTTCCTTTATTTTTCTGTTACTTCTTGCTCACCTTCTTTGTTTTGTTCTTCCTTGTTTCATTTTTTGTTCATTTGCTTTTCCTCTCACTCTCTCCCTACCTCCTGTCTTTCCTTCCTGCTTTTATCTTTTTTTCTTTATCAAATTTGTCTTTTTACCACCCCACTTACTTATTTTTAAGTCCTCATAATAATGCCCATTCAGAAATCATTTAATTCCTTTTATTAGGAACAAAATCTCAACTTTTTCTCCATTATTCCCTTATATGTATCTGTTAATTTAATTACTTATCATATACTTTCATATATATATATACACATATGCACATGCACATTTTCTATTTAAAAATCTAGCCATTGAAAAGCACATTTACACATTGGAACACACATTTAGAAGACTTCACTAGGAGGGTGGAAAGCTGATAATGCTTCTTGTGGTGATTTTGGATAGTCTCTCATCTGTCTAACCTGGAGCTAGGTTTCACCCCGTCCACTTCTCTGTATGGTTCTGAGTTAGAGATGATCTAAGAGACATAATCATGAGTTTTGGAAGTTGGAGTGAAACAGGAACCATTTTATGAAAGTTTCACAGTTACATGAGATGAGAGCCAGATGAAGAGGTTTCAGTGGATTCCAGCTTGTCATAGCTTCCTCCTATCAATTGTCCAGACTTTTTCCCCCATTGCCCTTATGACAACAAGGGACCCAGGCCCACCAAGGGGTACAGAGGCAGCAGCTCCCACTGGCTCTCCTTTGTAGTGCTTCTGGGGCCTCTGGACCAGCCAGAAAGCTTAAACTTACTTCAAAGATATTGATGAGTAACTTTTCTCTTATCCTTTAGCTCTACTTTCCAGACCTTATCTTCCCATCTGCTCCTCCAAGTGTGGGTGATTGACCTCCTGCAATTCTATATTAAGAACATTCACAGCGATTATGCTTCCCTGATAAAATTTCAGAAATAAAGCTAAGAACTGGCACCCAGTAGTTCCATAATGAAATCTCTTCCTTTTCTTATTATATAGATGACACAGAGTCTGCTCTTTTAATATAAAATCTGAAGGAAACTCTAGGGAACACAACAGTAAACTCATTCCTTTTATACCAAGCAGTACAGAATCCAAGTAAATAATGCTATGTTCTAGATTTTAGAAATCAATCAGAAATCAAAGCAAAGATTACCAAATAATGGTCATAATAATGTTATAAGGGAAACCATAGTCTTTACATGAAGAGGCAATGCCAAGCCTCATTGATTTTTCTTACCAATTAATATTCATTGAATCATCTTTCTGTAATTGCTATGATATCTAATGCCCACAGCAAGCTAATAGAGTAAACTGCTCACTTCAGGAAAAGAGTGTTTCTTAAAAGCTGTGAGTAATTGGTTTTACAGGACAGAAAGCAATATATTTATATATGTGCTTGAATAAATTTCTGAAAAATCATGATAACATATTTTAAAAATTAAGAAAAGTTAGAAGAAAATAGTTTTTTTTTTTTGCCTCTCTTCTATGGGGTTTCTTATATATTAAAGGGAATGTCATCTTAATATTGTTAACACAATAATTCACTAGATGGTTGCTGTCATGTCATTTAAGGATTATAATTCATGGAATAATATTTTGCTGATCACATGACTTCATCATAGATGAAATCCTCACTTTTATATAAAAAAGCTAATTATGAAAAACTAAGCTTTAACCAGTATCATAAGGAATTACTTCTATATATTTTGTAGGCCAAAGAAGTTTTTACACTCAACCTGTAATGTGGCCATGAAAACCTTTAGATCAATTCTATGTGTTTGTGAATGTGACAGGGGTGTGTGAGAGGCAACTTCCCTGCAGACCATTCTTTTGTGATGAATTTTGTTTTTATCCCTTCCCATCCCTCAGAGAAATAGTGATATCCTTGCAAGCTGATTAAAGATTTTCTTTATTGAAAGATTTTTGTGGGAAAAATGAAGCCAATGGAAGTTTAGTCTCACTTGGAGTCTTGCTCTAAATCCAGGTAGGACTTTACAATAATGCGAAAAGTAATGTGTAGACTGAGACAAAATTTTCCACAAACCTGTTTTATTTTAATATCATGAAACTCCCTTTTCTTTGCAACAGTTTCTCAATATAAGATTGAAACTGCTATTAATATAAGGCCAATCAAAGAAAGAAAACAATAATTACTTTGTTTGGATAATAATCTGTGAAGTAGAATCACTTCATTAGTTCTTATTATGGCCTGAAGAAAACCTTTCTATTTATTTTTCACTTTGATGGTCTCCACTAAACATGTTTGAGCATAATTAACTAGAATTTTAACATGCTATGATATAAGAAAACAATTATTCTGATTATAGTAAAAGAATTATGCTGTAGTGTAAGAAAATAAAATGGAATCTTGGTTAGTTAGATGAATGTAAATATAAAAGCATAGCTCCATATATGATGAGTTTTTTGGTGTTCGAATTAGTATTGAATGAAAAATGATACAGCTCAGTTTGTACCTTTGTGAAAGAGTCTATCAGGTGAGATAGTTACCTAGCTATAGCCAGACTTTAGTGAGACATATAAAAAGTACAATCAAATTATCAGGCTATTGTCAATGAGCAGCTTTTGTACTTTTGTGTTGGAGAAGACTCTTTGAGTGTCCCTTGGACAGCAAGGAGATCAAACTAGACAATCCTAAATGAAATCAACACTGAATATTCACTGGAAGGACTGATGCTGAAACTGAAGCTCCAATTCTTTGGCCACCTGATGAAAAGGGCAGACTCACTGGGAATGACCCTGATACTGGGAAAGATTGAAGGCAGGAGGAGAAGGAGATGGCAGATGACTAGATGGTTGGATGTTATCACTGACTCAATGGACGTGAGTTTGAGCAAACTCCAGGAAATGGTGAAGTCCATGGGACTCCAAAGAGTTGGACATGACTGAGCGACTGAACAGTAACAGCAAAACCATCATCTGGACAAGGTTATCAGGAAAAAAATTTTTTTGAAAATGTGAAGAACATCTAGAATGTCAAAAGAATAAAAAGTTAAAAGGTCTGTTTTGGGGAAGGTATAGTTGCTTTACAAATATTGTGTTAATTTCTTCTGTACAACATGTCAGCTACATGTGTATGTATATGTATGTGTGTATACACACATACACACACGCACACACATATATAAATATAAATAAATATAAATAAATGTATCTCCTTTCTCTAGAACCTCCTTGCCACCATCCCTATCCCACCCCTCTAGGTCATCACAGAGTGCAGAGGTGAACACTCTATGGCATACAGCAACTTCCCAGTGGTTATTTATTTTGCACATGGTAGTGTATATATCTGGAGAAGGCAATCGCACCCCACTCCAGTACTCTTGCCTGGGAAATCCCATGGACGGAGGAGCCTCATAGGCTACAGTCCATGGCGTTGCTAAGAGTCGGACACGACTGAGCGACTTCACTTTCACTTTTCACTTTCATGCATTGGAGAAGGAACTGGCAACCCACTCCAGTGTTCTTGCCTGAAGAATCCCGGGGACGGAGAAGCCTGGTGGGCTTGCCGTCTATGGGGTCGCACAGAGTCGGACACGACTGACGTGATTTAGCATCATCAGCAGCAGTGTGTATATCAGAGAAGGTAATGGCACCCCACTCCAGTACTCTTGCCTGGAAAATCCCATGGATGGCGGAGCCTGGTAGGCTGCAGTCCATGGGATAACAAAGAGTCAGACCTGACTGAGTGACTTAACTTTCACTTTTCACTTTCCTGCATTGGAGAAGGAAATGGCAACCCACTCTAGTGTTCTTGCCTGGAGAATCCCAGGGACGGGGGAGCCTGGTGGGCTTGCCGTCTATGGGGTCGCACAGAGTCGGACACGACTGAAGTGACTTAGTAGCAGTAGCAGCAGCAGCAGTGTGTGTGTGTGTGTGTGTGTGTGTGTGTGTCAATTCTAATCTCCCAGTTCATCCCATCCCTCCCCAGTGTCCACATGTCCACTCTCTACATCCTCATCTCTATTCCTGTCCTACAAGTAGGTTCATCTGTACCATGTTTCTACATAATGCATGTATGTGTTAATACATGCTACTTATTTTTTATCTTTTTGAAAAGATCCTTTTCAAAGAGAATATTTCAGCAGCAGAAGTGCATGTTTGGAGGAGATTCTGAGCCTTTTGGTCACATTTCTAAATTCATTTCCTGTTTCACGTTTATTGAAGTTTTTCCAGTTTTAGCTTGTTTCCATGGTTTCCCTTTATCCCCAACCATACTGCCAGCCCAGGGAATTGGTGTTTCTCATGCTTTTTTCACATGTATTCACATACCGGTTTCTTCTCTTCTCAAATCATTATCAGTTCAGTTCAATCGCTCGATTGTGTCTGACTCTGTGACCCCATGAACCGCAGCACGCCAGGTCTCCCTGTCCATCACCAGCTCCCGGAGTTTACTCAAACTCATGTCCATCGAGTTGGTGATGCCATCCAGCTATCACACCCTCTGTTGTCCCCTTCTCCTCCTGCCCTCAATCCCTCCCAGCATCAGGGTCTTTTCCAATGAGTCAAATCTTTGCATGGGGTAGCCCAAGTACTAGAGTTTCAGTTTGACATCAGTCCTTCCAATGAACACCCAGGGCTGATCTCCTTTAGGATGGACTGGTTGGACCTCCTTGCCATCCAAGGGACTTTCAAGTGTCTTCTCCAACACCACAGTTCAAAAGCATCAATTCTTCAGTGCTCAGCTTTCTTCACAGTCCCACTCTCACAACCATACATGACCACTGGAAAAACCATAGCCTTGACTAGATGGACCTTTGTTGGCAAACATACTTTCCTAATATCTACATTTTAAATGACCACCAAGGATTCATATCAAAGTATAACTTGTTAACTAAGTAAAAAGTTATCTCTCAGAATGACACATAATAAAAATATTTGTTAATTGCTTTTCCTTTCTTTTAAAAAGTATTCTGTAAAAAGAGAGCTCTGATTTAGAATTTAATCTTTACATTCACCTTATTTTGATTATATTCTTTGCTTATACAACTTAGGCAAATAAAACTTTGCTTATACAAATTTGATATATTTGGCCCATTCTTCTGCTGCTATTTAGTTTGCTGTGTTTTTTAGAATAAAAGAAAAATGAAGCTTTTAACATGGAAAAATATGGAATTTGACTCTATAACATTTCTTTCTGAAATTACATTATTTTTAGAATTGGATGGATCTCCTTCTGTTAAACTGTCATAAAACTGTTTTGACACATTTTATGGGCTTCTATTACCTTTGTTTTACTTGCTTGGGATTCAGATACATCTGGAAACTTATTTAAGTCAATGAAGTTTATTAAGTACTTCCTATTATTTTGATTATAATGTGTGAAGGCTTTCACATTGTGAGACTTCAAGAATATCTAAAACTGCTGCATTCCTTGTTTGAAGATGATGACAAAGATTCTTCTGAGAAAATGACCACCTGGTTCAACTAGCTGCTTTAGTCACCCTAGATTTCTTTTTTATACAGTTGAAATGTGTTCATATTCCACTTTCTGCTTGCTGATTACAGTGCCTTTCAACTTATTTGAATTGATTTGATAGAAATGCACCCTTTATTGTGTTGAATACCTTATATTTTATAAAAATAACTGGCCACTTATTCTGCACTGCATTCTTCTTGATTTTTGGATTATCTAGTCTCAATGAGTTGATAACATATCAAAGTTAATAAAAAGGAAAATGACTAAAAATACATAGGCAATAGAAAAGGTCTTCATTCATATATTTTATAGAGTTAATATATTTCTGAAAATAAAACACTTTTATTCCAATTTTTTCCTCACTCTCATAGATTAAAGAGAAAATTCCTACATCATAAAAAATATGGATACATTTCTTATAATTTTTTGAATTTCACAGAGGGACAGTTTGGGAAGTTGCAAATTCTTATTCTATCCTAATTTAGCCTAAAATAATTTTGTAAATTAATGCATTTTAATATATGATTATAATAATGGTCAAAGAAAGTTTCAAATCTAGCAGATCTGATTTAAAATCATATTTTTGAGCCCAACACATATTTGAGTTTATCATTATATGACATTATTATCAGGGTAGAAAGTTGTTTAAAGAAGGTGAGTAAAGAGGCCTCAAATTCTTAGGGAAAAAATTCAACATATTTTCCAAAGATGAGGGGGAAGATATCTTTAAACTTCAAGTAAGAGTATGTTAATCAGGAAATACAGGCATTAAGAGATCCATTTTATATTATGGTACCAAATTTTATGCTGAAAACATTTATAAATTTACAAAGTTAACTCCTATTACATTCTCTGGTAGCTTCACTTCAAGACTGCTTAGTTAAATGCTATGATAGTCACTTAGTTTGCTGAGAAGTGTGGTGGGGGCATAAGGGGAATGAACAGGGTGATGGCAGAAAGGATCTGTTAAAAAAGGATATTTTCCAATAAATCAAACAAATAAAGCTTAATTTTTGTTTGCTTGTTTTTTTGCTTTGTTTTCATGAACAAGCTAAGTTTTAGTTTTTGGATGTTGGATATAGTCAATTATTTTACCACTCCAATACTTTGGCCATCTGACGTGAAGAGTTGACTCATTGGAAAAGACTGATACTGTGAAAGATTGAGTGCAGGAGGACAAAAGGGTGGCAGAGGACGAGATGGTTAGATACCATCACTGACTCAATGTACATAAGTTTGAGCAAACTCCAAGAGATAGTGGAGGACATTGGAGTCTGGTGTACTACAGCCCATGGGGTTTCAAAGAGTTGGGTGTGATTTAGTGACTGAAAAACAACAACATGTTAACTCATCTGTTGCTACACATCTACCTAAATATGCAGTATTTAAGGAATTCAAATGAAAATCTTAAAGCTTCTTTCAATGATATTATTTGCTTTAAATATCACTCCAATCTTTCCAGATGAAAATAGAATTGTAACTAGTTAGGGAAGTCTTTTCTTTAGAATTCAGTGAAAAAAACTCTATGCAAATGAAAGCATGGGAACAATATTTATGTATTTAGGATAGCAGAGCAGAAAGATGGACGAATAAGCTACTGTTAGTATTACAAAATTTCTGTGCCAGCCTTGTGATACTAACATCTTCTGTGAAAAAGTAAAATCAAACCCCACTTTGTTAATCTACTGTACTCAGAGTCGTGATATGTAGTGACGAGTACAGTCTGTCATATTAAAGTCATGTGATTATGGCATTGTGTGTGTGTTTTAACATCTATAGTGCAAAAAAAAAAAAATCCTGAAGGATATCTAGTCAGAAGGGCTCTAAAAATTTATACTGTTAGGCCTATCCACTCTCTAATCTATCTCTCTGAGTTTCCAGATAAATATCTTCTGAATATATATGTGAATGTATGTGTGGGCTATCAAGTCCAACTCTTTGTGATTCCATGGACTGTAGCATTCCAGGCTCCTCTGTCCATGGAGTTTTCCAGTAAAAACTACTGGAATAGGTTTCCATTTCCTACCCCAGGAGATCTTCCTGACTCAGGGATCGAACCCTTGTCTCTTGCATCTCCTGCATTGGCAAGAGGATTCTTTACCACATGCCACATGGGTAACCCTTGAATATACATGTACACATTCACAAATATGACACTAATAGTTGTGGACTACATAGCACATAGAAGTAGTCAAAGATATAAGTATCCTGAACTCAGGATCTGGACTCAAGCAGAGGTGGCAAAAATTTTACTTCTGCTGAACGACTGAAGCAAAAGACTTCCAAGCATGGTGGAGCGCAGAGCCTGGCTTATTTCTTGAGAGAGAACACTTTAGTAAGATTCATGTAACTATGGTAAAACATTAATGGAAGCTGAACCAGTTGCATGGATTTACAGGACATACATAGTGTTATGTGGAATGACACATAGCTTCACAAAAATAAATTTATTGAAGAATAGCCTGAGCCTCACTCTAGCTTTCTATTATTAATATGCATGTGTGGGGGTTATAAGATGGAGCATATGAAGAGGGAAAGATACTTGTCTGATGGGTTTCTTTGAAAAGTGTGAATAACTATTGGGCTAAGCATCTTTGGATAGATGTCTTCCTTGCAGTCTCTAGGAGACAGTGTAGTCTCCAGAGAAACTGGGTGATCTTGTTTCAGGACTTCCCTTTGAAAGGCTGTGGCTGGCTGTGAGCCATGAGCTATGCTGGAATTCCTGACCTCTGGAGGAGAGGATTTTGATTCAGGGCCATAGATGAGGCTTGATCACTGAGCTTTTATGTAGTTAAATTTTATTAAAGCATAAAAGAGATAGAGAAAGCTTCTTGCACAGACCGCAGAAGGGTACAGAAAGGATAGCTTCTTGCTAGTTTTTTTTGCAAGGCATTTTATAACTGTTAGCAAGCTGCTAATCAGATAAAATAAACACCTCAAGACTGAGAGAGTTGCACCAGGGCCCTCTCCAATGACACGCATTTTAAGGTAGCATTGGCACAAGGTGAGCCATCCCCAGCCATAAAACAATTGACATGAATCTGGAAGAAGGCAGATTTCCAAACAAATACATTGTTCATTAGCATAGCTTAAGAAAAAACATTTCCCATGAGAAAAACGCATTGGTTAGCTCAAAGTCTGAGAAAAGTTAAGTTCAGACAGAACTAGGTGTCTCCATGATAACATAGAATTAAAAGAAGCCTCCTTTAATTTTGTATAGAAAAAGAAAAAATGTCTGCCACTTGTAGTTTATTTCCTCCTGCCTCTTGGGGACCTCGGACCTTCCTACCTGATTGTTAACCCTCTCACCTTTTTGTAAAGAGTAGGACATGACTAAAGCAATTTAGCAGAGCAGAGCAATCAAAGACACAAACCCTACCTTGCACACAAGGCATTACCTGTAATAAAACTGTCAGTTTGTCCTCTGAAATTCTCATATTAGTATTATTTTCCAAAATATTCAGAATCCCTAGGAAGGGAAGAATACTACTTATCACAGACTTCCATCCCTTAGATAACAACAACAACAAAAACACAAAAAACAAACAAAGAAACCCTCAGAGACCCATTATCAGCACTTGCTGCCTTGTAATGGAACTCTTTTAGCACCTGTATTTTTTGAATGTTATTCACTTGGAAATGTTGGAATGGAAGAAACACTAGCTGGACTCAAGATTGCCAGGAGAAATATCAATCACCTCAGTTATGCAGATNAACTAGTCCATTCTGAAGGAGATCAACCCTGGGATTTCTTTGGAAGGAATGATGCTAAAGCTGAAACTCCAGTACTTTGGCCACCACATGAGAAGAGTCGACTCATTGGAAAAGACTCTGATGCTGGGAGGGATTGGGGGCAAGAGGAGAAGGGGATGACAGAGGATGAGATGGCTAGAAGGCATCACCAACTTGAAGGACGTGAGTTTGAATGAACTCTGGGAGTTGATGATGGACAGGGATGCCTGGTGTGCTGTCATTCATGGGGTCACGAACAGTTGGACACAACTGAGTGACTGAACTGAACTGAACTGATTCCTTTCATCCTATCTTCATTGAACTCCTACCCCTTGAAAGTTTGTATTTCTTAATGTATANACAGGGATGCCTGGTGTGCTGTCATTCATGGGGTCACGAACAGTTGGACACAACTGAGTGACTGAACTGAACTGAACTGATTCCTTTCATCCTATCTTCATTGAACTCCTACCCCTTGAAAGTTTGTATTTCTTAATGTATAAATCTGGTCTCTCAATATCTTTCTTGAATTTTTAAACATCTTCTTTTTCTAAATTGTAATCTAAGTGGATTTAACAGTAGTTGATTATAAAACACTAATTCTCTATGACTCATTTTGTCATTGTTCAGTTGTTTAGTTGTATCCAGCTCTTTGCCACCCCATGGACTGCTGAATGCCAGGTTTCTCTGTTCTTCACCGTCTCCTGGAGCTTGGTCAAACTCATGTCCATAAAGTCAATGATGTCATACAACCATTTCATTCTCTGTCTCCCCCTTCTTCTCCTGCTCTCAATCTTTCTCAGCATCAGTCTTTTCCAATGAGTCACCTCTTCAGCATCAGTCCTTCCAAAGAATTTTCAGGGTTTATGTCCTTGAGTACTGACTGGTTTGATCACCTTGCAGTCCAAGGGATTATCAGGAGTCTTCTCCAGCATCACAGTTCGAAAGCATCAATTCTTTGGTGCTCAGCCTTCTTTATGGTCCAGTTCTCACATCCATACACGACTAATGGAAAAACCACAGCTTTGACTATACAGACATTTGTTGGTAAGGTGATGTCCCTGTTTTTAAATACATTGTCTAAGTTGGTAATAGCTTTTCTTCTGAGGAGCAGGTGTCTTTTAATTTCATGGCTGCCAGTCACCATCTGCAGTGATTTTTGGGCCGCAAGAAAATAAAAACTGTCACTGTTTCCCCAGTAGCATATTGGACACTTTCTGACCTGGGGGAGGGGCTCATTTTCTGGTGTCATATCTTTTTGCCAGTTCATACTGTTCACATTAGAGGGGTTCTCTCAGCAAGAATACTGGAGTGGTTTTCCATTCCCTCCTCCAGTGGACCATGATTTGTCAGAACTCTCGGCCCATCTGTCTTTGGTGGCCATGCATGGCATGGTCCATAGCTTTATTGAGCTATGCAAGTCCCTTCACCACACAAGGCTGTCATTCATGAAGGGGACCTAATTGTATTGGGTTGGCCAAAAATTTTGTTTGGGTGTTTCTAATTCTAACCCATAAGAGCGTTTTGGCCAATCCAATACTAACTCTAGAATGATGAGAAAGGGAAAAATAGAAATTATTAATGAATGTGTAGGTCTGACTGCTTACTCCTCTGAAGACAATAAACAGTCAAGGTTGATGGAAAGTAAAGTTTGCTTTATATTGGATGCCAGCTACCTAGGTGGAAAGAAGNGGAAAAATAGAAATTATTAATGAATGTGCAGGTCTGACTGCTTACTCCTCTGAAGACAATAAACAGTCAAGGTTGATGGAAAGTAAAGTTTGCTTTATATTGGATGCCAGCTACCTAGGTGGGGAGAAGGGGTAGACTCCTGTCCAAAGGCTGACTCCTACCTCTGCTGACTGACAATTAGTGGGCAAGAGCCCACTGATAGTTGAAAGGAAGGGGTTCCATGCTGAGACAGTACAGCCAGCTCTGACAGTCATCTTGGAATCGCTCATTGGTGATCTGACCAGGATCATCTTTATTGTTTTAAGTACAGTTAATCTTCAGTTCCAGGATCAATTTGTTCCTATTTCTTTGAGGCCAGCTCTCAGAATCTTGGCTGTTTATGTCATGGGTACAGTCTGGTAATCATGTAATTGACTTCTTCTACCTGGTGGGTGTTCTCAGGATTCATAAGACAGCTCACTGAATATGGCTCAGAATATTATCTATAAGCCCTTGAAGAGGAACTAAAGGTCTTTGACTTTGCTTAACAACTAAGCTGCTATTATTTAGTCTTTTTGAACTGTTTTCCTTTGTTTCTGTTTTGTCTCTGATTAAAATTTTTCTTTGGCTAGAGATTTTCCAAAGACAAAAGGTAGGTAGAGGGCATGGGGATCAAGCAACATAAGGTCCTGCTTCATTTCAAAATGAGTGTTCATGTGCTCTAGAAGTAGCTGGACAATTATTTTTATAATTATCATCTGAGAGGAAAGGAAGAATGCTACTTGTTTCTAAGTATTTTATCTTGCTAAAATTACTAATCATAATCTATTTTATATTCACTGAAAGTTTCCTATGGGGATGAATTTAAACTCTATTTAAGTCACTTTTGTATAAACCATACAAATGACTCTAATATTAGAAAATATCTGAAGATTATATTGCAACTGTGTAAGACCAAAACTCTCAGGAAATTTGAGTTATTTAAATTTTGCAAATTTATTTTGACATTATTATTACAGGAATAATATAATAATATAAGTATATATTATATTATATAAAGTATATATAATATAATATTTATATATTACAAAATATATAAAGTATATATTATAATGGGCTTCCCTGGTGGCTCAGAGGTTAAAGCGTCTGCCTCTAATGCGGGAGACCTGGGTTCGATCCCTGGGTCGGGAAGATCTCCTGGAGAAGGAAATGGCAATCCACTCCAGTATTCTTGCCTGGAGAATCCCATGGACGGAGAAGCCTAGTAAGTTACAGTCCACGGGGTCTGTAAGAGTAAGTATATGATGATGTATTTATCATCTTATATATTTCTTATTTGATCCTTTCTCCTGTGTTACCTATGCTAAGTATCATTTATTCACAGCTTATTATAACTTTTTTGATTGAATACTATCAAGTTTCAGAATTGGTATTACAAAAACATAACTCAAATAATAACATAGTTTCAAATTTTTGAAAACTGACATTTTTACCTACATTTTAAAAACTCTGAATAAAATGTGTCTTTTGCTTGAGGTGAATTCTTCCTACGCTTTCTCCTTGCTTGCTATTTCAAAATGACTTAATTGGTACACTTTTGCAAAGAAGCCCACTGGGAAAAGTGCTTACACATAAAGAAAGACATTTCTTTAAAAGCATCCAAGGAAATTGATCATTATACTAAATCTATATTATGCAAAAGAAATGGATAAGATTATCTAAAATAGATAAATTTAGCTTGCTGATAGAGTATGCTTATATAGAGAGAGTACCTTCATTCAATTTTTTTCTGAACTTCCATTTTGCCAAATGATTACCTGTTTTCTTTATATCATTCATCTAACACACACAGGGCACTTGAACAATAGTAAAAGAGACCCAGATAAGCACGTAGCAAATAAAGCAAATCATCCCTATTCTATACTTCACTTGACTCTGTAGTTTTATTCAGATTTATCTCAAAGTGACTTATTATAGGAATTGATGGAGTGCCTTTCAGTGCATAAACAGCCATTGAAGCAATATAACAATATTTCCTAATCACACTGGCAAGTGTCAGCTAACACCTTATGATGGAAAAGAAATCTGATTCAGTGGATGCTGGGCACAAAGTAAAAGTAAGGAGATGTTAGTAAAAACACTACAGAGCCAAGATGAATCAGACATGGGATTACAAGATTGAGTCTTCTGTCTTATGATAAACATCTGGATGTCTTAAGAGCAAAAGAAATTGGGTCTCTGTATCCCGATTCTGTAGCTTTCTTAGGAAAATTAAGTAGAACCAAGTTCAGTGATATTTATTAGCCTAGATGTTCTTACTCATTTCTTCAGAGAAAATGGAAATCCAGCATATCTAATAAAAAACATTTTGTACATGATAATATCTATTTCACATATTACTTAAATTTCAAAGTAAGAATATATGGTGCCTTGCTTTAGAATATTGCATGGTATAGCATTGTAAAATGTAAACAATGCAAAAATAAAGTCATCAAAATTATATAGTTCATAAATTGTTTATAATGCTACACTTTAGAAATTTTTAAATTATGTGCATGGGTGCTAAGTTGCTTCAGTTGTGTCCTACTCTGTGCGACCCTGTGAACTGCAGCATGGCAGGCTCCTCTGTCCCTGAGATTCTCCAGGCAAGAATACTGGAGTGGGTTGCCATGCCCTCCTCCAGGGGCTCTCCTGACCCAGGGATTGAACTTAAGTTCTTAATATCTACCCTCATTGGCAGGTAGTGTCTTTACCACTAGAACCAACTGGGAAGCCCTTAAATTATGTAGAATGGTTTAATTTAAAATAGGATGGTATCATTATTGTTATCAAAAAGGCGACAGGGTATTCATTATAGTAACTGTACCTCTGAATGATGTTATAAAACTTATGATGCTGAGTTTTATTTTCTTTTCTCTCTTTAGATAATTACCTCTACTAGCTTGAAAATTAAGAGATCTGCTGTTCCTACTAACATGCTACAGATTATACAAGCTAAGTGTGAAATATCACATATAAATAAGATCTCAGTGCAGTCTTCAATAGTGATTCATTCTTCACCTGTGAAAGCTAATCCATAGTTCTAAAAAACATAATTAAAGTGAAAGTGCTGGTCATTTAGTCACGTCTTACTCTTTGAGACAACATGGGTTGTAGCCCACCAGGCTCCTCTGTCTGTGGAATTCTCCNTCATTGGTGATCTGACCAGGATCATCTTTATTGTTTTAAGTACAGTTAATCTTCAGTTCCAGGATCAATTTGTTCCTATTTCTTTGAGGCCAGCTCTCAGAATCTTGGCTGTTTATGTCATGGGTACAGTCTGGTAATCATGTAATTGACTTCTTCTACCTGGTGGGTGTTCTCAGGATTCATAAGACAGCTCACTGAATATGGCTCAGAATATTATCTATAAGCCCTTGAAGAGGAACTAAAGGTCTTTGACTTTGCTTAACAACTAAGCTGCTATTATTTAGTCTTTTTGAACTGTTTTCCTTTGTTTCTGTTTTGTCTCTGATTAAAATTTTTCTTTGGCTAGAGATTTTCCAAAGACAAAAGGTAGGTAGAGGGCATGGGGATCAAGCAACATAAGGTCCTGCTTCATTTCAAAATGAGTGTTCATGTGCTCTAGAAGTAGCTGGACAATTATTTTTATAATTATCATCTGAGAGGAAAGGAAGAATGCTACTTGTTTCTAAGTATTTTATCTTGCTAAAATTACTAATCATAATCTATTTTATATTCACTGAAAGTTTCCTATGGGGATGAATTTAAACTCTATTTAAGTCACTTTTGTATAAACCATACAAATGACTCTAATATTAGAAAATATCTGAAGATTATATTGCAACTGTGTAAGACCAAAACTCTCAGGAAATTTGAGTTATTTAAATTTTGCAAATTTATTTTGACATTATTATTACAGGAATAATATAATAATATAAGTATATATTATATTATATAAAGTATATATAATATAATATTTATATATTACAAAATATATAAAGTATATATTATAATGGGCTTCCCTGGTGGCTCAGAGGTTAAAGCGTCTGCCTCTAATGCGGGAGACCTGGGTTCGATCCCTGGGTCGGGAAGATCTCCTGGAGAAGGAAATGGCAATCCACTCCAGTATTCTTGCCTGGAGAATCCCATGGACGGAGAAGCCTAGTAAGTTACAGTCCACGGGGTCTGTAAGAGTAAGTATATGATGATGTATTTATCATCTTGTATATTTCTTATTTGATCCTTTCTCCTGTGTTACCTATGCTAAATATCATTTATTCACAGCTTATTATAACTTTTTTGATTGAATACTATCAAGTTTCAGAATTGGTATTACAAAAACATAACTCAAATAATAACATAGTTTCAAATTTTTGAAAACTGACATTTTTACCTACATTTTAAAAACTCTGAATAAAATGTGTCTTTTGCTTGAGGTGAATTCTTCCTACGCTTTCTCCTTGCTTGCTATTTCAAAATGACTTAATTGGTACACTTTTGCAAAGAAGCCCACTGGGAAAAGTGCTTACACATAAAGAAAGACATTTCTTTAAAAGCATCCAAGGAAATTGATCATTATACTAAATCTATATTATGCAAAAGAAATGGATAAGATTATCTAAAATAGATAAATTTAGCTTGCTGATACAGTATGCTTATATAGAGAGAATACCTTCATTCAATTTTTTTCTGAACTTCCATTTTGCCAAATGATTACCTGTTTTCTTTATATCATTCATCTAACACACACAGGGCACTTGAACAATAGTAAAAGAGACCCAGATAAGCACGTAGCAAATAAAGCAAATCATCCCTATTCTATACTTCACTTGACTCTGTAGTTTTATTCAGATTTATCTCAAAGTGACTTATTATAGGAATTGATGGAGTGCCTTTCAGTGCATAAACAGCCATTGAAGCAATATAACAATATTTCCTAATCACACTGGCAAGTGTCAGCTAACACCTTATGATGGAAAAGAAATCTGATTCAGTGGATGCTGGGCACAAAGTAAAAGTAAGGAGATGTTAGTAAAAACACTACAGAGCCAAGATGAATCAGACATGGGATTACAAGATTGAGTCTTCTGTCTTATGATAAACATCTGGATGTCTTAAGAGCAAAAGAAATTGGGTCTCTGTATCCCGATTCTGTAGCTTTCTTAGGAAAATTAAGTAGAACCAAGTTCAGTGATATTTATTAGCCTAGATGTTCTTACTCATTTCTTCAGAGAAAATGGAAATCCAGCATATCTAATAAAAAACATTTTGTACATGATAATATCTATTTCACATATTACTTAAATTTCAAAGTAAGAATATATGGTGCCTTGCTTTAGAATATTGCATGGTATAGCATTGTAAAATGTAAACAATGCAAAAATAAAGTCATCAAAATTATATAGTTCATAAATTGTTTATAATGCTACACTTTAGAAATTTTTAAATTATGTGCATGGGTGCTAAGTTGCTTCAGTTGTGTCCTACTCTGTGCGACCCTGTGAACTGCAGCATGGCAGGCTCCTCTGTCCCTGAGATTCTCCAGGCAAGAATACTGGAGTGGGTTGCCATGCCCTCCTCCAGGGGCTCTCCTGACCCAGGGATTGAACTTAAGTTCTTAATATCTACCCTCATTGGCAGGTAGTGTCTTTACCACTAGAACCAACTGGGAAGTCCTTAAATTATGTAGAATGGTTTAATTTAAAATAGGATGGTATCATTATTGTTATCAAAAAGGCGACAGGGTATTCATTATAGTAACTGTACCTCTGAATGATGTTATAAAACTTATGATGCTGAGTTTTATTTTCTTTTCTCTCTTTAGATAATTACCTCTACTAGCTTGAAAATTAAGAGATCTGCTGTTCCTACTAACATGCTACAGATTATACAAGCTAAGTGTGAAATATCACATATAAATAAGATCGCAGTGCAGTCTTCAATAGTGATTCATTCTTCACCTGTGAAAGCTAATCCATAGTTCTAAAAAACATAATTAAAGTGAAAGTGCTGGTCATTTAGTCACGTCTTACTCTTTGAGACAACATGGGTTGTAGCCCACCAGGCTCCTCTGTCTGTGGAATTCTCCAGGCATGAATACTGAACTGGGTTGCCATTCCCTTTTTCAGGGGAATCTTTGTGACACAGAGATTGAACCCAGGTCTCCTCCATTGCAGGCAGATTCTTTATCCTCTGAGTCACCTGGGAAGCCCCTTCTTGCCATGTTGATTTTGTTTTGAGTCATTTAGAAGCTTCTAATTCTATGTTTAGGGCTTGCCTATAATCATCTACCCCAACTCGACTACCTTCACGTTTATCATTTTGTACTAATCTGCTACTCAGTTTTCTGCCTTTCTGTTTTCTAGGTACATGCCTCTGAACAATTGGGCATATGTCAGTCTTAGAGCCTTTGAATAATCTGGAACATTTCCCATTAGATATGCACAAGAGTCACTTTCTCTCAACATCATGAGGTCTTGACTCAAATATCTTATCACTGAAACTTTGCAGAACCACTCTAAATTCCAACTCCTGATTTGTTATACCCTTTCCCTGCTCACTTTTTTTTGTCAAGTGTTGGTCATCATCTGACATATTATATATTCTATTTATTTGTATTTCATCTACCTTCCCATCATTGAAATGTATATTTCATTAGTGCAAGGATTTTTGAATGTTAAATGCTTTATCCCCAATGTCAAGGACACATAGACGGCACTCAATAAATACTTGTTGAGTGAATGCATTATGGAAGCAAGCTATTTGAACTGGAGAATAAATAATGCATAATTTAAATTATTAATATTATTATCATATAATTTTGTGAGGTAGGTAAAATGGGAACAACAATGCCCATTCTGTAGCTGAAGAAAAGAAGTATAAGAAGATTCATAGAATTCCCTAGATCAGAACCTGGTCTCAAATCCTTCAAACTTGTCAAATATATTAGGTTCTTATTGTTTGCATAACAAATTACTATAAAGTTAGTGGCTTAAAACAACACAAATTTATATTTCTCAGAGGTTAGAAGTCCAAAGTGGATCCATAAATTAAATCAGGTGTCAGCAGGTCTGTGTTTCTTCTTGAGGTTCTAGAGGAGAATCTGTGTCTTTGACTTTTTTGGCCTCTATAAACTGCCTGCATTTCTTTGCTTATGTCCCCTCCGTATCTGTGTGATTCCAGCCTCTGCTTCCTTGGTCACATCTCCTTCTCTGAGTCTTCTCTCTTTTGACACTTTGCATTTATTTTGGACTGCTGCTGCTGCTGCTAAGTCGCTTCAGACGTGTCCGATTCTGTGCGACTCCATTGACGGCAGCCTGCCAGGTTCCCCGGTTCCTGGGATTCTCCAGGCAAGAACACTGGAATGGGTTGCCATTTCCTTCTCCAATGTATGAAAGTGAAAGGTGAAAGTGAAGTTGCTCAGTCGTGTCCGACTTTTAGTGACCCCATGGACTGCAGCCCACCAGGCTCTTCCATCCATGGGATTTTCCAGGCAAGAGTACTGGAGTGGGGTGTCATCACCTTCTCCTTATATTGGACTACATATAGATAATTCAGGGTTTCCCTGGTGACTCAAACAGTAAAGTATCTGCCTGAAATGTGGGAGACTTGGGTTTGATCCCTGGGTTGGGAAGATCCCCTGGAGAAGGAAATGGCACCTTACTCCAGTACTCTCACCTGGAAAATCCCATGGATGGAGGAGCCTGGTAGGCTATAGTCCATGGGGTCTCAAAGAGTCGGACATGATTGAGATAATTCAATATAGTCTCTACAATGCAAGATCCTTAATCATTTCTACAAATGTCTGTCTTGCCAGGTAAGGTAGCATATTTCTAGGAATTATTTTAGGAATTAGGAAGTTACCTTCTTTGAAGGGCCATTATTCTTCCTACCATTATTCAGGTTACTGTATGAGAATTGTAATATCATGTACTCTATATCATATCATGACTGTAATATTGTAAATTGTGTTCATTTTTCCTAGAGGTTTTAAATTCCTGAACTTTGATTAAAAGTTCATTTCAAAAGTTATTAATCTGCATCTTGACTACAAGATTATTTTCTGTTACTAGCATCTTCCTTTTAGATGTATAATATATTGAGTTGCTTTTGTCTTTTCTTTGGGTTCAAATTATTTAAAGTTATTATGCAAATTAATCATTAAGTAAAATAACTGTTTTAGTCACATGTTGTCTTATATCATTTTCCCCCATACTGATTAAAATAGACTTTTTATGTAAAGCTTCTGAAACCTCCAATATATTTGATTTTCTTCAAAGCTTAATATAAACTATTTAAATTTAAGCATAGGAAAGAAGATATGCTTTATTGGAGGTATTACAGAACCTGAAAATTTTCTCATTAAAATTTGGTCTGTAAAGAAATGAGTGCTTACTGTATGTCAAAAACCAATCACTTTTAAAAATCATAATTAGGAGCTTTCACAGTCAAAAATTTTATGTTCTACCTTTAACATTTCATTTTCCCAAAATAACCATTGATAAATGCAATCATAGATATGTTAACATACATTTGATATATATGAGATTTAAATAGAAAAACAAGTTAACTCTTCTTTTGACACTTATAAACAGAAATACTGTCACCACAGTGAGCAAGCTATTTGTGCTTGCTCAGAGTTTGTGCTTTTAGTGATTCTGTGCTACACTGATCATCACAAATAAAAATGAAACTTAAAAAAATTAATTATTCATTTTAAATAGTCACAAATTCAAATTAAAAATTACTATTGTGGTTCAAGAAGTATGTAAGGTGAAGTAAAATACACCCATACTGAAATTGAAGTTGGTAGATATAGAAGATTTACTCTTCATGATGACTAAACAAAAAATATTTTTGTAAGACAAATTAAAAGCTATTAACTGAAACTGATTCTTGAAGTAATTCATGACAAAAAGAAAAATATAGAATACTACTATATTGATATAAAGTAAATGAAATAGTCTAATTACATTGCACATCCATAGAACAACTTTTATGAGTAATATATACAGAAAGACTTACTTTTATCAAACATTTTTTAAGTGCCAGTCATTGGTCTAAATCTTTTAACTATATTAACTACTTAATTCCCTAATGTTACACTCAACACTGAAAACTGAGTGCCTCAACCCATGTTTGTGATTGCCTATTGGTTATAAATGAGATCGTTAGTATTCACAATACAAATCAATGATATTGTCTACTCCACTCCCACTGCACGCCTGTTTCATGACATTGACAACTTACAAATATTTAAAAGTTGCTCTTGATTTCCATATATTTCATATTAGACAGGAAAGAAATGAATCTGTAATCCTCTGTGAAATAATTTGGAATTGGACTTGCTGATTGTAACAATAATAACAATTTTAAGATTTGATAAAAGAAGACATTGGCAATTTGTTTTGGTTAAAACGAGAAGCAGAAAAATGTCTTTGAATATAAAGTACATGATCTACTATAAGTTTAAGCACTTAACAANGGTGTCATCACCTTCTCCTTATATTGGACTACATATAGATAATTCAGGGTTTCCCTGGTGACTCAAACAGTAAAGTATCTGCCTGAAATGTGGGAGACTTGGGTTTGATCCCTGGGTTGGGAAGATCCCCTGGAGAAGGAAATGGCACCTTACTCCAGTACTCTCACCTGGAAAATCCCATGGATGGAGGAGCCTGGTAGGCTATAGTCCATGGGGTCTCAAAGAGTCGGACATGATTGAGATAATTCAATATAGTCTCTACAATGCAAGATCCTTAATCATTTCTACAAATGTCTGTCTTGCCAGGTAAGGTAGCATATTTCTAGGAATTATTTTAGGAATTAGGAAGTTACCTTCTTTGAAGGGCCATTATTCTTCCTACCATTATTCAGGTTACTGTATGAGAATTGTAATATCATGTACTCTATATCATATCATGACTGTAATATTGTAAATTGTGTTCATTTTTCCTAGAGGTTTTAAATTCCTGAACTTTGATTAAAAGTTCATTTCAAAAGTTATTAATCTGCATCTTGACTACAAGATTATTTTCTGTTACTAGCATCTTCCTTTTAGATGTATAATATATTGAGTTGCTTTTGTCTTTTCTTTGGGTTCAAATTATTTAAAGTTATTATGCAAATTAATCATTAAGTAAAATAACTGTTTTAGTCACATGTTGTCTTATATCATTTTCCCCCATACTGATTAAAATAGACTTTTTCTGTAAAGCTTCTGAAACCTCCAATATATTTGATTTTCTTCAAAGCTTAATATAAACTATTTAAATTTAAGCATAGGAAAGAAGATATGCTTTATTGGAGGTATTACAGAACCTGAAAATTTTCTCATTAAAATTTGGTCTGTAAAGAAATGAGTGCTTACTGTATGTCAAAAACCAATCACTTTTAAAAATCATAATTAGGAGCTTTCACAGTCAAAAATTTTATGTTCTACCTTTAACATTTCATTTTCCCAAAATAACCATTGATAAATGCAATCATAGATATGTTAACATACATTTGATATATATGAGATTTAAATAGAAAAACAAGTTAACTCTTCTTTTGACACTTATAAACAGAAATACTGTCACCACAGTGAGCAAGCTATTTGTGCTTGCTCAGAGTTTGTGCTTTTAGTGATTCTGTGCTACACTGATCATCACAAATAAAAATGAAACTTAAAAAAATTAATTATTCATTTTAAATAGTCACAAATTCAAATTAAAAATTACTATTGTGGTTCAAGAAGTATGTAAGGTGAAGTAAAATACACCCATACTGAAATTGAAGTTGGTAGATATAGAAGATTTACTCTTCATGATGACTAAACAAAAAATATTTTTGTAAGACAAATTAAAAGCTATTAACTGAAACTGATTCTTGAAGTAATTCATGACAAAAAGAAAAATATAGAATACTACTATATTGATATAAAGTAAATGAAATAGTCTAATTACATTGCACATCCATAGAACAACTTTTATGAGTAATATATACAGAAAGACTTACTTTTATCAAACATTTTTTAAGTGCCAGTCATTGGTCTAAATCTTTTAACTATATTAACTACTTAATTCCCTAATGTTACACTCAACACTGAAAACTGAGTGCCTCAACCCATGTTTGTGATTGCCTACTGGTTATAAATGAGATCGTTAGTATTCACAATACAAATCAATGATATTGTCTACTCCACTCCCACTGCACGCCTGTTTCATGACATTGACAACTTACAAATATTTAAAAGTTGCTCTTGATTTCCATATATTTCATATTAGACAGGAAAGAAATGAATCTGTAATCCTCTGTGAAATAATTTGGAATTGGACTTGCTGATTGTAACAATAATAACAATTTTAAGATTTGATAAAAGAAGACATTGGCAATTTGTTTTGGTTAAAACGAGAAGCAGAAAAATGTCTTTGAATATAAAGTACATGATCTACTATAAGTTTAAGCACTTAACAATTTGCTTTTGTGAAAAAAATGAAAATAGAAGGTTTATTTTGTATTATGGCTGTTTTAATATATTCCTAAAATTGCATACTACTATAGCAGAAGATGATTTATTGCTAGTATGTTGAATATAATTGTACTTTCTTGCCAAAGTCCAAATAATTCATAATAACAACTTTGAATGTATGGAACATTAATCAGGAAATCAGTTGTGGAGGAAGTGATACCTCAGGAGCCAAGATGAAAGGGAGGTCTAAGAAGAAATTTACTTGGAGACACTTAATTACAGATAAACCATCTAGTTTATTTCCATTCATATTTTAGCATAACATTTGTTGAATTTGTGCATTTTTCACACACCCGTATCCTTACTCACCCTAGGTGGCATTTGCCCTTTATTTTCTGATTCTGATTTAAAAATGCTTAAAGACAATAAACAGAATGTAAGAGTTGGACCATAAAGAAGGCTGAACGCTGAAGAATTGATACTTTTGAACTGTGGTGTTAGAGAAGACTCTTGAGAGTCTCTTGGACTGTAAGAAGATCAAACCAGTCAATCCTAAAGGAAATCAGTCCTGAATATTCATTTAAATGACTGATGATGAAGCTGAAACTCCATTATTTTAGCCACCTGATGCAAAGAACTGATTCATTAGAAAAGACCCTGCTGCTGGGAAAGACTGAAGGCAGGAGGAGAAGGAGATGAAAGAGGATGAGATGGTTGGATGGTATCACCGACTCAATAGACATGAGTTTAAGCAAGCTCTGGAAGATAGTGAGAGACAGGAAGGCCTGGCATGCTACAGTCTATGGGGTCAAAAAGCCAGACATGACTGAGTGACAATCATGTGTCATCAGCACTTTTTAATTCATTTCATTATCATACTATAATCTGGTAATAAAACTCATTTAGCTCTCTCAATTATGCTCTTATAAATATCCAAAATAAATGTTCAAAACTATATCTATATATTGAAATTGTTTGCCAGTGGTTCCACCAACATCTATCCATCTTTACTTGCAGTAAGTATATTTTTAACAGGATACACAAATACCCACTGTAGACTAAAATTTATAGCCTCTGGTAAGTGCCTTTAGCATTCAGGTATGATTGTTCCCTTCTTTTTTTCCCATTTACAGGCTGCAACACAATTATTGTGTTGAGTTAACCTCTACCAAGTAAGCCTATAACCCATTCAACAGATGAACTATCTCCCTGACATCACTAAGTTTCCAAACTTGCCTTTATCTACCAACAAAATTGTCTGTATGAATGAAACAAAGTCTAAGTACTGTTCAAGTCACTGTGTTTTGTGGTCTCTTATGCAAATAGCCTATCTTGTATCCCAAGCAATAAAGAATTTAGTAAAATCATGTAGAAAAATGCCGGAAGAAATGATAAAAGCAATGTGGCCTTTCTTAGTAGAACAGGGAGAAAGCTGAGTAAGGACACAGCTATTGTTTATTGGAGTTTGTGACATCCTATACGTTCTGCTAAAATGTCACCAAGGATTCTTTGGAAGACAGATTATTTACCAACAGAGCTTCATCTTTCAGCAAAAATGTTTAGACATATGCAGTTTTTGCTTTAGTTTTTTTTTTTTCCCTGTTTCTTGCTACCTGTAGTAAAGTACACATTATTTTTTAAAAGATGGTATCTGGTAGCTGAATGATAAAGAAAGAATCTGCCTGCCAATGCAGGAGACATGGGTTCAATCCCTGACTCAGGAAGATTCCCCTGGAGAAGGAATTGACGACTCCTGGGGAGCCTGGTGAGCTACATNTTTAAGCAAGCTCTGGAAGATAGTGAGAGACAGGAAGGCCTGGCATGCTACAGTCTATGGGGTCAAAAAGCCAGACATGACTGAGTGACAATCATGTGTCATCAGCACTTTTTAATTCATTTCATTATCATACTATAATCTGGTAATAAAACTCATTTAGCTCTCTCAATTATGCTTTTATAAATATCCAAAATAAATGTTCAAAACTATATCTATATATTGAAATTGTTTGCCAGTGGTTCCACCAACATCTATCCATCTTTACTTGCAGTAAGTATATTTTTAACAGGATACACAAATACCCACTGTAGACTAAAATTTATAGCCTCTGGTAAGTGCCTTTAGCATTCAGGTATGATTGTTCCCTTCTTTTTTTCCCATTTACAGGCTGCAACACAATTATTGTGTTGAGTTAACCTCTACCAAGTAAGCCTATAACCCATTCAACAGATGAACTATCTCCCTGACATCACTAAGTTTCCAAACTTGCCTTTATCTACCAACAAAATTGTCTGTATGAATGAAACAAAGTCTAAGTACTGTTCAAGTCACTGTGTTTTGTGGTCTCTTATGCAAATAGCCTATCTTGTATCCCAAGCAATAAAGAATTTAGTAAAATCATGTAGAAAAATGCCAGAAGAAATGATAAAAGCAATGTGGCCTTTCTTAGTAGAACAGGGAGAAAGCTGAGTAAGGACACAGCTATTGTTTATTGGAGTTTGTGACATCCTATACGTTCTGCTAAAATGTCACCAAGGATTCTTTGGAAGACAGATTATTTACCAAGAGAGCTTCATCTTTCAGCAAAAATGTTTAGACATATGCAGTTTTTGCTTTAGTTTTTTTTTTTTCCCTGTTTCTTGCTACCTGTAGTAAAGTACACATTATTTTTTAAAAGATGGTATCTGGTAGCTGAATGATAAAGAAAGAATCTGCCTGCCAATGCAGGAGACATGGGTTCAATCCCTGACTCAGGAAGATTCCCCTGGAGAAGGAATTGACGACTCCTGGGGAGCCTGGTGAGCTACATCAGTCCATGAGGTCACGAAAGAGTCAGACACTAATTCTCCAAGCAAGAATACTGCAGTGGGTAGCCATTCCCTTATCCAGGGGATCTTCCTGACCCAGCGCTCAAACATGGGTTTCCTGCATTGCAGACAGATTCTTTACCATCTGAGCCACCAGGGAAACCCAGAAGCAGCAAACAGAACAATTTTAAAGAAGCAGCCTGAGCAAGAGACAACACTAGGTCCCCAAGTTTTTCTCCCTCTATTCAGCGAGAATTTGGAAGCCAGTCTAGCTGCAAGTACCAAATTAAAGACATTTTTTTCCTTCACTACTCCAGCCTATTGTTGCAGATTATCATAATGCAAGATCAATGTATACAACTGAGTGATGCTTTACAGTGCAGAGGGCAGGTTAGGGCTGAAATTTAGCTTCAGCTCCTTTCAGCATACTATGAGGTTGGCTTCTACAGGAGGAAGGTGCCCTTTTTACCTCTTACAAAGATCCTGTCCATGTGCTGAGTCAATGCCTGTGGGAGTGCCTCAGGACAGAGAGGGACCCTTTTTCTATTCTATCCATCGAGAGCAATATAGCATCTCATCTCTAACTTTCACTTTGAAGTCCTACTTTAAAGGAGTTGTCACTTTCAACAAAGAAGGATGGTGGAATTCTAAGGTCAATAACATTTCTTGAATTAAAAAAAAAAAAAAGAGAGATTAAAACAAAAATGCAACAAAACAAACCAACTATTTCAAGATATAGATCTTTATTGTAGTTACTCACACATGGAACTGATTAGAATCAAATGAACTGGAATTCTACTGTGCATTTTGTGGGTGTCAACAAATCACAGTTACCTGGACTGAAAAAAAACATGAGAATGTGTGATTCTTAGTAACTCTGGATTCCAAGCATATCTCACAAAAATAAGAGGAAAATGTTGGGCAGATTTCAAGGATATAATTTCCCTTTTCCATGACTGTCATAAATGTGACCATAGAGCAAACTGAACAAAGAATCACTAAAGAGAATAGAACCCAGAGCTGCCATTTAAACTCATCAATATGACTTCCTTGAATACCAGGGCAAAGACTTACCATATTCATGCTTCATATGTAGTGCAGACGGCTGCAGCATAGAGACTGTTTAATGTGCTGTCATTTCCTGAGTTGGATTATGGTAGTTACCATGTCCTTATTGTATATTATACTATGCATGGGGAGGATTTGGTTTAGTATTTGGGATAAAAGTCTGTAGGAAATGATTATTTAGAATCAAAACATTGTGGAAGTTTAGCTTGGTTTAGTAAGTGCAAGAGTTCTTGCTTTGTCATTATTGGATTAAAGCTGAGTGTGTTTTATCTGTGGGAAGAAGCATCTACATAATCACCCAACTAAACACTATGCCCTTTGCCTTCATTAGGTGTGTGAACAAACTTTCTGTTTGGGGTAATAAAATATGAATAGAAACGATGTGGTCAAATTATAGATCATTTCTTTTANTATCTGTGGGAAGAAGCATCTACATAATCACCCAACTAAACACTATGCCCTTTGCCTTCATTAGGTGTGTGACCAAACTTTCTGTTTGGGGTAATAAAATATGAATAGAAACGATGTGGTCAAATTCTAGATCATTTCTTTCAAATGATATGAATTACTCTTTTCTTTTTTCTCACTGACAGGAACTATTTTTCATATTGTGGACAAAATGATGATGGCAAACTAGAAGATGAAAGAACTCTGGTAACCTAATTTGATCAATATACCATAAAAAGCACTGGGATACCTGTCTATTGTATTAGATATTTTTCAAGCACTGTATTTTGATATTTTATAACTCATAAGATCAAATAGATCAGGAATAAACTTTTTTGAAATTTCACTAAATTTGAAAACTTGCTTGGAGACAAAACAGACATTTTGAATAGTGATTGTGGTTTCCTGTTAATCATGTTTTGCACTCTGGATTACTTACTGTTGCCTAAAATGATTTATAGCTAGCATGTGTCTGGTACACAGCATTTACTCAATAAATGTTTGCTGAGTGAATTCATTTAAAAATTTTCCATCATTTATTATTCATCATTCAGTTGTTCTAAAGGCAAGAACTGTGCCTGGAGAAAGTTTTGTAATCTCCATAGGGTTACTAGAATTTTAATACTATTATAATGCCTTCATCAAAACACAAACATATGAGCCAAATTGCCCTCAAGAAGCCAAAATGAAATTAGCATTTGACAGAGCAATTCCAAAATAAATTACCCCAAACAGGCTCTTTTCTCCATTAAAAGTGCAAAATTCTGATGCTGAGCAAACAGGCTTCAAGCTGGATAATGAACTCTACATGACTTGCTCCTCCTCTAGCTCTAAGCATCATTTTGCTCAGAGCTAGGTTTGGGGCACAGCTTTAGAAGCTTCTCATTAACTGCATTCTCTCTGTAGCTTTTTACATACAGTGTGTCTCAGAAGCAGACATGAAGATGTGCAGGAGAAAGGGAATGCTGTCCTTTCACAGAGATGAGCTATGTGATGACCTGTCATCAAGGTAGGAACAGACTTCATATACCAAGCATCGATTATCTGACTCATCATTCTTGCACTAAAGTATTTTATATGATCTTATAGGAATTCTAGATTATATCTTAAGCCATTCCAAAAACGGTATAGAGTAGGTAGATATGAGATAGTTAATAGTTAATAAATATTGTTCTAATTTTCTTTTTGTTCATGTCTGAGTGCTCCATTGTGTCCAACTCTTTGTGACTCCATGGTCTGTAGCTCACCAGGCTTCTCTGTCGATGGGATTTTCTAAGCAGGAATACTAGAATAGGTTGCCATTTCCTCCTCCAGGGGGATTGTCCTGACCCAGGGATCAAACCAGAATCTCTTGTGTCTCCTCCTTTGAGCAGGAGGACTTTATTTTATTTATTTATTTATTTTTTTTTAACAACTGAGCCATAAAATATTATCATTTTCCTTTTATATTTATTTTGTGATTTTATTAGTTTAAAAAGAAATATATTGTTAGTCCTATTTAAATGTGAACTATACAAAAAGATGATGGAATAAAGAAACAAAATTAAAGGGAAAAAACATACATTGAGACATGTTCGCCCATGTATGCTATCAATATGTTCTGGTTAGTCTGTATTTGACTGTATTCTATAGCGTCATATTTATAGATTTTTCTCATTCATTTTCCTCTCAGTGCTTCACTGAAGGTGATTTCCATTGAACTTTTTCAACTCACTGATTCTTTTCTCTGTTGAGTCCACTGTTCACTCCCTATGAGTGTTTCTTCATTCGGGTCCGTGCACGGCCAGAACAATCTAACTTGGACTAGCAAACCAGACTGTGAGATAATAACCACCACACGGAACGCTCGAACATAAGACACCCAACAGTCCCGCAGCAGAACAAAGGACCGATTGGAAATAGCCGGTCTCGGACCATCCCCCTCCGGTGTCAGGCAGAGCCATAAGGGCTGGAAGGGGTGGGGGTAACTGAAGCACAAGAGAAATAAGCAAGTTTCTTTACTAAGACTTCTGGGGCGCAATGGACAATCATCATCCGCCTGAGAAGGAGCCCCAGTGGCGCTCCCAGAAATCTGAGCAGCACGAAAAGCCCAGAAATCAAGGCAATTGCGCTCGCCCAACTCCCTAGCTACCTGGACTTGGGAAGGGAACAGAGCACAGGACCAACCAAATCTGTGCCTTGGGGGCTTCCTGAGCGCCAAAACTGAGTGGCTTAGACCTGGGAGGTGCATGAAGCGCAGGACAGGCCCTGTCCACCACCGCCATCACTGTGTCAAGATTGAAATCAGACACAGAAGAGACCAGCAAACAGAGGAAATCAAACAGAGGGAACTGCCTTGGTAGCGAACCCACACAGATCACAACGCCAGAGAAAGG
>SJYW01051713.1:113181-128147 GCA_006410735.1 Raphicerus campestris
ACAGACATTGAGTATCTCATCTTAAACATGTCTATGCATCTCTGAAAAGTTGGATTTTCTCTGAACTGTACAGAATTCAATGACACCACAGCTGCATTAGAATAACATTGACCAAGCAATCTGTGATCTCAAAATCCCCCCTTGTTACTGCATAACTATTTCAGACTCAACCAATCTTTGCTTAACCAACAGCCTTACATCTTGCCAGCTCCAATTAAAATTCTTGAAAAATAACTTATGTTACTAACTGGGGCTTTCAAGTTTTTGCCTTCATAAGCCTCCTCCATTTTTAAGTCTGATGGAACATAATTCAAGTACTTCTCAAATTTGTGTCTCCTGGACTACAGTCCTGATAAACCTCAAATAAGTACCTATTTTAATTAGTTTTCCATTTCTGAAATTTTACTTCAACATATAAACATGGAAGTGCAGAATTTGGTATATAGAAATCATAGTGCCAAGTGATCATCACCAGAATTTTGTCTTGGAAGAGCAAGTTTTATTCATAATATAAAACTCTAATACTAAATTCAGTCTTCTTTGTTCGGTATTATGTGAGTAAGACAGTTAGGGGATCATCTGGTGATTATAATCCTAAGTGAAAGTAAACATCTTACAGTTATTATTTTTATTTTATTTAAATATTTTAACCACTTCATGAGATAAAGACAATAGCCAATTCTAAATTTCCAAAACTGAGTATTTTATTGTTATTACTTACAATAACAACTCCCATTATTTTGAAGGCTAATTACACACCTGCTTTATTCTTAAAAGAATTCAAGTTACTATTTGATGACTTCTTTTTATTATTTCTGTCTCATTGCCATGCTTAGGATAATATGTTTGGATAGTTTTGCTCATTCCTTCTAAAAAAGAGATTGATTTCCAATAAGTACCCAAGGAAAATTAAAGGTCAGTATTTGGTGTGTATTTTAAAAAGCTATTCATGTACTTATTTTAGACATAGGCACAAGCCTGTATGATGTTTTTGTTTAAACTTTCCATATAAGGATTCCAAATTCAAGTAACACTCTACTGCCATAAAATAAATACCATGAGAAAATTTGAACACATAAAAGAAACAATTTAGATACTATGATTTCTTTATATTGCAAAACATTTTGTTTTAAAAATAACTCTACAAAATGTACTTAATTGTTCTTCTTTCTTTCTTACTCATTATTGAAGAAATATTTCTGTACTCTCAATACTACTTGATTTCTGGTCACCAAATGTGTGGGTTTTTCACAAATTAAACATTTCTCTAATAGCAGCTGGGTTTCCTGAAATTAATGCAGTTCTAACATTGACCAGAGTTGGCACAGATCCCACAGGTGAAGGACTCAGTCTCACAAGACTGCATCCACTCCAGATGGCTATTGCAAGTGGTAGGTCCCCCATTACCTGTACATTCTTTCTGTTGTTGTTGTTCAGTGGCTAAGTCATGTCTGATTCTTTGTGACCCCATGGACTGCAGTATGCTGGGCTCCTCTGTCATCCACTATCTCCAGGATTTTGCCCATTCTTTCTGACTTGGGTATAGATTGGAAGTTCCTGCAAACCCCTCTTTGGATCAGATTATCTGCTAGAACAGCTCACAGAACTGGGTAATGTTCTGGAACTTAGCTGGAATTACTTATGTTTACTAATTAACTAGAGAAAGCAATTGCACCCCAGTCCAGTACTCTTGCCTGGAAAATCCCATGGACAGAGGAGCCTGGAAGGCTGCAGTTCATGGGGTCACTAAGAGTCGGACACGACTGAATGATTTCACTTTCACGCATTGGAGAAGGAAATGGCAACCCACTCTAGTGTTCTTGCCTGGAGAATCCCAGGGATGGGGGAGCCTATAAAACAAAGGATATGATATAAGATACAGGTGAACACTTAGATGAAGGGGTGTATAAGAAGAGGTCTGGAAGGATCTCAAAGGCAGAAACATCTGTCCCCATGGAAATAGGTGTGCAACACCCACAGGTACATGGATGTGGTTACCAATGCAAAGCTCCCTAGACTCTGTACTATTGGGATTTCTATGGAGCCTCATTACATAGGCATGGTCAGTTACTAAATCCAATTTTAGCTTCTCTCTTCTCTTTGGAGACGGGGGGTTGAAAGTTCTAAGGACAGGGTTGAAAGTTCCAGGTTTCTAAACGTGGCTTGGTCTTTCTGGTAACCAAGCCCCTCCAGGAACCTAATGAGTTACCTTATTATAACACATGTCTGTATAGTCAAAACTATGGTTTTTCCAGTAGTCATGTATGGATGTGAGAGTCAGACCATAAAGAAGGCTGAGTACTGAAGAACTGTAGCTTTCTAACTGTCACGTTGGAGAAGACTCTTGAGAGTCCCTTGGATAGCACGGTGATCAAACCAGTCAATCCTAAAGGAAATCAACCCTGAATATTCTTTGGAAGAATTGATGCTAAAGCTGAAGCTCCAATATTTTGACCACCTGATATGAAGAGCTGACTCATTGGAAAAGGCCCTGATGCTGGGAAAGACTGAGGACAAGAGGAGAAGGGGGTTACTGAGAATGAGATGTTTGGATGGCATCATCAAATCAATGGACATGAGTTTGAGCAAACTATGGGAGATGGTGAAGGACAGGGAAGACTGATGTGCTGTAGTCCATGGAGTCACAAAAAGTTGGACATGACTCAGTGACTGAACAACACTGGAACAAAAGATGTTTCTATCACCCAGGAAATTCCAAAGGATTTAGGAGTTCTGTGTCAGGGATTGTGATAAAAACCTAAATATTAGAAAAAAAAGATCCTTTAGCTCCCTTATTTATAAGGATTTTAGGATCTGATATTTGTGCCACCAACCAGGGTTGCCATAAGTATTTTGTTGAACATGTACTTTTAAAACCTTAGTGCACTTAAAGCAAACAACCAAAGGTACAGTAATTATCATGAACCATGAAGAAAGACAGTTTGATGATTTGAGTTTTAAGGCTGTTTTGAGTCATACTCGCCTATCTATCCATCTATCATTTATGCATCTATCACCTTTAGAACTGTAAAGGATTATAATAGACTTTGATAGAATGACGCATAAAAATGCAATTGATACTAGATGCATATGTGAGAGTCATCATGGTATCCCTCTTATAGGGTATCTCCCTTCCTCCCTATTGCTTCTGGGACAAATTATTACAACCTAGTTATTTAAAAACTAGCAAAACTTGTGTTTCCAGATTCTGTATGTCAGAAATTCAATATGGGTCTCACTAGCATCAGGAAATCTGCCTTTTTTTCTGGTACTCTAGATAAGAATTACTTTTCTTGCCTTTTACTGCCTTTAGAGGTCTCCCTCTGCTTCTTGCATATAGCTGCTTGCATGCCAGAATCAGCAGTGTGTCCGGAAGTTCTTCTCATGCTGCCTTCTCTCTCTGATCACAGCTGAAAAAGGTCCTCCAGTTTTAAGAACTTCTTTGATTAGATGGTACTCTGCTCAGATAATCTAGTAAAATCCAACCATCCTTCTCATATTAATTTCTATTCTGTCTGCTGACAGTTGATGATGACCCATCCAAATATGAAAACCTGATTTAATTTGGATCAAGGAGTGCATCCATGGGATTTTGTTTTGGGACTGCTTCCTGGCCATTCTCTTTCATGGTGTCTAAAGCTATACATTTTAAAATTATAAAAGTGTTAGCTGACATATTTCTTGCCATTTGGAGGCAATATGCCAGTAAAGAGAATCAAGCACAGATGCAGATTTAGAGACAAGAGCCAGAGATAAAGTAAGATTGGCATCGTTCAAATCTTCATAAGGCCTCTGAGGTCCAGACCTGTCTCTGCCCTTCCTATACCAGTAGTTCAATTTGACCTTGAATTCTAAGAACCAAAATTATATACACACTTTATTTTTAGTGAAGTCAATTTGAACTTGTGTTCTTATATTCAAAGGTCTTAACAAATATGCAATAAATTGGACTTGCCTAGAGACTGAGATGGAAAACTAATTCTTAACCAAGCTACATTCACTTTGATTTTATTTATATATAAATTAAATAGTTAAATCCACTTACTTATTGCCTCAACCAATGTTATTTTTTCATTGTGCTGAATTTCTTTAGATCAATAGGCTCCAAAGAAATCTACTCATTTCTAAACTTTTGCCAAAGATACATCTTAAATTCCAGAAATGAGTTTCATCAAATGTTTGCGTATTAATGGCAACTCACTTCAGTATTCTTGCCTGAAGAACTCTATGGACAGAGAAACCTCGCAGACTATAGTCCATTGCATAGCAAAAAGTCAGACAAGACACATGTCAATGTATGGCAAAACCACTACAATAGTGTACAGTAATTACCCTCCAATTAAAATAAATACATTTGAAAAAAAATAATTAAGAAAAGACTGAAACTAAATCTTTCACTTCTTTAAGTATTCTCTCAAAACATACTATACATGCAGTTCTTTAACCAACTACTTTGTCTGTTTTTTGAAATTATTATTATTATTTTTTGATGTTGACCATTTTTTAAAGTCTCGATTGAATTTGTTGCAGTATTACTTTTGTTTTTTGTTTTAGTGTTTGGTCCATAAGGCTTGTGAGATCTCAGCTCCCCGAGCAGAGATCAAACCTGCAGTCCCTGGATGGCACGGCAAAACCTTAACCACTGGACAGCCAGGGTAGTCCCACAACTACCTTGTCTTAATCAGAGGCTTTTTTTTAAAAATAGCTTTACATTATAGATTTTATCCCAAGAAAACAGATATTTCCACATTGAATTAGCAGATAACCTCACAGGTTTTGCAAAACCAAAAAATGTAGCTAAGAGGAAAAGCAGAAGCAGAAATTGCTTCCTCTTTTTGATGGGGCCACTCTTCTCTTTCATCTTTGGTTTTTTCTCTGCATCTGCTTCATGCCTTCTTTGCAAAATAGTTCATTTGTGAATTCTCTTCCCTCAGATTTTTTTTCTCACATGTAGATCTGACCAGTCAAGTCAAAACCTCTAGGATCATCTCTATACAATATTTTGGTTTAAGTGGCCACACCACATGATAGAGGGACAATGCCTCAATGCACATTCCCAGGAGGGAGTCATTGTTGGATCTAGTTTGAATTATATATCGTTCCCTAGCCAGTTAACTATGCTTCAGATTTAGATGCCAATAAGCTTTTCTCTTCCTTGATCTTTTGGATAGTGTGTCTGCTTACAAATCCAGATGTCTGCTTCGTTACTACTTTCTGGGCATACACACCGAGGAAACCAGAATTGAAAGAGACACGTGTACCCCAATGTTCATTGCAGTACTGTTTATAATAGAAATTTCTTTTTTAGTGTTTTAGCTTTTCTCTGGCAGCCACTGTATCTTATATTTCCATAAAAACCCCATAGCATGCAGACTGGCTCAAACTTAGTAGGGTTTCTTAAGATTAGTTTTGTTAGTCTTGTTATGTTTTTGTGCATGGACTGTAGCCCATCAGGCTCCTCTGTCCATGTGATTCTCCAGGAAAGAGTACTGGAGTGGATAGCCATGCCCTCCTCCAGGGGATCTTCCTGACTCAGGGATCAAATTCACATCTCTTACATCTCCTGCATTGGCAGGAGAGTTCTTTATCACTGGTGCCATCTGGGAAGCTCCATTATCTTTATATATAAATTTAAATCTACTTCTATAACTACCCAATATAAACATCTCATTAATTATTTCTAAAATGTGTTTAAATTAGCTGCTAAAGAGCATATAAAGTACAACTTACAAAAGCACAATGATATCAGATAAACCAGATCAATGACAATGTTAGATCATGGCTTTACTATTGCTATGAGAGTGTCATATACTGATTACTAATTTTATAGAACATGAAATCAAATGGATCTAAATTGTTTATTAGACTTGTTATACAGAGAAAGTTCATTCATTTCTTATCTAAAATATGGAAAACATAGGACCTTTTTATGGGGTGTTCTGCTATGTAAATGAGAAGTTAGTACAAAACTATCCTCAATGCCTTAAGTGTAACACACACTCAGTAACTGTAAGCTGTTTTTAGTATAATTAATCCTACTATATACCAAGTTATAATGGCTACAAGGAATTGACAAAAACTAGCTACACTCAGCTTGCCTCTATGGAGCTTATGTTTTCATGAGGTAATAATTTTGGAGAAAATCAACTGGCGAGCAAATAAACTATTAAAGAGTAAATAAGATCCTGCAAAAAAGCAAGTGAAAAGCAAGGGAGAAAGAGAAAAATACGTCCAATTAAATGCAGAGTTCCAAAGAATAGCAAGGTGAGATAAGGCATTCTTCAATGAACAATGCATAAAAATAGAGGAAAATAACAGAAGGGCAAGACTAGAAATCTCTTCAGGAAAATTGGAAACATCAAGTATTAATATCAATATCAATATCAATATCAAATATTTAGCCCAAAGATGAAACCACATAAAACTATACCAATTAACAGAATGGATAAAACCATAAAGCTGACATATAAAATAATATAATATTGGCAGACTCTGGTTGAATCAAGCAAGATAGTACGACCTAGATTGCTTACACTTTTGTCTCTCAATAACTTTCTCTACTATGGTTTTCCCAGATGGCCCAGTGGTAAAGAATCTGCCTGCCAAGCAGGAAACCCAGGTTTGATCCTTGTGTCAGGAAAATTCCCTTGAGAAGGAAATGGTAACCCACTCCAGTAATTCTTGCCTGGAAATCCCATGGAGAGAGGAGCTTGAGAGCTAAAGCCCGCGGGATTGCAAAGAATCAGACACAGTTTAGTGACTAAACAATAATTTTTCCTACTAGGAATTCCAAAATTTCCAAACTTATCATTTTGAAAACCACTAGGATGGTGGATAAGACCTCAGTGCAAATTTAGAAAGCCATTGTTATCCTGATATAGCTTCTATATAGCCACACTATAACTGTGTGGCTTTGATCTCTGTGACCTTCAGCTTTCTTAAACTCAGATAAACTAGTGAGGGTGGGAATGAAAAAGATGATTAAAATTACACCCTAGTCAAAACATTTACAATGTTTGATCTACATTTACAAAAATGGAAAGGCTTAAGAGTTTACAACCAATGTATTTCTGAAATCCAAAACAATAAAGTCCTCAGAGGAAATGTAGCAATAAATCATTTTTCAGACAGCTTGAAATACAAGCAATCTTTTTCTTTTGTATTTTAGAGCAATTTTGAATTGCATATAGAACCCCTATGACTTTCTCTGATCATAAAAATGAATGACTAGAATGAAACAGATGAATAGCCAATGGCTATAATATGTATTAATTGAATTATTTCCTAAGTACTTCACAAATATGAATTCATAACAGCTATTACAGAAAAAAGAAATTTCAGTCTTTATAATATCTAAAACTTGACAATCCATTTGAAGCAGAGAGAATATAATGTTCTCTTTTCCTAGATTCATTGTGTAGGGTTTTAAAAGAACAAAAGAATAGGANGCTGTTTTTAGTATAATTAATCCTACTATATACCAAGTTATAATGGCTACAAGGAATTGACAAAAACTAGCTACACTCAGCTTGCCTCTATGGAGCTTATGTTTTCCTGAGGAAATAATTTTGGAGAAAATCAACTGGCGAGCAAATAAACTATTAAAGAGTAAATAAGATCCTGCAAAAAAGCAAGTGAAAAGCAAGGGAGAAAGAGAAAAATACGTCCAATTAAATGCAGAGTTCCAAAGAATAGCAAGGTGAGATAAGGCATTCTTCAATGAACAATGCATAAAAATAGAGGAAAATAACAGAAGGGCAAGACTAGAAATCTCTTCAGGAAAATTGGAAACATCAAGTATTAATATCAATATCAATATCAATATCAAATATTTAGCCCAAAGATGAAACCACATAAAACTATACCAATTAACAGAATGGATAAAACCATAAAGCTGACATATAAAATAATATAATATTGGCAGACTCTGGTTGAATCAAGCAAGATAGTAGGACCTAGATTGCTTACACTTTTGTCTCTCAATAACTTTCTCTACTATGGTTTTCCCAGATGGCCCAGTGGTAAAGAATCTGCCTGCCAAGCAGGAAACCCAGGTTTGATCCTTGTGTCAGGAAAATTCCCTTGAGAAGGAAATGGTAACCCACTCCAGTAATTCTTGCCTGGAAATCCCATGGAGAGAGGAGCTTGAGAGCTAAAGCCCGCGGGATTGCAAAGAATCAGACACAGTTTAGTGACTAAACAATAATTTTTCCTACTAGGAATTCCAAAATTTCCAAACTTATCATTTTGAAAACCACTAGGATGGTGGATAAGACCTCAGTGCAAATTTAGAAAGCCATTGTTATCCTGATATAGCTTCTATATAGCCACACTATAACTGTGTGGCTTTGATCTCTGTGACCTTCAGCTTTCTTAAACTCAGATAAACTAGTGAGGGTGGGAATGAAAAAGATGATTAAAATTACACCCTAGTCAAAACATTTACAATGTTTGATCTACATTTACAAAAATGGAAAGGCTTAAGAGTTTACAACCAATGTATTTCTGAAATCCAAAACAATAAAGTCCTCAGAGGAAATGTAGCAATAAATCATTTTTCAGACAGCTTGAAATACAAGCAATCTTTTTCTTTTGTATTTTAGAGCAATTTTGAATTGCATATAGAACCCCTATGACTTTCTCTGATCATAAAAATGAATGACTAGAATGAAACAGATGAATAGCCAATGGCTATAATATGTATTAATTGAATTATTTCCTAAGTACTTCACAAATATGAATTCATAACAGCTATTACAGAAAAAAGAAATTTCAGTCTTTATAATATCTAAAACTTGACAATCCATTTGAAGCAGAGAGAATATAATGTTCTCTTTTCCTAGATTCATTGTATAGGGTTTTAAAAGAACAAAAGAATAGGAGATTCCTAATAATAATATAAAATATTTTCTAAGATTTCCTTGTGTATCAGTTCAGTTTTTGAACTTTAGAACTCATCATGAGAATGTCTATTCATTATGAATATTCAGTCATTCTACTGTGACACCTCTATTGTGACATCTCAATCTAGTAGATCTAGATCTTTGGGAAAAAAAAATGAAACAATTTTGAAATAATCATCAGAACATTAATATGTCTATCAAGCAGTGTTCTCATAGATAATTATTTGGTAAATAATTGGGTAAAGCAATCAAATACCTTAGAGAAAACAAACTTTTTTTTTCATAATTATGAATGCTCAATTTTTAAGACTTTAGTATTATACTTCCTTGGGCCTCCCTGGTGGCTCAGCAGTGAAAAATCTACCTGCCAGTGCAAGAGACACAGATTTGATACCTAGATTGGGAAGATCCTCTGGAGAAGGAAATAGCAAACTCTCCAGTATTTTCCAGTATTCTCACTTGGAAAATCCCATGGACAGATGAGCCATAGAGTCACAAGGAGCTGGACACAACTAATGACTCATTTCTACTTTTCCCAGTGTTAGGTACCTAACTCACAGGAGATGTTAAAATAATTCATTGCTCTCTGCATTCCAGCATTATTTGGCCAATGGTGATAGAGAATATGTTCAGTGTACGTATTTCCCTTTTTCCCCTGTGTGGGACCAGACTGTCCTTCAACTGCTTCCCTTTCTGTAATTTCTCTACAGGACTCTCTCCTCTGGATCTAGGTAATCTCTTTTCCCTCTCAACTTACTTAGGGAATACAAGTGGCAACACTGATTATTCTGCTTCTGTGTTGCTGCAGTGTTCCCTGTGGCTTTTTCACAGCCTGCCTATACATGGATAAATACTGCCTGTATAAAACCCTCCAGTAATCGTGGTATTGGAGAAGGCAGTGGCACCTCACTCCAGTATTCTTGCCTGGAAAATCTCATGGATGGAGGAGCCTGGAAGGCTGCAGTCCATGGGATCACTGAGGGTAGGACACGACTGAGTGACTTCACTTTCACTTTTCACTTTCATGCATTGGATAAGGAAATGGCAACCCACTCCAGTGTTCTTGCCTGGAGAATCCGAGGGGTGGGGGAGCCTGCTGGGCTGCCTGTCTATGGGGCTGCACAGAGTCGGTCATGACTGAAGTGACTTAGCAGCAGCAATTGTGGTATATGTGTTTGACTTCTAGTTATTGTGGTCAGTGATTCATGACCACTATATCTAGTGACAACATGTAATACAAAATGTCTCAGACCTAACACTTTCAAAATTCTATTTAGCCTTTAAGCAAATACTAAATGAGTGCTCACACCATGTACAAGTTATTCTGTTGTATAATGAAAAAACAGTACTATATTTCTGTCTCATCCTATTCTGTTGCTACTACCCACTCCAGAATTCTTAGGCATCCCTGTGGCTCAGCTGGTAAAGAATCCACCTGCAATGTGGGAGACCTGGATCAAATTCCTGGGTTGGGAAGGTCCCCTGGAGAAGGGAGAAGCTACCCACTTCGGTATTCTGGCCAAGAATTCCATGGACTGTATAGGTCAAGGGGTGACAAAGAGTTGGACACAACTGAGTGACTTTCACACTCACATAATATCTCTAAATGGCTACCACTTTAAGACTTCCTCAGACTCATTATCCTGTTTTGAAAGTCTTCTTTCAAATACATAAAATCTTTCCTTAATGCTACAGCTCTGAAGGAATTTTTGTTTTTTTTTTCTTCTTTAATTTGTTATGTTTCTCTTTTTTTATGCATTCATACCTTGAGCAGACACTCACTGAACATAAACGTTGGTAAGGAGCTAGGATGGATGCAGTGAGCAAANTTGCTACAGCTCTGAAGGAATTTTTGTTTTTTTCTTCTTTAATTTGTTATGTTTCTCTTTTTTTATGCATTCATACCTTGAGCAGACACTCACTGAACATAAACATTGGTAAGGAGCTAGGATGGATGCAGTGAGCAAAGTTTACAAACCCCTCCATCCTCTGGAGCTCATATCCTGATATTCATTCTTTACATTATGCCACAGGGCAGACATTCATCTTTAATCTAATCATGAAATCATTAATATTTTGCACATCACTCTACTGGGATCATTTCATATTTCTGAGTAGTAGGAAACTTCAGCTACCTTTTTTTGTTGTTGTTCAGTGACTAAGTCATGTCCAACTCTTTGTGACCTGATGGACTACAGCATGCTAGGCTTCCCTGTCCTTCACTGTATTTTGGAGTTTGCTCAAATTCATGTCCACTGGGCCATATTTTTACACACATTATATGTGGCCTCAGTTCTTCAAACTGCTTTTATCTCCATAGAAAATCTTTCTGTGGCATTTAGACTTGGTCACTCGTTGATATTCAGGCTGTTATCCTATCTATTTAAAGTTATTTTTCTATTGTTTTCTAGAAACATAAAATTTGAATGGCAACATTTAAGATTTAAAATAAAGTTTCTAACAATTTCTTAACATATACCAAAAGGGATGTTACAGATAGATCTTGCTGAGAAAGATGTTTGGAATAGACAAGAATGTTTCTATTTATTTATTTTTGGCTTCAATACTTTAAAAATTTTAGGATGTAACTTTAGAACTATTTAATNGTCTAACAATTTCTTAACATATATCAAAATGGATGTTACAGAGATCTTGCTGAGAAAGATGTTTGGAATAGACAAGAATGTTTCTATTTATTTATTTTTGGCTTCAATACTTAAAAAATTTTAGGATGTAACTTTAGAACTATTTAATTAGAGCAAACCATAACACCCTATTGTCCACGATCAAGTTCTCATTTCCTATATGATTCCTAGCATCTTCCCAGAGATGTGGAAATTTCCTGTGGTACATATTAGCTGGAAAAGAATGAATGCAAAAGGAGTAGGGGGCTGCAGAGAATGAGATGCTTATGTAGCATCACCACTTCAATGGACGTGAATTTGAGCAAACTCTGGGAGGACAGAGGAGCCTGATGTGCTAAAGTCCATGGGATCCCAACGAGTCAGACATGACTTAGCAACTGAACAGCAATAAATATTTGAATTAGGAGCCAAGTTGCAGCTGCAGAGTGTCTATAAATGTTCTGGAGTCATCAAGTTCTACAGATATCAGAGATTTTTTACAATGACATACTATTTACTTTCCAGAAACAGAATGCTAATGAGTGTATNACAATAAATATTTGAATTAGGAGCCAAGTTGCAGCTGCAGAGTCTATAAATGTTCTGGAGTCATCAAGTTCTACAGATATCAGAGATCTTTTACAATGACATACTATTTACTTTCCAGAAACAGAATGCTAATGAGTGCATGACATTCTCCTGATTTCTCACCATGTATCCAGTTACTGTATAAACGTTAAGCATAATACAAGATCAAAATAAAAATATAGGTTTATGGTTATTTTGTTTTCAGTTTTTCAATCTAGTAAGTAAACATTTACTATTTTTTTCTTCAAAGTAGGTTTGCTTTCAGTTTCAAGATACCGATTACAGAGCTTTCTTTGAAATCAGCAGGAAGTAGTTCTCCTAGGTTGTTGAGTGGTTATTGTATGGCTGAAACCTTTTGAAATTTCTGAACAGGAAACTTCAGATTGAACGTCTCTCTCTGTGTCAAAATGTCACTGGAGGTATATATATAGATACGTTTTACAAAAGGAGCACTGTTGCCTCTGAGTCTTGTGTCTAGGTTGATTACAAAGAGTAATCTTTATGTTATATTGATTGTTCAATGTCTTTATTAATTTCTACTAGAAATACACTCCAATATATTGTACTAGTAGAGAGATGAAATCACTGTCAATTTTATATGTAGGATGAAAATAAATATCATTTTGGGATTCTATTGTTCTGTCAGTTCAGTTCAGTTCAGTTGCTCAGCTGTGTCTGACTCTTTGCATCCTCATGGTATGCAGCAGGCCAGGCCTCCCAGTCCATCACCAACTCCCAGAGTTTACTGAAATTCATGTCCATTGAGTTGGTGATACTATCCAACCTCTGTCATCCTCTGTCATCCCCTTTTCCTACCTTCTCAATCTTTCCCAGCATCAGGGTCTTTTCAAATGAGTCAGTTCTTCACATCAGGTGGCCAAAGTATTGGGCTTCCCTGGTAGCTGTGATGGTAAAGAATCTGCTTGCAACGTAGGAGACCTGGGTTCCATCCCTGGGTTGGGAAGATTTCCCTGGAGAAGGGAAGGGTGACCCACTCCAGTATTTTTGCCTGGAGAATCCCGTGGGCAGAGGAGCCTGACNGCTGTGATGGTAAAGAATCTGCCTGCAATGTAGGAGACCTGGGTTCCATCCCTGGGTTGGGAAGATTTCCCTGGAGAAGGGAAGGGTGACCCACTCCAGTATTTTTGCCTGGAGAATCCCGTGGGCAGAGGAGCCTGACAGGCTACAGTCCATGGGGATGCAAAGAATCAAACCCAACTGAGCAACTAACATTATTGCTACTCAGTTCAGTTTAGTTCACTCATTCAGCCGTGTCTGACTCTTTGTGACCCCATGGACCGCAGCACACTAGGCTTCCCTGTCTATTACCAACACCTGGAGCTTATGCAAACTCATGTCCATAGAGTCCATTCAACCATCTCATTCTCTGTCTTCCCCTTCTCCTCCCGCCTTCAATCTTTCTCAGCCTCAGGGTCTTTTCCAATGAGTCAGTTATTTACATCAGGTGGCCAAAGTATTGGAGCTTCAGCTTCAACATCAGTCCTTCCAATGGATATTCAGGACTGATTTCCTTTAGGACTGTCTAGTTTGATCTTGCAGTCCAAGGGATTGTCAAGAGTCTTCTCCAACACCCCAGTACAAAAGCATCAGTTCTTTGGTGATCAGCTTTCTTTATAGTCCAACTCTAACATGACTACTTGAAAAACCCTAGCTTTGACTAGATGGGCCTTTACTACTACTAATAGATCATATTAGAACATTCAATTAACCCCCACATCTCAGTGGCTTAAAACAGAGGAAAAAAAATCCCTATCAGGTTATATATCAGTTATGAGTTAACAGGGTAATATCAATCAGCTTCTCAGTCATTCAGATACCTGGGCAGTTGGAGACACTGTCTGTTAAAAGAGAATTCTCCATGAATCACTTGTAGTCTTTATGCCTAATAGAGATGTTAGAAGGTTTTTTTTCCCAGATTCTATTTTTAAGAATGCTTGAATAATAGTCTTAGAACAGCAGTATCATCATCTCTTAGAGACAGGGCAGACTTGTTTCCTGATTGAGATAATAAAAATTCTGTCTCTGGAACAAAGGCTAGACTGATCTGCCAGAAGTCCCTTTAAAATATTGGGGGTTTCTGAACCTCTGGGCTCCTCAACTGAACAAAACTCACTGTACAGCAGCATTCCCTTGAGGAATTTCCTATGGGACTTGTGGGCAAGGGGAACCTATGTGAACATGAAGCTCCTGCTCTTTGTTGTACTATGAGGGATAAAGTCCTTTGTCTCTGACCCAGGAGTTTCACGTGGTCTGCTAGCATCTAAACAATATATTTCCATTTTTAACTTTTTCTGTAACTTTAATATAACCTATATGACAAATGTATAACACTATGATGCCATATATATACATATATATATATGTATATATATTTGCATGGTGATTATAAAGTCTACTCTGAAATCAATAAAAAAAAAAGAACTTTTCAATGTATGCATGATCTGGTTTATACTAAAAATAATAAAAAAAGAAAGTGTAATTTGCCCATTGAGGTTGGCAGAAATTATTAAACAGTGTTTATTTCCAGTTTCTAGATAGTTCTTTTTCAAGTCAGTTTTCAAATATATAACTTGAGAGAGGCAGTCCAATTGATAGTAGTTCAAAAATCTGGAGTAATTTAAAATATAGTAACATATAAATAAGTCGAGTAAATATGTACATTATATTTTCTGGTGATTGATCATTTTTCAAAAATGAAACTGTGACAAATTAATTGGTTAGTTGGCAAATAATGTAAAATTACAGCTCCTGATTTTCTCACCTTCTCTACTATTTGGAACATAGGTTTCTATGATATGTATCTAGGATATGCTAACAAAATAAAATCATC
>SJYW01051713.1:133734-163860 GCA_006410735.1 Raphicerus campestris
AGTCAGTTTTCAAATATATAACTTGAGAGAGGCAGTCCAATTGATAGTAGTTCAAAAATCTGGAGTAATTTAAAATATAGTGACATATAAATAAGTCAAGTAAATATGTACATTATATTTTCTGGTGATTGATCATTTTTCAAAAATGAAACTGTGACACATTAATTGGTTAGTTGGCAAATAATGTAAAATTACAGCTCCTGATTTTCTCACCTTCTCTACTATTTGGAACATAGGTTTCTATGATATGTATCTAGGATATGCTAACAAAATAAAATCATCATTTTATGCTTCAACCCAAAATTGACACATCAAAGACCATCATTGGAATTTGTCACATGACCCTAACAAGTGGGAAGGTAGTGTACCCTTCTTTGGTTCAGTTCTCCAGCAGAAGAGATCCCTGCATATTGATGAATCCTAGTAATGCATAAGCTCATGGGCTTTCTCTATCATGTGACCTATGGATTGGCCCTTACAGCCTTATAAATGCCATATATAGATAATGTGCATTTGCTGAAAGAATTCCTATAAAGATCTTCCTCTTTCCATGACTATAGTTATTTATAGCTTTCCAACTTGGGAGTACTAGTGTACTTTTTAGATTTGTGTTGAAAAACTGCACTTTTTTTTTTTCCAGTAAAGATTATAGTGACTTGCCTCTTAGTGCATTATTTCATTTTTCTCAGAGGCAATAATATGATCTTCAAAATTTTGCATGTTTCAATGATTTCTTGACGTTATTCTCTCCATATTAGACTGATATTTACCTTTCATCTTTTAATTTAGGCTGTATAATGAGTATTGAGAAGAGCACTATTAACATGTCATTCTTTCCAGATGTTCCCAAGAAAGCTTTGGAGATTTTTAAATCACTGTACAGTTTTCAGTAACTTTAAGGTATTCCACGGCATTGAAACTGTCTCATAGAGTTTCAGACTCTGGGTGATAAGTAGGTTTAATCTCATAAATCATTTCTGAACTATTGGTAGAATCAGCTTGGATTACTTTGTGGAAAAGTGCTGTGCTAGCTGCCATGGGCCTGCANGTTTTCAGTAACTCTAAGCTATTCCACGGCATTGAAACTGTCTCATAGAGTTTCAGACTCTGGGTGATAAGTAGGTTTAATCTCATAAATCATTTCTGAACTATTGGTAGAATCAGCTTGGATTACTTTGTGGAAAAGTGCTGTGCTAGCTGCCATGGGCCTGCAAGGAGGAAAAAGTACATGCAGTGAATAATATTCTAAGCCAACTGAATCCTCTAGGAATATCACAAAAAAGCAGAGTCTGATTGAGAAGGAAAATGCCATTAGATGAGAAAACTCATTTGCCAGCCCAAGTGGGACCTCCTGAACAATATTGAAGACTTTATTTATTTATTTTTATTTTATTTTTTAGGTTGTTTTATTGCACCAGAAACCCACCAAAGGAGTTTAGCCTGATAAATCCCCCTCATTCCCACAGAACACAACTGTGTATATGGCTGCTTTCTCTTTGAAATAACTGACTTTTTCTCTAGACATGACTCCTAAGATTAAAACTTAATCTATTAAAAATATCTATTGCTACCTTGAAAGAAAACATAAAGAGATGGAGAAAACTCAGACGGGCAAAGTATTTCTGTTAAGGCAAGGTGCTTGTTGATCTGCAAAGATAAGGGAATGTCTCAGAGGATAAGGTCTAGGGAAGACTTAGCAAACTGGAGTCATTTAAAATAATCTAATAATCTCCATTTCTCTGAAAACTGTCTAGTGCTCTGACTTTTGAAAACATCTTGTATTATTGATGACTCTGAAATTTTGATATGATTATGACAGGTTTTTGGTTATTTATTGGTCCAAACACTTAAAGCAACAGAGAATTAAATTTAATTAAATTCTTGCCTATTCTAGCATATTGATATTATAAACACTTTCCTTCTCTGATTTTTTACATTTGATAGTTTGTGAATGATTGCTAAACTTTTATGAAAAATGATTTTAATTACTTTATAGACTTTATTTTTATAATTTTGATAATCTGGAAAACAAATGTTATTAGCCTAAGATTGTGATGTGTGTGTGTGCTAAATCACTTCAGTTGTGTCTGACTCTTTGTGACCCTGTGGACTGTAGCCCACTTTTCTTCAAAAAAAAAACCCCATAGATTTAGTACTTTCAATACATTCTAAGAAGTAATTAACTGACATGACCAGTCATTATCTGTAATAGTTTCATGGGAAAAAATTTGATAAATCTTCAACCCACAAGTGCATTAAACACAGAGGCATAAAGTTTCTGGCTAAAATATATCTGCTTCTTGAGCAACATTAAGGAACTCACAAAATAATCTGATATTTTTTTAACTTGGCCTAACAATGGGAAATTTGTATTTGGATTAGTTCTATAAGATGTAGATCTGAGTTAATCAGATAGGAACCCAAGAAGAATGTTTATCCGGAAGAATGCTTTAGGCAGTTTTTATCAGTTTTCTGATAACTGTTCTCTGCCCCATGAATTATTCTAATTATTCCATTCTTATGAATCACAAATTAAAATACACTTTTGAGATAGTGGAATAAAAGTAGCAGCATCATGATTAGTAATACCATTTCCCAAAGTATCTATGCAAACAAAACAGAATAAAGAAATATATATAAGGCTAAGGGATGTGATCTACAACTGAATACACAGTCCTGGTATGAATACCATGTTCAGAATCTATTTTGTAACATAAGAGTGTTGGAACCCTTACCTGCAGAATAAAATTAAGTAAACTTTTTAAATCATAAGTATTTAATGAAGCTTTCTGAAGTGAAAGAATAAATAAATCACTAGAATCTATACAATAAAATTATTTCTGATCATTACTTTGGTTGAATACAACAAAACATGTTAATAGAAATGGATTTCAAGATAATTTATTTTAGACTAACAACTCTTATTAAGTATTAGCTTTCTAAAATACCAGTAGTAAAAGAAAAATCAGCTTTTATTTTGCCAAGGACTTTAATGTTTACTGAAAAAGTTTACTAATGAGTTGTATCAAGAAGGATATACTAATTATGATACAGATATTTGTAGAATAGAAATTTCAATAGATAATATTTTAAAAATGAATTTCTCTAGCTTATAGGGATGTTTAATTTACAAATGAAATGTATATTTTCTGAAAACAAAAGTCAAATAGTGTTTCAAATATTTTAAATTAAGTGTACATTACTTAAAGGGAAGTAGGTACAAGAATTGTAGCTAAAGATAATAAACTCTGTAGAACAGCGTTCTGAGAACCCTTTCTGTGTTTATGGGGAGCACATGTTTCATCATCAGTCTGAGGAAGAACAGCTACTGATAGCTTGTTTAGCCCTCTTGTGCTCCCCCCGCTCCTTTCTGCTAGGTGTGTTATTTTGACTGTGAGGACTATATAAGTTCACTGCTCTGTGCTGCATGCAACACCGACTACTAGGACACAAGAATAAAGGTTGCTTAGAAGATTCAAAATTGGACATCTGATTCAGATCAGTGATATTTCAGTGAACAGGTTAGTTTACCACTCTGCTGTGTGTAATACAGTCGTCTGAAAAAACACACACATTTCTAAGACAGCTAGCTATGTGCATGGTTCAAGATAGTGTTATTTCTGACTTGACTTCAACTCTTCCTGCTCTTATATGTGAACATAATTCACATGATCTATGGAGGTTGAGAAGTCCTAAAATCTAACATTATACTGGAGATCCAAAGGAGCCAGTAGTATAGTTTCAGTCTGATCTGAAGGTCTGGGCACTCGGAGACATGAAAATTCCAGATTGAAAGACAGGAAGTTTGAGACGCAAGAACAGCTAATGTTTCAGTTTGAGTCTTGTGGCAGGAAAAGACTAAGGAAAAGATCAATGTCCCATCTAAGGTCTTCATTTGATTTCATGGGATCAAGAGTCAGACACAACTGAGCATGCATGCACTCATACTAAGGAGGACAATACTTTATTCAGTGTACTGATTGATTCAAATATTAAGCTCACCCAGAATGATGCTTACAGGCACACCCAGAGTATTGCTGGACCCAGGGTCTAAACAAACTGAGGCCTAGCAAATTTGACATGTAAAATTAGCCAAAATGCAGGAAACTGTGAACTTACACTATGCATAGACATAAAGAATTAATTGGTAACTCTTAAGCAGTCTACTACATTAAACATTCTAAGTAATTTTTTCGCATTGTCAAATAGAAATGATAAACATCTTTGTTAAATTTTATAAGAATTGAAATTATAATAAATTAGATATGTATTGCTGCTGCTGCTGCTAAGTTGCTTCAGTCATGTGCGACCCCATAGATGGCAGCCCACCAGGCTCCCCTGTCCCTGGGATTCTCCAGGCAAGAACACTGGAGTGGGGTGCCATTTCCTTCTCCAATGCGTGAAAGTGAAGTCGCTCAGTCATGTCCCACTCTTTGCAACCCCATGGACTGCTGCCTACCAAGCACCTCCGTCCATAGGATTTTCCATGCGAGTGTACTGGAGTGGGTTGCTTTCTCCAGATATGTATTGGGAAGTATGCATATAATAGTGGAACAAAACATATTTTCTAGGAATTTGAATAGTCAGTCATTTTCTAAGACTTTGAAATACAGGCAAATTTGAGGTCCTAATGGATCCATGATAATGGACATGGATTATTTCCCTCCATTAAACACATATAGCCACCCAGTCAGTAATGAGTTCATCAATTTACTTTCAAAGTTTGTAGAAATATTCATCTTTGTAAAAATTTGCATAATATTTATTTTATTTACCTATATAAACATATATATCATCTTCCTTTCAGAAACAGAGGTAGCTGAATCAAAGAAAAAAATTCATTTTCTTATTAGTAAATAAGATCCTTCTTTGCAAATATGTAGCTGAAGTAATATGGCCATTTCAGTCATACTCTCACAAGTCAGAATTTTTGAAAACTTTACTGGTTTTTCTAAGTCTCAAGTATATCATTCAGTATAATGTGTGCTAATTTCCTAAATAATATCCAAGTGGCTTAAAAGAGCACAACTTTCCAAAGGGTTCCTTAGTCTTCCTGGTACAGTTTTCATTGTGACAAATTATAGTAAATAATGTCACAAATGTACATTGTAGGGTAGAACACAATTGCTGCAATTATATTTGGGGTTGTTTTTACTAAATAATTCTCAGAGGAATGTATTTCTAATAATGTAGTAAAATTTTCATGCTGATACGCAATATTAAGAGAATATTTTCCATTTCCCTAAGTTTTACCAATAATGTTTATGTTCATCCACAAGCCAATTTTAAGACTACTTTTAGGATTGAATGTTTATCAGTAAGGAAGGGCCATATCAGGGCAAATTTCTTTAGTGCCTGTGGAATGATGGTTTTCATCAATCCCTATTGCTCTCTGAGGTCTTTTTACAGTTCTGCAAAATTATATTGTCTTGTTTTAAAGCTTGAACAACAAATGAAACGTATTATTTTGTCCAATGAAATTATATGGAGGCAAAATCTTGCTTGTCTAGCATAATTAGATTTTTCAGCTTTCTGAGAGAAAACACTCCTGTACAAAAGAATTGTTCCATGCACAAAAAATAAATATTTTCATTATTTTATTGATAGGTAAATCATAGTTGAATAAACACCATATTGTTCCCATAATATTACACATTAGGAATACTAGGATTATTTTGCTTAGTTTGACAATGAATTATAACCACATTTTTCAATGTTTGGAGTAAAATGTTTAAAATTAATAACTCTTTAGTAATAGAGAACTATTTTTTCCTATAGACTCAAGTTTATTTCTTTTAGTCACTCAACATTAGAAAGCTTTGCATTTCTATTGAAATAGTTTCAACTTTTAACTAGATAAATTTTTGAACAGGAACAAATTGAATAATTATAATAAATATAAGATTTCTTCTGTATTTGGGAAACTTTTTGATGAGATAAAACTATATTGATGGGAAATTCTGTATTTTGGATTTGTTGAGAGAAATTCAATGTGACTAGGATACAAATAAAAAAAATATAATTATACACATGAGATATGCACATCTATTTTATGTATATACAAGCCGAAGAAAAACAATGATGAACATTTATTGAAAATTCTGTGTTCAAAATTATTTCTAAGATTCTTATATGTACTGTCTCATCACATTATTAAAATAGCCCATGCAACCAGTACAATATAAACCCGTTATGTAGATGTAGAAACTGAGGCTGAGAAACGTCAGCTTAGTTAGTTGCCTGTCATAAAATGGCTAAGAGCTGAGCTGGAGCACTGACTGCTGTTGTCCAGTCTCTAAGTTGTGTTCAGCTCTTCATGAACCCATGGATTCAAGCACACCTGGCTTCCCTGTCTTTCACTGCCTCCCTCAGTTTGCCCAAGTTCATGACCGATGGAACAATGATGCCATCCAACAAGCTCATCCTGTCGTCCCAGTCTCTTCCTGTCCTCAGTATTTTCCAGCATCAGGGTCTTTTCCAGTGAGTTGGCTTTTCACATCAGGTGGCCGTATTATTGGAGCTTCAGCTTCAGTATCAGTCCTTTCAGTGATTATTCAGAACTGATTTCCTTTAAGATTGACTGGCTGAATCCGCTGGCTGTCCAAGGGATTCTTTTTTTAAAATATAACTTTATTTATTTTAATTGGAGGCTAATTAATCATGTCAATGTATGGCAAAACCACTACAATATTGTCCAAGGGACTCTTAAGAGTCTTTTCCAGCACGACAATTCTAACGCATAATGAGCCATCAGGGAAGCCCATGAGGAATTGATTGGCAGTAATAAAAAATAAGTACAGCTTATAATATGTTGGTCTCAGTTTATGATATGCATTACTTATCACAAAGATAATGACTTATATTTGAGATTTTTTTTTTTCCGTCAGACCTCCACTTAGTGCTACCATACTTTAGGTATTATAATGTTAGGTCACTATAAGGCAGACATGAATTTCAATTTCTCTGTGGCCTAACACACACACAAAAATTGACAATTCTCAGTAATGAAAAATTCAAATAAGCAGTGGCTCCCTTTAATGCAATGGAGGGTATTTGGCCTCCAGTATAAGAAGGTAGAAGAAAAGTAAGATGGAAGAAGCTGATTAGCTTTTATCTGCTGTGGCCCAAATCAGAAATACACCACTCCAATCACATTGCTTTGTCCTGAAGTATTTGTATGNTCACACAGCATACACTGCTGCAGGATTTTAAGCTGAACATTTGAGAACTAAGGTTTCTGAGTGAGAAAAAGCACCCTGTGTGATATGTGTTGCCTGAGATTGCTATCTGTGAATGGGGAATATAGTTGTGATATTACATACACTTCTCCTTTTTAACTTACTTTCCTTCTAACAACAACATAATGTATAGTTTGAATCGCTCAGTGATGGCTAAAGAATGCACAGGTAGCTGTGAGTTGACAAAATATTATGCAATTTTAATATAAGAGCAAATCATTTATACATTAATCACTCAATATTAAAACTATGAAGTTATTAAACTGCTATGAATATTATTTTTAAACCAGCTTAATTCATCCATTTTAAATGTATACTACTTTACCAAATGTATTTTATTTCTCTTTTTCATTTTGTAATTTCAGAGGTTTTAACTCTTTAGTTAGTAAGTATTCTGTATATAAGAGTTTCAAAGCAGATATATGCTCATATTTATATTTTTAGAAGAAAGAAAAACATTTCTTCTAAAGCCCTCATTTCTGCATTTCCAACTCTGTTTCTTACTATTTTCATCAAAGCCCTACCTGGTTTGGCTCCTGAATAATTCTCCAATATCATGTCTTACCTCTTTACTCATTGCTCATTTCATCTTAATTGACCACTTTCATTTCTTCATGCATGTCAAGGATGCACTGAGCTATCACATTTGCTATTTTCACTGAAATTGTGTTACCAGCTATGTGCACTGTTCTCTCAATATGTTCAAATCTCTGCTAAAAGATAAAATCATCAAATAGAATTTCCTGGATCATTGCACCTAAGATGCAGCCCCAAATTTACTCTTTCCCTACCCTGGATTTATTTCGTTACTAATGTTTATCATTCTTGAGAACATTCATATGTTCTTATGTTTTGTGGTTGCTTATGAATGTATGGTTTTCTCCTTAATTAGTCCATGATGGCAGGGATCTTTACCTTAATCTCTCTAAAATTCCCAGTGCCTAGAACATTGTCGGAAATATAGGACACATTAAAAAATTTCTTTAATTGATACAAATAAATAAATAGAGGAATAAATTCATTTTAAAGAGATGATTGAAACATAAAGCAATTGTCTCATAATATGAAACAGTTATCTTCAATACAAGTCATGTCAATTATGATATTAAACCAAGATTTCTGATGACCACATTTGAATTAATTTATTTGTTCCTTTCAAAAACCCTGAGAACTGGAATTTATTATTATTTCTGCAATATTAGGGTAATATAGCATCTAAGTTTCAGATTTAGTTTATACATATAGTTACTATTTGAGCATACATTTTTGTGGATTGATTTGGTGGAATGATTAGTCAACATTTTTTCTGAAACCAAATAGGAATTTCTCAACAACAGAAGAGAATTTATATTTTTTGTTAGTTATTTTGCTTGCTTATTTTGTTCTAAGGGGCTTCTGAGTGACTGCTGAGTGGAGTTATTACTTTAGGATATAGTAAAAGGTATAATTATCATATCAGATCAATCAGATATAGCAAAAAAGATTCATAATATTATATTTAGGATATTCAAAAAATGTGGACCAACCAGAAATAAGAAAAATTTTGAAACAATTTATTATGCTAAATGGGAGTATAAAGGATTGACTTTAGCCTTATCAACATCAGGGAGGAAAATGTCTAATCATCTTAAAATACTTGTGATGGTAGTCTCTCCTCTAGCAGTCCTGTTAAGCAGTTTAACTTGTATGTTCTGGGACTACTTGCTTCCTTAGGGAGGACCATACACCAAGATTTGTTTTATTAAGCAAGATAATGTAGCAAAAATAATCCAGATCAGAAATATACTTTATCCAGTACTTCATTCTGAAACCCAGTTTCCTATCTGCCTCGTTGGGTTCTTTCCATTTCTTTGTGAGAGCTTAGTGTGTAGCTTGGCTATTCTGTTAATAGCATTAAGCCATGGACTTCTGGACTATTTGGTCCTGATAAATGGGGTTCACTGGAAAGTGCAGTATCATTGTCTATGCGTGTGTGCATGTGTGTGTGTGTTTGTGTACAGTTTCCTGGAATCTGGGATCAAATTACTCAATATAAGGAAAAGATGTTGGAAATACAAGGGGATTCTAAAGGTGGGAGAACAAANATTCTGTTAATAGCATTTAGCCATGGACTTCTGGACTATTTGGTCCTGATAAATGGGGTTCACTGGAAAGTGCAGTATCATTGTGTATGCGTGTGTGCATGTGTGTGTGTGTTTGTGTACAGTTGCCTGGAATCTGGGATCAAATTACTCAATATAAGGAAAAGATGTTGGAAATACAAGGGGATTCTAAAGGTGGGAGAACAAAGCATCAACAATGAGTATTCTATACAGATGATAAAGCAAAGGAAAAAAAAAACAGGTTATCAGTTATGCCAAAAGAATACAGCTTCACTATCACCTTTGTTGCTAGATAATGTAATATAATTTTTCCCTTTCCATTAATCTTTTCACCATTAGTTCTTTCAGGGCAAAATCAGACATCTATTCTTCAGAGATATATAAATAGCAAGTAACTAAAGTGGTGAGTTTTAGGGAAAACAGCTTCCCTTGTGGATCAGCTGGTAAAGAATCTGCCTGCAATGTGGGAGACCTGAGTTTGATCCCTGGGTAGAGAAGATCTCCTGGAGAAGGGAAAGGCTACCCACTCCAGTATTCTGGCCTGGAGAATTCCATGGACTGTATAGTCCATGGGGTCACAAAGAATTGGACATGACTGAGTGACTTTCACTTTCACTTTTAGGGGTAAAAAGAGGGATTGAATAAATAAGTGATTCTGAAAAGTTGGATCTTCATTATTATTATTGTTATTTTTTGGTGGGGTTGTGACTTTTTGAAAAAGTATATATATTCCAGAGTAACATTACCAAAACTACCAATTTAGACTAGGCAAGCTTGAATGATATAAATCAGTACATTCATAAAGTATGACAAGTTGTTAGAATTATCCATCAGAGTGGGAACAACATCATTTACTGACTTGGATGCTTGCCCCTGTTCTGAGAGTCTAAGATACTGAACTCTCCTCCACAGTCTGCTTCTTTTCTCCCATGGCTACAGTGAGAACGAAATAGTACCTAACTCTGCATTGACATTGATCCCACCTGTTTGAGCATCTATAACCTAAAAGACTGATAGATTTCCAGCACTTTCTTTTCCATAGCTTGAGAGTGAAAAACATGGAACTACATTCAGACCTTTTGCTAAACAAGTCACCTGAATCTGACAACAACTCAGGGACACTTAACCTGTAGTTTCCTGGCATGCTAAGGGTAAGCTGTTTTCAATTGCATTTCAGTGTATCTCAGAACGTCTTTGCTAATCACTCTGTCTTTAGTCTTCCCATTAAATTCCACTTTATTGACATGTACACACTGTTATTAATATGCTCAAAATAGATAATCAACAAGGGCTGACTGTATAGTACAAAGAAGGTTTCTCAATATTCTGTAATAATCTAAATGGGAAAAGAATTTGAAAAAGGATAGATACATGTACATGTAAAAAAAGCAATTGTAAGCTATTTTAATATATCTTACTAGTTGAGTTTCAGCTTGTGATTGGTATCACTGCACCTGTTTGAAAAGTGAAGCTGGTAGATTAATCCTTTTCTACATTTTGGTGTTGCTGATTCTGTCTTAATGTCATGTACTTCGCATGGATGATAATGACAATGATAAAACGGCATCAAAAATTTAAAAAGCCAAATTGTAGTACCTATGAGTCTTAGAAATTCAGAGCTATCGTTAATATATATACCAATGCACATTATACATAATACATAATAAATATATTCTTTATATTAAATAAATATATTATTATTGTATATGTGTATTATTAATAAGCACCCTGTGGCTCAGATGTTAAGGAATTTGCTTGCAATGTGAGAGACTTAGGTTCAATCCCTGGGTCAAGATAATCTCCTGGAGAAGGAAATGGCAACCGACTCTAGTATTCTTGCCTAAAGAATCCCATGGACAGAGGAGCCTGGTGGACTACAGTCCATGGGGTTATAAAGAGTCAGACAGGACTGACTAATACTTTCACTTTCATATTATTTATATATAATAAATATTATATAATATAGATAGTAAATGATTATATGATATCATAAATACTATAGAAAATACTAGATAATCATACATGCCATATGTAATATACATACATGATTAATTTAAATGAAAATTTAATAGGATATCTGTACCAGAGAATTTACTAATAGCTTAAAAGATATTGAGGACTTCCCTGGTGGCTCAGACAGTAAAGCGTCTGTCTACAATGCGGGAGACCCAGGTTCGATCCCTGGGTTGGGAAGATCCCCTGGAGAAGGAAATGGCAATCCATTCCAGGACTATTGCCTGTAAAATCCCATGGACAGAGGAGTCTGGTAGGCTACAGTTCATGGGGTCACAAAGAGTTAGAGACGACTGAGCGACTTCACTTTTTAAAAGATATTGTAGCATTCTTGATTTGATTTACTTCTTCTTAAACTTATTTTCATAAGAGAGGAAAAAGCATGGAGTGATTATTTTAAGATCATAATTTCATGTGAAAATTACGTCTTTGAGTTCCATTTCCCCTTTGCTGATTGGTGACATCAGACTTATTTCACATGGCCATTCAAAGCACAGCATGAATCTGGAAATTAACTCAGAGCTGTTGTAATTTCCTCATGTAATTGTCTTATTTTTTTCTGTTATGTAAATTATCCAGATGGCAATAAGATCTTAAGAGATAAACAATATAACATAATTTGGATAAAATCATACATGATTATATCTATGTCTGATAGTGGAAAAAGGAAGGTAGAACGATGACTTCAACTTTTGGAAATATAGTTTGTTTTTCCAAGTTTGAATTATTGTTCTGCCAATTGCTTTTTTTGTTGTTTTTGAGCAAATTTTTGGACTTAGGTTTCAGATCTAGATTGTCATTGATAATATAGGAAATATAAGACTAATCTTTCAAGAGTGCTTTAAAGCCCAGAGAAAACATTTGTAAAGTGTATACTCAAGTCATTTTTACTACTGTAGTCTCAAAAGTGGCATTGACACAGGAGTGGTTGAGAGGAGCTACCCCACGTCTGAGGTCAAGGACGGCGGCTGAGAGGAGCCACTACACGCCCGAGGTCAGAGGAGGTAGTAGAGAGGAGCAACCCCACATCCAAGGAGCAGCAGCTATGCAGGCGCAAGAGGGCCAAGAGGAGCAGCTCCACATTCAAGGTCAGGAGGGGTGGCTGTGAGGAAATACCCCTCGTCCAGGGTACGGACCAGTTGCTGCACTTTGCTGGAGCAGCCATGAAGAGATACACCACATCAAAGATAAGAGAAACCCAAATAAGACCATAGGTGTTGTGAGAGGGTATCAGAGGTCAGACACACTGAAACCTTAATCACAGAAAACTAGCCAATCTGATCACATGGGCCACAGCCTTGTCTAACTCAATGAAACTAAGCCATGCCTGTGGGGCAACGCAAGACGGGAGGGTCAAGGTGGAGAGGTCTGACAGAATGTGGTCCACTGGAGAAGGGAATGGCAAACCACTTAAGTTTTCTTGCCTTGAGAACCCCATGAACAGTATGAAAAGGCAAAATGATGGGATACTGAAAGAGGAACTCCCCGGGTTGGTAGATGTCCAATATGCTACTGGAGATCAGTGGAGAAATAACTCCAGAAAGAATGAAGGGATGGAGCCAAAGTAAACACAATACCCAGGTGTGGTTGTGGCTGGTGATAAAAGAAAACTCCAACGCTGTAAAGAGCAATATTGCATAGGAATCTGGAATGTCAGGTCCATGAATCAAGGCAAATTGGAAGTGGTCAGACAGGAGATGGCAAGAGTGAACATCGACATTCTAGAAATCAGTGAACTAAAATGGACTGGAATGAGTGAACTTAACTCAGATGACCATTATATCTAGTACGGCAGGCAGGAATTCCCTCAGAAGAAATGGAGTAGCCATCATGATCTATGAAAGAGTCTGAAATGCAGTACTTGGATGCAATCTAAAAATCAACAGAATGATCACTGTTCGTTTCCAAGGCAAACCATTCAATATCACAGTAATCCAAGCCTATGTCCCAACCAGTAATGCTGAAGAAGCTGAAGCTGAATGGTTCTATGAAGACCTACAAGACGTTTTAGAACTAACACCTCCAAAAGATGTCCTTTTAATTATAGGGGACTGGAATGCAAAAGTAGGAAATCAAGAAACATCTGGAGTAACAGTCAAATTAGGCCTTGGAGTTCAGAATGAAGCACAGCAAAGGCTAATAGAGTTTTGCCAAGAGAACGCACTGGTCATAGCAAACACCCTCTTCCAACGACACAAGAGAAGACTCTACACATGGACATCACCAGATGTTCAACATTGAAATCAGATTGATTATATTTTTGCAGCCAAAGACGAAGAATCTCTATACAGTCAGCACAAACAAGACCAGGAGCTGACTGTGACTCAGATCATGAACTCTTTATTGCCAAATTTAGACTTAAATTGAAGAAAGTGGGGAAAACCACTAGAACATTCAGGTATANTTTGCAGCCAAAGACGAAGAATCTCTATACAGTCAGCACAAACAAGACCAGGAGCTGACTGTGACTCAGATCATGAACTCTTTATTGCCAAATTTAGACTTAAATTGAAGAAAGTGGGGAAAACCACTAGAACATTCAGGTATAACATAAATCAACTCCCTTATGATTATACAGTGGAAGCCAGAAATAGATTTTAGGGACTAGATCTGATAGGCAGAGTACATGATGAGCTACGGATGGAGGTTTGTGACATTGTACAGGAGACAGGGATCAAGACCATCCACATGGAAAAGAAATGCAAAAAAGCAAAATGGCTGTCTGCAGAGGCCTTACAAATAGCTTGAAAAGAAGAGAAGTGAAAAGCAAAGGAGAAAATGAACTANGAGAAGGAAATGGCAACCCACTCCAGTATTCTTGCCTGGAGAATCCCATGAATGGAGGAGCCTGGTAGGCTACAGTCCACGGGATCACAAAGAGTTGGACACGACTGAGCGACTGCACCACCAAGTGCAGTTGAGGTAGAGGTCAGGTTTTCCAGGATGACCATGATGATCCCTCATGGAAGAGGTTCAGAATTTCATTAAAATGAACTCTTAAAAACATAGATGAAGAATTATTTTTCCAGATTCAAAGTCTGTGCACAGGTAGTGTAAGAGATGCATACGTGTTAAGTCACTTCAGTCATGTCAACCTCTTTGTGACCCCATGGACTGTAGCCTGCCAGTCCTCTGTCCATGGAAGTCTCCAGGCAAGAATACTGAAATGGGTTGTCCTGCCCTCCAGGTGATCTTCCCAACCCAGGGATCAAACCACATGTCTTACATCTCCTGCATTGCAGCTGAGTTCTCTACCACTAGCTCCACCTGAGATGGCTCGCTCTAAATTAGAAAGCTAAGATTGTGGAGAAGTTATAGATGTGGTTGACTCCTACTTGATGATATTGAGGAAATGGCTGCCAAATTCTTCATTATGGTGAGTACCACTTAAAAAAAAAAAAAAGGAAAGAGAAAACAATATATCTGAAGCAGATGAGGATAAATAGAAAGTTGTGGAGTTAAAGAGCCCAAAATGATTTGGAAAGATATAGCCACTGAGAATGAGGGAAAAAGACAAAATAACGCATGTTGTTAAGAGTCTAGCTTATTGAGCTATATAAAGGGGAATGTCATGAACCAAAATGCATTAAAAATGTTCTTTGAGGGATATTGATGAGAATGAGTTTAGTTCTGAGCCTCTAAAATGGAACATTCCCTTCTAAATTAGATTCCATGGTTAAACAAATGTTATATTCACTTATACAGAAGTGGTCTGAAATAGATGAATTCTGTGTTTGTTTGTTTAAGGAAGAAGTTGTCATATTTTTAATTCTGCTTCACACCACAGAGAACTCAGAAACACACACACTGACATATACATATGTGCATACATACATATATACATGGTGTGAACACACAGATCTCTTTTTGATTCTCTTGTGTACCTTCTTCTCCAATTGAGTACTTAGCGGTGACAACCAACTTCAAGGCTAGGCAAAAAAAAGAATATGTTTGTTTTCTTAATCGTACCCCACCCCCATTCTCCACCCTTTGAGTACTTTACTCTTCTCCGTGCATTTTCTAAACACTTACACACTGTTTTACATACTCTGTTCATTGAATTTCTCAACATTCTCAACAGGTAAGTAAGGTGTATGTGTCTGTGTGCTTCTTTCCAGAAACAAGAATTTTTAAGGTTGTGGCTTCTTGACTTACAGTATAGCATATATTGTCTATTACTCAGAACATACTTCTATACATTAACCGACTAATTTCTATATCTCCTCAATATGAACTTATCCCTTGTTTTATTTCCTGTGTGTCCTAGTGTCTAGANGAAGGTAGGAGGGGAGTTCAGGTTGCGGGGGTGGGGATATGTATACCTATGGCTGACTCACTTTAATGTATGGCAAAAGCCATCACAATATTGTAAATTATCTTTCAATTAAAAGAAATAAAATTTTAAAAGATTTAAAGAAGAGTGATGTTGGTAATTTATGTTTTTTTCTCTTGCTGATCATTCTCTTTCAGAATATACTAACTTCCAGATTAACAAAGATGATCCCACATGTTATTGGAGGTCAGCAGGAAAGTATAAATATTGTCCAGTTTGGGTATGTTGTCTTTAACCACCAGTTTCTCTAGGTGGCATCTGCTGAGTCAAATCTCATATTGTTCTGCTCAAATCATTCTGAATAATCATGCACTAGAATCAGATACTGAAATCCATGCTTGTGTCATGGGCTCCATTCTCCTGGGCCATGCACTTTGCAGGCTTTTCCATCTGATCCACCCAAACATCCTCAGGCTTTTTGCTTTTATTCCTGACCATTGGACTGCTCAGCTACACTCTGCTGAGGTTTGCAGGTCTCTGTAAGGTTAATCTATGACATTTTTATGTCTACTTTTAACTTCAATATCATAAAATATAGATAATCGACAACGGGGTTGGACTTTTTGTTAGTTGTGCAGTCACTCTAATTACTTTTTGGAGATGTAAGCACACTGTCTTCTCACCTCAAACATTCTTACTCTTTTCTTTTCTCTAGTCTTTTGAATTCAGAGAAGGTGATGGCACCCCACTCCAGTACTCTTGCCTGGAAAATCCCATGGACAGAGGAGCCTGGTAGGCTGCAGTCCATGGGATCACGAAGAGTTGGACACAACTGAGTGATTTCCCTTTCACTTTTCACTTTCATGCATTGGAGAAGGAAATGGCAACCCACTCCAGTGTTCTTGCTTGGAGAATCCCAGGGATGGAGGAGCCTGGCAGGCTGCCGTCTATGGAGTCACACAGAGTCGGACATGACTGAAGTGACTTAGCAGCAACAGCAGTCTTTTGTATGTGCATTTCTTTTCTCTACAGGAGGAATTCTAGCATATGTGTTATTTTCCATTGTTTCCCACTCTGTATTTTTCATGGTGTAAACTATAGGCTATGAATCTTTCAGAGTCTTGGCATTGGTGTGCTAAAATTCATCTGTAAAACAGCCTAGCTTTCATACTAACAAAGTATTTCTGCTCTAAGACTAGTATCTGTTGTAAACATGAAAAATAATTTATTTAGAAAGCTACATTTCTCCCTGAAGCAATGAATGTCACTGTTTGATATTACATACATTTTAGGATATTTTTGCCTACAAGAAACAGAATTTAGTCTCAAGTTGGTTTAATCAATAATAAAACATATATTCTGGCATGAAGGAAGACTAGAGTGGCGTTGTCTTTAGGGCAATTGTTTCAACAGTTCAGCAACATTTTAAACACTGGACTCTAGAAATTCTGAGTTCATTCTCTGGCTGGTAGGAAGATAGCTATAGCCATTCTAATTTTCACAGCTCCAAGCACATTCACATCATGAGGAAAATGAGAAGCCTATCTCTTCTTATTTTTTTCTCTTCAAAATGGGAAAATTCCCTGAAGTTTCTGAGTTCACTGCTACCAGTCATAGTAGTAGAAATGTAGTCCACTCCTGCACCAATCTCTGGAAAGATATCAAAGATTGTCCTAATGTTGATTATGCCAATGGGATTCACCCTCCTCTGGGTCATCCTGGGGGCAGAGGGAACAAGTATATATCTTCAACAAATGGGTTCTATTAGGAAGGAGAATGGCGTGAATGTTCATTGAGTCACAAACAGTGAAGTCTACAACAATCTTAAAATGATATCATTCCACAAAAATATACTTGTGAGGAATTTGAAGACATATTTAGCATGCTAAAAATTTTAGACTTATCCCTAAAAGGGGGGAAGCCATCAAGGGTTTCTGAACGGAGGTGTAAGAAGATAATATTTGCATTAAAGGCTGTACTTAGAAAACATCGGAGCAAGTGGAGTTCTGATGTATGATGCGTGTATGGGTGGTAGTGGAGAGGGAGTGGCATATACAATTTCAGGTAGCCTCACAAGTTTTTTAAGAAATTGAAGAGAAGTGCTCAAACACAGAGTGTAGAGACAGAAGAAAAAATTTCTGTGTTACAAATTTTCCCCATTCCCTTTTCTTTAAAAAGAAAGTATCTGCTGGGGTTTGCCTCTTCAGACATGTTTCCATATGAAAGTGTATATGGGACTGGCCCCTCTAACTGGAGAATGGAGAAAGCCAACTATGAAATTGCATTTCTTTGGGATTCAGTTGTTCTTTTCCTAATTTTAATGAGTTTTGGCATAAAAGAGTTTAGTTTTTCTTTCATTATATGAAGCCACATTTATCAATTAATTAATAAATATTTTTTTGCATTCATGATTTCACCCACATGTGTTCATTCTGTATTAATATTTTTTTCATGTGTTGCTGATTTTTGCTCTTTCAGTTGAGTGTGACTCTTTGTGATCCCATGAATTGTAGCAGGCCAGGCTTCCCTGGTTCTTCACCATTTCCTGAAGCTTGCTCAGACTCATGTCCACTCAGTCTGTGATGCCATCCAACCATCTCATCCTCTGTCATCCCCATCTCCTCCTGCCTTCAATCTTTCCCAGCATTAGGGTCTTTTCTGATGAGTCAACTCTTCCCATGAGGTGGCCAAAGTATTGGAGCTTCAGGTTGAGCATCATTCCTTCCAATGAATATTCAGAATTGATTTCCTTTAAGATTGACTGATTACATGTGTCACTGAACTCAATTGACTAATAATTAGATTAGGGTTCTTGAATCAATTGCTATGAGTGTGATAAATGTACACTTACCCTTTTATTCCCCACTGGTGTTTGTTTGATTTTGGCATCAAGACTATTTTCCACCTGTAATAATAAATTTGAGATTGAACTTTTTCCTGCCATCTAAAACAATGTTTATAAGTTTACAGTGAACTATTCATTGATATTTTGTGAAATGGAAGCCATCCAGAGTTGGTGTTATTTCAAGGAATAATTAATTGTGTGTATATGACTCACTCAGTCATGTCCAACTCTTTGCAACCCCATTGACTGGCTAGTTTATTTTATCTGTGGAATTATGCAGGAAGGAATACTGAAACGGATTGCAATTTCCTTCTCCAGGGAATTTTCCTGGTCCAAGCATTGAGCTCAAGTCTCCAACATTGCAGGCAGATTCACTTGAGCCATGCCCTAGTGGCTCAAATAGTAAAGAATTTATTTGGTGAAATGGCAACCATCCAGAGTTGGTGATATTTCAAGGAAAAATTAATTACTGGCTCATTTTTCTAAATGTTTCCACAGGGCAGGTGAACAATCTTCCCAACTGAAACTATGTTCAAGAATAACCACAAAAGAAAGGGAAGAAGAGACTCTCTTTGAAAGAGCCAGTCAAGGCATGTTATATTTTGTTATATAATCCTATAATGAAGCCTCAAGAAGGCTTGAACATTGAAGGAATGTGTAATTAGCTAAGGCTATGTTATTTATTGAGAAACCTATATGCAGGTACAGACACAACAGTAAGAACTGGACATGGAACAACAGACTGGTTCCAAATAGGAAAAGCAGTATGTCAAGGCCGTATATTGTCACCCTGCTTATTTAACTTATACGCAGTGTACATCATGAGAAACGCTGAGGTGGATGAAGCACAAGCTGGAATCAAGATTGCCTGGATAAATATCAATAACCTCAGATATGCAGATGATACCACCTTTGTGGCAGAAAATGAAGAGGAACTAAAAAGTCTCTTGATGAAAGGGAAAGAGGAGAGTGAAAAAATTGGCTTAAAGCTCAATGTTCAGAAAACTAAGATCATGGCATCTGGTCCCATCATTTCATAGGAAATAGATGGGGCAACAGTGGAAACNCTGGCCCCTCTAACTGGAGAATGGAGAAAGCCAACTATGAAATTGCATTTCTTTGAGATTCAGTTGTTCTTTTCCTAATTTTAATGAATTTTGGCATAAAAGAGTTTAGTTTTTCTTTCATTATATGAAGCCACATTTATCAATTAATTAATAAATATTTTTTTGCATTCATGATTTCACCCACATGTGTTCATTCTGTATTAATATTTTTTTCATGTGTTGCTGATTTTTGCTCTTTCAGTTGAGTGTGACTCTTTGTGATCCCATGAATTGTAGCAGGCCAGGCTTCCCTGGTTCTTCACCATTTCCTGAAGCTTGCTCAGACTCATGTCCACTCAGTCTGTGATGCCATCCAACCATCTCATCCTCTGTCATCCCCATCTCCTCCTGCCTTCAATCTTCCCCAGCATTAGGGTCTTTTCTGATGAGTCAACTCTTCCCATGAGGTGGCCAAAGTATTGGAGCTTCAGCTTGAGCATCATTCCTTCCAATGAATATTCAGAATTGATTTCCTTTAAGATTGACTGGTTTCATGTGTCACTGAACTCAATTGACTAATATTTAGATTATGGTTCTTGAATCAATTGCTATNTCCCATGAGGTGGCCAAAGTATTGGAGCTTCAGGTTGAGCATCATTCCTTCCAATGAATATTCAGAATTGATTTCCTTTAAGATTGACTGATTACATGTGTCACTGAACTCAATTGACTAATAATTAGATTAGGGTTCTTGAATCAATTGCTATGAGTGTGATAAATGTACACTTACCCTTTTATTCCCCACTGGTGTTTGTTTGATTTTGGCATCAAGACTATTTTCCACCTGTAATAATAAATTTGAGATTGAACTTTTTCCTGCCATCTAAAACAATGTTTATAAGTTTACAGTGAACTATTCATTGATATTTTGTGAAATGGAAGCCATCCAGAGTTGGTGTTATTTCAAGGAATAATTAATTGTGTGTATATGACTCACTCAGTCATGTCCAACTCTTTGCAACCCCATTGACTGGCTAGTTTATTTTATCTGTGGAATTATGCAGGAAGGAATACTGAAACGGATTGCAATTTCCTTCTCCAGGGAATCTTCCTGGTCCAAGCATTGAGCTCAAGTCTCCAACATTGCAGGCAGATTCACTTGAGCCATGCCCTAGTGGCTCAAATAGTAAAGAATTTATTTAGTGAAATGGCAACCATCCAGAGTTGGTGATATTTCAAGGAAAAATTAATTACTGGCTCATTTTTCTAAATGTTTCCACAGGGCAGGTGAACAATCTTCCCAACTGAAACTATGTTCAAGAATAACCACAAAAGAAAGGGAAGAAGAGACTCTCTTTGAAAGAGCCAGTCAAGGCATGTTATATTTTGTTATATAATCCTATAATGAAGCCTCAAGAAGGCTTGAACATTGAAGGAATGTGTAATTAGCTACAGCTATGTTATTTATTGAGAAACCTATATGCAGGTACAGACACAACAGTAAGAACTGGACATGGAACAACAGACTGGTTCCAAATAGGAAAAGCAGTATGTCAAGGCTGTATATTGTCACTCTGCTTATTTAACTTATATGCAGTGTACATCATGAGAAATGCTGAGGTGGATGAAGCACAAGCTGGAATCAAGATTGCCTGGATAAATATCAATAACCTCAGATATGCAGATGATACCACCTTTGTGGCAGAAAATGAAGAGGAACTAAAAAGTCTCTTGATGAAAGGGAAAGAGGAGAGTGAAAAAATTGGCTTAAAGCTCAATGTTCATAAAACTAAGATCATGGCATCTGGTCCCATCATTTCATAGGAAATAGATGGGGCAACAGTGGAAACAGTGTCAGAATTTTTTTTTGGGGGGGTGGCTCCAAAATCACTGCAGATGGTGATTGCAGCCATGAAATTAAAAGACACTCCTTGGAAGGAAAGTTAGGACCAACCTAGATAGCATATTCAAAAGCAGAGACATTACTTTGCCAACAAAGCTCTGTCTAGTTAAGGCTATGATTTTTCCAGTAGTCATGTATGGATGTGAGAGTTGGACTGTGAAGAAGGCTCAGCACCGAAAAATTGATGCTTTTGAACTGTGGTGCTGGAGAAGACTCCTGAGAGTCTCCCTTAGACTGCAAGGAGATCCGATTAGTTCATCCTAAAGGAGACCAGTCCTGGGTGTTCATTGGAAGGGCTGATGCTGAAGCTGAAACGCCAATACTTTGGCCACCTCATGGAGGGATTGGGGGCAGAAGGAGAAGGGGACGACAGAGGATGAGATGGCTGGATGGCATCTCCAACTCAATGTACATGAGCTTGGGTGAACTCTAGGAGTTGGTGATGGACAGAAAAGCCTGGCATGCTGTGATTCATGGGGTTGCAAAGAGTCGGACACAACTGAGCGACTGAACTGAACTGAAACACATTTCAGAACAGTCAAAACTTAGATGAATTTTAAAACATTTGTGTCTGATTAGTATCTTTTCCCCAACCCTTTCACATCTTTCAGAAACATAAATGTAAGTATTGTCAACCAGCCACTATTCATGTCCTAGGAAAGTATTTGAGGAAACTACAATTGTTTAATACTGATATTTTAGGGCATATAAGTAAAAATGTAACAAAGAGCAAAATAGGCCAAAATAGGCCACCAATATGATAATCCTTCAAATGAAAAGGTTCTTATTCAAGCAACTCATATGACTACTCCTGGAGAAAAGCACTCCAACTCACTCCACTGTTCTTGCCTGGAGAATCCCATGGACAGAGGAGCCTGTTGGGCTAGTGTGCACGGGGTCACACAGAGTTGGATACAACTGAAGCAACTTAGCACACAGATATGACTACTACTTGCAGGCAGAGAAATTAAAAAGAATAGAGTCAATTAGTCCATGACAAAAACATAAACAACTTTACAGCTCAGATGAAGAGACTGTAAAATGATCTGTTCTTTATCAAAAATTCCAGAATTTTTCTACTCTAGAATCACAAGCTCATCAAATTTCATTCTTTTATAAATTATACTTTAATCTTGCTCTAAAATCTTAGCTGAAGTTTCTTTATTATTATGGTTTCTTAGTACTTTCAAGTCTGAAAAGGGTTAATATGTTCATCATGCCAATAATTCATTTAAAAGTACTGTGTGTATTTAGGTCAGTGAAATTCCAAATTTAAAAAAAAATTATTTGGCTGCTTCTTATATTTAGTCATGTGGTTATAAAATGAAGTATTCATTTTAATGTATTCAAAAGAATTTTTAAAATTCTTTTAGCTCGCGTAGCTAGGAACTTCCCCAGCAATTAGCACAGCAATCATGCAAGATTTTTTTCATTCCATTTAGATAAAAAATTATGATTAATTCCTCTTATCCTCTTTTGTACTATTATAAGAGGAATATTATCCATAATCAGAATCTATGAATATAAACCTCAAAATACGGTTCTGTAATAATTATAAAATAAAATGAAGTAATTTGCCATAATAAATAGATTTCTATACTTGTACATTTAAATGAATAAGTGTACTGTTTCAAACATAACTCAGTTTGTAAAAATGCAAGGTGTTCAAATGTAGTTTTTAAAGAGTAAAAAAAAAAAATTTCATTCCTGTCATTTAGAATTTGACAATTAAAAGTGTATTTCACTAAGCTCTCTTCTTTTATATTGTTGCAATAATGTGAAAACTCTGCCAGACCAAAGACATAATGAAAAACCAAGTATTAAATATTAAGAAGTTACTACTATAACCAAAATAATCTGAAATGAAAATTCATTTGGAATCTCTGTTCCTAAAATAGCTGTTTTTGAAAAAGTTTGACATTTACTAGTTTGATATAGAAGGATTAAATAAGATAATATCCACTGAAATTTGGAAAGTTCAGAATCTCTTGTTAAATATTTCACTGTTATTTAAGGTGACAATTTTTAAAAATCAAATAAACATTCATTTATGTGACAGGTAAATTAAATAAATACATTATGGAAATTTCATTACTATGTAATGATAAAATTTATTAATTTGTCACAAATACTAAGAGAATATGGTCTCAGTGACACTGTGGGCTTTTTTCAGGAGGTTAGTGTTGTTAGATGATTTACCATTGTTGTTAAAAAGGGAAATACTGAAATTTATCTCTGGATCTGGTCCCAGTGATGCAAAATGACTTTTCATTAGTCAAATATCAAATGAATGACAGATTTTGAGTTAGAATCTCAGCTTCTTGACCTGTAGATTGCTGGAAACTTTATTACCCCCACAAAGGAGGAAAGAACCTTACTGGAGCAGTCAGCAGGCTAGAATTCCAATGCCACTTCTGTTTCTTAAAATATTTGTGATGTTCAGCAGACTCATTATATTTTCTGATTTTTATCTTCCTCTTCTGCTTAATGAAAACTATAATAATTTAGCATCATTATGAAGATTTAATGATATAAAATTGGGAAAGGAGTACATCAAGGCTGCATGTGAGATCCTGCATATTTAACTTTTATGCAGAAAACATTATGTCAAATGCCAGGCTGGATGAAACACAAGCTGGAACCAAGATTTTCAGGAGAATTATCAATAACATCAGATATGCAGAAGACACCACCTTATGGCAGAAAGCAGAGAGAAATTAAGCAACCTCTTAATGAAGGTGAAAGAGGAGAGTGAAAAAGCTGACTTAAAATGCAACATTCAAAAAACTAAGATTATGGCATCTGGTGCTATCACTCCATGGCAAATAGATGGGGAAACAATGGAAACAGTGATAGACTATTTCCTTGGGCTCCAAAATCACTACGGACCATGAATGCAGCCATGAAATTAAAAAAAAAAATCCTTGCTCCCTGGAAGAAAAGCAATGAGAAACCTTCACAGCATATTGAAAAGCAGAAACATTACTTTGCGTACAAAGGTCCATATAGTTAAAGCTATGATTTTTCCAGGAGTCATGTACAGATGTGAGAGCTGGACAGTAAAAAAGGCTGACCCCTGAAAACTGATGCCTTAGAACTGTGGTGTTGGAGAATACTCTTGAAAGTCCCTTGGATAGCAAGGAGATCAAACCAGTCAATCTTAAAGGAAATCAACCTTGAATATTCATTGGAAGGACTGATGCTGAAGCTGAAGCTTCAATACTTTGGCCACATGATGTGAAGATCTGACTTAACTGGAAAAGACCCTCATGCTGGGAAAGATTTTAGGCAGAAGGAGAAGGAGATGACAGAGGATGAGATGGTTGGATGGCATCATTGACTCAATGGACATAAGTTGAAGAAACCCCCGGAGATGGTGAAGGGCAGGGAAGCCTGGTGTGCTGCAGTCCATGGAGTTGCAGAGTCAGACATGACTGAGTGACTGAACGACAACAACAAACTTATTTTTATAACAACTCACTCCAGTATTCTTGCCTGGAGAATTCCATGGACAGACGAGTCTGGTGGTCTACAGTCCATGGAGTCACGAAGACTTGGACATGGCTAAGTGACTAACACACACACACACACACACACACACACACACACAATTTCACTGGGGCTTCCTAAGTGGTGCAGTGTTAAAGAATCCTCCTGCCAGAGCAAGAGACCCAAGAGAAGTGGGTCAAGAAGATCACCTGGAGTAAGAAATAGCAATCTACTCCAGTATTCTTGCCTGGAAAGTTCTGTAGACAGAGGAGCCTGGTGGGCTAAAGTCCATGGAGTCATAGAAAAGTCGGACATGAATGAGTGACTGAGCATGCATGCATACAGTGCTATTGAACATCAGCTATTTCATTATCACAAACATTTTTTCACTGTAGATGTTTTGGATATAATGCTATAAACATAGAAGCACTGCTCCGTGTTTCCTTTCAGTTCAGTTCAGTCATTTAGTCATGTCCAACTTTTTGCTACCCCGTGGACTGCAGCACGCCAGGCCTCCCTGTCGATCACCAATTCCCTGAGTTCACCCAAACCCATTTCCACTGAGGCGGTGATGCCAGCCAACCATCTCATCCTCTGTCGTCCCCTCCTCCTCTCGCCTTCAATTTTTCCCAGCATCAGGGTCAAATGAGTCAGCTCTAACAAGTAGTATTTTAATTTTAGATAGTACAACATGGGATCTATGTTTAATCTCAATATTGTATAGCCATCTTGGGTTTAAAACTCAACCTCGTATTCAGTTCAGTCGCTCAGTCGTGTCCAACTCTTTGCGACCCCATGAATCGCAGCACGCTAAGCCTCCCTGTCCATCACCAACTCCCGGAGTTCATTCAGACTCGCGTCCATCGAGTCAGTGATGCCATCCAGCCATCTCATCCTCAGTCGTCCCCTCTCCTTCTGCCCCCAACCCCTCCCAGCATCAAAGTCTTTTCCAATGAGTCATTTAAACAGTGTATTTTATCTAACTTAGGAGAAGTTATATCCAACCCTTATCTCTTTGCTTCTCCTTCAGTACCAAAGTAATTGCCAGCTCAGCAAATTAAAAGAACAAAACAAAAAACAACTATGCCTCTAAAATGGAAATGTACCTGTGTATCTGTTTCATAAGTATTTCCTAATGTAATTTAAGATCTCAGAGAGAGTTATTGAGGTAGCGTCCGACGCCAGGAAATTTGCCTCAGTCTTGTGTTCCCAGTTTCAGATTCTCTGCTCATCAAGCCCTGCCAAAGATGGGGTCAGGCTGGGCAGCAAATCTCCAGCTAAACAGGCAAAGCTGTTCTGTCCCTGCAGTACATTCACTATTGTTTATCCCCTATGGTTTGCATCAACACTATCTTCCTTTTAGGACCCATAATCAACTATTAGAAAAAGAAAATAATGAAGAGAATAGATTCTCTAATGTGGGGAAAGCAAAATGTTCTTATATAAAACAAGGAAACAAAATTGAAAAATAAGGCAAAATAAACTTCTGGTAGCAGTCAATGAAGGAAACAGCTGCAGCAGAGATGGTAATAAGAGAGAAAGCATAATTAAACCAGATGTTTTAAAATGTGTAATTTTAAATGATATACAACATTGATTTAAAATATAAATGTAAATAAAAGTGGTACAAATGAAATTAGAATGATAGACAGTAACTGCCTTTGCTTAGCCAACAAAATTTTAGCTAGTGAAGATTTTTCTTGATCTTAATTTTGAGGTGAGGTGAGGTGAAGACGCTCAGTCGTGTCCAACTCTTTGCGACCCCGTGGGCTGTAGCCTACCAGGCTCCTCTGTCCATGAGATTCTCCTGGCAAGACCACTGGAGTGGGTTGCCATTTCCTTCTCCAGGGGATCTTCCCGACCCAGGGATCAAACCTAGGTCTTCTGCATTGGAGGCAGACGCTTTAACCTCTGAGCCACCAGGGAAGCCCGATCTTAATTTTAATGCTGCTTTATCAAACATGGACTTAACAGGGTCTCAGTAGACGTGTTCAATGATGATGAACTTCAGAGAAAATGAAACAGGAAAAAAATGTGCTTTTATAACATTTTAAAATACAGTTCATGGTACNGCTGCTTTATCAAACGTGGGCTTAACAGGGTCTCAGTAGACGTGTTCAATGATGATGAACTTCAGAGAAAATGAAACAGGAAAAAATGTGCTTTTATAACATTTTGAAATACAGTTCATGGTACTATACTTAATGTTCTTCGAAATTTCTGCAATCTGAGATACTGGGGGACTCTCAGAAAAGAAACTAACTTAACAATTTACTTATACCCCAATTCACTTCATTGTCTCACCTTACCCCAAATTCTCTTTTTGCTTGAACTAGTGCTTTCCTTTCATCCTGAAACCAGCTCAGCCCTATGACTTGGAAAACCACAGGTCTGTAACTGTTTTCTCTTGATCTTACTCCTCCCGCATTTTTTAAAGTGTCATTCCCTACCTGCACTTCATTGTGCCTACTGCTGGCAAGCCTGGTAACACACCTACTACTGCGCAGGCTGTTCACATCAGGCGCTGTCATAAAGGAGAGAGCAGCTACTGAAGTCACTGTGGAGAAGACTGTAGGGAAATGAGGAATCGCACTTGGTAGAGAAGCAGTGGCTGGAAGGTTGGGTTGTCTTCAAAGGAGGCAGTGTGAGTGCTTCCCAAGGTAGAAGGTGGAGCTCGCATTGCCACAAACATGGGACCTCTAGATGAAGTAGTGGTTGGGTATCTCACCAGCAGAGGCTGATGAAGGACAAGTGATTACAGAGTACCTAGGAACTCTGGAATTTCATCAGGATCCTCACCCTAGATAATATAACCGGTATACATACATATACATATATACATATATATGTGGACTTCCCAGGTGATACAGCAGTAATGAATCTGCCTGCCAATGGGAAGATCCTCTGGAGAAGGAATTGACAACCCACTGCAGTATTCTTGCCTGCAAAATTCCATGAACAGAGGAGCCTGTGCATGGTGGGCTACAATCCATGGGGTTGCAAAGAGTTAGTCACAACTGAGCACACCCCACCCACATCCATATATATATACAGGCACATGTATATGAAGAATGAATATCTCTGTGATGAACATTAATGCAATATAAAACTAATTATTAATCACCTTGTGTTTAATATATGTCATCAAATTTTCTTTAATTTGTTGAGATGCTTCATTTCTATTAATTATTTCTTATGAATCTTCTATTTTGTAATTGATACTTTATTGCATAGGTACTTGTATAGCATTCTCAGCACTTTACAAATAGTCATTTTTTTCATCCTTATTACAAGCTCTTAATTCAGAGACCCATCTTTATCCTCATTTCAGAGAAAAGGAATGGAAGTGAGCCACTGGGGATGCTAAGTACTCAGCCCAAGGTCACAGGGACAGTAAGTGGGAGGTCTGAAATCTGAGCTCAGGACTCCAGACTGTGCATTTCCTTCCTATTCTTAAAACAGAGTGCCTTAATTACCTACAGTTAATTAGTTAATTAATTAAAATCAGACACCTACATTTTGTTCACTATCAGCTTAGAATTCACACACACCATCTACTGCAGTCCTCAAACCAAATCCTTTGAGGAAGGTATTGAATTTCTGTCTTAAAACTGTCTTAAAACTTAAAATTGGCCCTATTTTCTATCTCTCAAGTANCAGACACCTACATTTTGTTCACTATCAGCTTAGAGTTCACACACACCATCTACTGCAGTCCTCAAACCAAATCCTTTGAGGAAGGTATTGAATTTCTGTCTTAAAACTGTCTTTAGCCCTATTTTCTATCTCTCAAGTATTACCGACTGGCTATATAAAGTTGGTGCAGAGATTCACTCAACTTTTCAAAGCATTATCTCTTGATTTGTTGTCATGTCATGAAGAGAGAAAAATTACAATGAGAAGGGAGATATATATATTTTTTCTTTTTAAAACATGTGTGTGAAGGAGTTCTAGGAGGGAGGGGATATATGCATCAGTTCATTTCAATCGCTCAGTCATGCTCAACTCTTTGTGACCCCATGCATTGCAGCATGCCAGTCTTCCCTGTCCATCACCAACTCCTGGAATTTACCCAAACTCATGTCCATCAAGTTGGTGATCCCATTCAACCATCTCATCTTCAGTAGTCCCCTTCTCCTGCCTTCAATCTTTCCCAGCATCAGGGTCTTTTCCAACAAGTCAGTTCTTTGCATCAGGTGGCCAAAGTACTGGAGTTTCAGCTTCAGCATCAGTTCTTTCAATGAATATTCAGGACTGATTTCCTTTAGGATTGCCTGGTTGGATCTCCTGTATCAGTTTAGTTCAGTTCAGTTCAGTTGCTCATTCGTGTCAGATTCTTTATGACCCCATGAATTGCAGCATGCCAGGCCTCCCTGTCCATCACCATCTCCTGGAGTTTACTCAGACTCACGTCCATCGAGTCAGTGATGTCATCAGGCCATCTTATCCTCTGTTGTCCCCTTCTCCTCCTGCCCCCAGTCCCTCCCAGCATCAGAGTCTTTTCCAATGAGTAACTCTTCGCATGAGGTGGCCAAATTACTGGAGTTTTAGCTTTAGTATCAGTCCTTCCAAAGAAATCTCAGGGTTGATTTCCTTCAGAATGGACTGGTTGGATCTCCTTGTAGTCCAAGGGACTCTCAAGAGTCTTCTCCAACACCACAGTTCAAAAGCATCAATTCTTTGGCACTTAGCCTTCTTCACAGTCCAACTCTCGCATCCATGCATGACCACTGGAAAAACCATAGCCTTGACTAGACAGAGCTTTGTTGGAAAAATAATGTCTCAGCTTTTCAATATGCTATCTAGGTTGGTCATAACTTTCCTTCCAAGGAGTAAGTGTCTTTTAATTTCATGGCTGCAGTCACCATCTGCAGTGATTTTGGAGCCCCCCCAAAATAAAGTCTGACACTGTTTCCAGTGTTTCCCCATCTATTTCCCATGAAGTGTTTAGACCAGATGCCATGATCTTCATTTTCAGAATGTTAAGCTTGATTCATTTTGTGTACCGCACAAACTAACACGATACTGTAAAGGAACTATACCTCAAAAAATATATAAAATAAAAAAGTACATGTCTGCATGCATTTAATATGCATAAATTGATATATTTATAATAGATAATTATTATATTTATAATGAAAATGCCTTTGAAAATGTGTAAAGTCATGCATATGATCTATTTATCTGTGTGAGTTTGGGAAAATGCACTGCATTACA